>CM062815.1:420971556-421571556 GCA_031772625.1 Pinus tabuliformis
AGAGTCGTTGATGGCGTGCTAGATGGGTCATTCAATTTATTATATTTGGGTTGATCTTAGATGGGTCATTCAATTTATTATATTTGGGTTAATGGCGTGTTAGAGGGGTCATTCAATTTATTATGTTTGGGTTGAGAGGTCCTCTATCGCTAAGTTGAGTAGGGTGGATGGGTGAGGTTAAAAGGTGAAATATTTTTTAAATTTAATTTTTTAGATAAAAGAAAGTATAATATATAAGTGATGGAGACTTTCACAATTAATTATATTATTAAATATTTCAGGAATTGCATTGTGTAATATGGTTGATCCTTTCATCATTACCGACCTGAGAGAATCTTGTCAAAACCTTGTCACTGAACGACTGCTGGAGAGCTTTTTATAGAAAAAAATATTGAATTATGTGTAATTTGGCATAACCGTCAATTTTGAATTGAATATATTAAATAATATATTTGACCAGTTATACTTTACTGATAAAATAATATCTGACCAACTAATTAATAAAATAATATTTGACCAACCAAAAAAATGATTAGAATGAGATATGTTACCAAAATTAAGAGGCTAATAAAATCATAAAATAATAAAATACAATAACAATAAGATCTTAATTATTAAAATATTAATTAAGACTTTAATTATTAAAATATTAATTAAGACTTTAATTATTAAAATATGAATTAGATGGTTGATTTTTTTGAAAAGAATTGAATCTTAAACTAGTCGAGAAATTAACTTTATGAGATTAAGAATTAGTTGATGATAATAAATGCAGAAGACAGAAGTTTAGACAAACACACGGGAGCTCAAAGGTGCAGATCACCAGGAGCTCCCACCGGCAAATGCATTCGCTTCGGTATTATTCATTAATCATCAGGAATTAAATAGATACATAGGCAAAAACAGATTCCTAATTAATAGGAACAGAATGTCAAATAAAGAGCAAATCATAACTATGTAACCTATTCTCCATTAATTTCTAACATCCCCCCTTAATGGAGAAAGGGATTTTTAAACACACCTAAAGTGTCCCTAAACAAATCAAACTTCAGTCTTCCTAGTGGCTTAGTGAATATGTCAGCCATATTATCACAAGAATTACAATAGTCTACAGAAATCTCTTTGGACTGCACTTTCTCCCTAACAAAATGAAATTGAGTGTCTATGTGCTTAGTGTTTTTATGAAACACAGGATTGTAAGCCAGTTTGATGGAACTTTGATTGTCACAATTGATGATCGTAGCTTCTGTCTGTTCTTCCCCTGCATCTTGGAGAAGTCTACGCAACCAAACTGCCTCACATGTCGCTGCACACATAGCTTGATATTCAGCTTCTGCCGAGGATAAAGCAACAGTATGCTGCTTCTTGCTGCACCAAGAGATGACCCCAGAACCAATGTTGAAGGCGTAACCTGTAATTGATCTTCTGTCATCTAGATTTCCCGCCCAATCAGAGTCTGTATAACCTGTCAACTTGACATCAAATGAGTCAGAATACAAAATACCAAAATCTGATGTTCCTTGCAGATACCTTAATACTCCTTTCGCTGCACTCCAGTGACTGTCATGAGGTTGAGTCATAAACTGACTCAAAACACTTGCTGCATAGGCCATGTCAGGTCTTGTTGTAGTCAAATAAATAAGACTACCAACTAACTGTCTGTACAATGTTGCATCTGCATATTTCGAACCATCATCCATATGAAGTTTGCTATTCTGCTGTAAAGGTATGCATGAAGGCTTACACTCATCCATCTTAAACCTGGATAACAGACTCTTTGCATACTTACCCTGGGACAAGAAAGTTTGACTTGAATCTCTCCAAACTTCTAGACCCAAACAGTATTGCATTTCTCCAAGGTCCTTCATCTCAAATTTCTGTGATAATTGCTGCTTGATTTCTTCAATGAGATTATCTGCACTTCTTGTTATTATCAAATCATCTACATACAAAGAAATCACCACTATATGCCCTTCATTATTAAACGTGGTATATAAATTGGGATCATTTTTGCTCCTTTCATAACCATTCATGAAGAAAAAAGAATCAATTTTTTCATACCAGGATCTAGGTGCCTGCTTTAAACCATATAAAGCTTTCTTTAATCTACACACTAAATGTTCTTCTCCCTTCTTAACAAATCCTTCAGGCTGTACTAAGTATACTTCTTCTTTTAAATCACCGTTTAAGAAAGCAGACTTAACATCTAATTGATGTATTTTCCAATGATGTTTAGTGGCTAAAGCAATGATCATTCTGATGGTGTTTAATTTTGCAACAGGGGCAAATGTCTCTTCAAAATCAATACCTTCTATCTGGGAATATCCCTTTGCCACCAACCTTGCTTTATGTTTATCAATAGACCCGTCTGCTCTAAATTTCAACTTAAATAACCATTTGCAACCTATAGGTTGTTTATCATCAGGAAGTTTTACTAGATCCCACGTATTGTTCTTAATGATGGATTCATATTCCTCATTCATTGCTTTCTTCCATTCAAGACTTTTACTAGCTTCATAAAAGTTAGAAGGTTCTGCAATGTTTAACATACCAGTCATAAGCGCATAATCCCTATATCGAGTTGGTAACTGTCTTGGCCTGTTTGATCTTCTGAGTGGTGGGGGTTCAATTATTCTGCTTATTTCTTCCCTTTGTGGACTGAACTCCACATTATCCTGCTGCTGCTGTACCTGTTGCTGTTCCTGCTTCTGTTCCTGCTGCTGACTGACTCCTGTTTCAGTATCCTCTTCTGAGAGTAAGGGCACATGCCATTCTTCATTGTTTTGGACAGGATTTTCATCGTCAATCTGTTCATGGAATAATACATCTCTACTGACAAACACCTTGTGAGTAGCAGGGTCAAACAATTTATAAGCCTTATACTCACTGCAGTATCCAATGAACGTGCATTTAATGGCCTTTGAATCTAACTTCTTCCTATTCTCTTTAGGAACATGTGCAAAAGCTTTACAGCCAAATACTCTAAGATGACTTACTGCAGGCTTGAAGCCAAACAATGCTTCAAAAGGAGTTTTATACTCAAGACTTTTAGTAGGACTCCTATTCTTTAAATACACTGCAGTATTAACAGCTTCTGCCCAAAAACCATTGGTTAGATTCTTACCTTTCAACATACTGCGAGCACACTCCACCAGTGTTTTGTTTTTCCTCTCAGCAACTCCATTCTGCTGAGGAGTGTAAGATGTTGTGAATTGTTGTTGTATCCCATGCTTGTTGCAATATTTGGTGAAGACTTCTTTCTTGAATTCCCCCCCTTGATCTGATCGAAGAATCCTGATGAATTTTCCTGTTTGCTTCTCAATCATGTTTCTGAATTGCTTGAAATATTCAAAAGCATGACTCTTCTGTTTAAGAAAATACACCCATGTGAATCTTGTACATTCATCAACACAGATTAAAAAATAATAGGCCCCCCCTAACGACCTCGTCTGCATCGGGCCACATAAGTCAGTGTGTACAAGTTCAAGTATATCCCTCTGTTTTCTATCTTTAATGGCAGGAAATTCATCTCTATGTTGTTTACCGAACGCACATGCCTCACAATCAATATGCAACTTTTTCAAAACAGGAAGACCCTCTACCATACCATTGTTTTGCAGCAAAAAGAGATCACCAAAGTTAATATGCCCAAGTCGCTGATGCCATAAATTTTCAGCAGACTTATTTGACGCCATCAAGGCTTGCTGAGGCGTACTTTTCACATCCAACTTGTAGAGTCCTCCTATGCGAATACCTGTAGCAATGGGCTTCATCTGATCCAACAAATCTTTAATAATGCAATAAGATTTAAAAAATTCTACCTTGAGGTCCTGGTGTGTAATCTTGGACACAGAAATCAGGTTCTTCTTAATGCCAGGAACATACCACACATCAGATATATTCCTGATCTTACCATCAGGCAAAGTAACAAGGACATCTCCATGTCCCTTGATCTCGTACCCACTATTATCTCCAAGATAGACTTTTACTCCAGTGTTGGATTCTTTAAAATTTCTGAACCATTGCTTTTTACCTGACATATGCGAGGAGGCTCCAGAATCCACGAACCAAATATCTAATTCATCCTCCTCAGTAGCAGTGTCAGCCTCGGCCATAAATAGTCTAACATCCAGATTCTGATCTGGGTCTGTATCTGCATCTGCCATCTGAGAATTCATCTTGGAAAAAAACAGGCTACCCGGCAACTTAAAAAACGAACAACTCTCGATTATCACAACAAATTGAATATGGTTGAATTACAACAGTTGTGAAATACAAATTATGAATAAAAAATCTGACTGCAGCCTATTGAAAAAAAATCTGTTTTCCTGTGTGTTTAGCAGACAAAGTTTCTGCATCAGGCGAAGGTCACTAGTGTCGAGCAAAGTAGCGCAGAGGAGTCGGGGAGAAGTCTCTTTAATTAATCGATCAATGGAAGAATCTGCCACTGCGCAGGGGAGTCCGCAGGGCGTCCTTCCTTCTGGAGGCCCAGAACTCAAGTTGCCAGCTAAAAAAAAACGGATCGTATAGCTTTGACCGTAATTTCACGGCTAACCTCGGGCCCTCTGAGATCTGGTATTAAGATCTGGTATTTATTTGGCGGATCCTCCCAACAATGGGGTCCTTTCGCAATCACAAAAAAAAAACGCTGAAGAGAAAGAATTCGGCCGACCGACGTGACAGATTTGCAACTTAGGAACATGTACACAGCATTACAGACACCCTTCAAAACGCCTTCACGGCAACAAGATTTCCCTCACGCATTCAACAGAGAACGATATTGGCACAGAGTTCACAAAAAAACAACACAGAGGATTGGACAGATATACCAAATTCTGGAGCCACGAGTCGGACTTCGTTGTTGCTGCACTCCTCCTTTCTTATCCGCACAGCCAAAATGTGTGGGCTCCCTTCTCGTGCCTTGACAACGTTCAGCAACTAGCCTCTTCGACCAAGCAGCAAAGGCTCACAGCAGATTCACACTGCATTCCAGCTCTCTTCATGCAGATCGCTTCTCAACACGCAACCGCAGCAATCCTCCACGGAACCTCACGTCCTCATATCTCTATAAATCACAGGTCCACTTAGCAAGCTCTGATACCATGATAAGAAATGCAGAAGACAGAAGTTTAGACAAACACACGGGAGCTCACAGGTGCAGATCACCAGGAGCTCCCACCGGCAAATGCATTCGCTTCGGTATTATTCATTAATCATCAGGAATTAAATAGATACATAGGCAAAAACAGATTCCTAATTAATAGGAACTGAATGTCAAATAAAGAGCAAATCATAACTACGTAACCTATTCTCCATTAATTTCTAACAGTTGAGGGAGTAATTATTTTAAGATTAATAATAACAAACTAATGAAATAATAAAATTTATTTTATAAAAAGCATTAGATTTTTGAAAAAGGAATTTGATTTTAAATTAGTTTAGAAATTAAACTTATTAGTTGAAGAATTATAAAATTAATAATAACAACCATAGATTCTATATTTTATGATAGAGTTAAATTTGATAAATGACAAATTTAGTTGAATTGGATCAACATAAAAGAGAATTGGGAATTATTAAGATGAAGAGGATTTACTAATTCAACATGCATATATAGATAAAGGGCAAAATAGCATAATAAAGAGGGTAAGATTTAAAGCAAAGTGTAAAAATTAAAGGATTACGAGGATTAATAAAAACTTAGATGTTGAATAATATTGTTAATAGTTAATAAATATGAATTTGATACAATGACCAAAATATTTTAGAAAGTAAAGGACACCAGGGGAAAATTTTTGATTTTTTTTTTGAAAAAAGAGAGGCACTTGGAAGTAAGAGACAGTAGTCAAGGGTGGCTCAAGGGTCATTGGGTGAGATGGTGGATGACGGGCTTCCAAGATAGTTAATAAATAGGAATTCTATACGATGACCAAAAAATTTTACAAAGTAAAGGAAACCAGGGGAAAATTTTTGAATTTTTTTTTTTTAAAAAGAGAGGCACTTGGAAGTGGGAGACGGTAGTCAGGGACGGGTCAAGGGTCATTGGATGATATGGTGGATGATGGGCTTCTAGGATTGACTGTGCCTGTAACCCTCCTCCCTATTAAAGTTATTAGAGATTTTCTCGATTTCGAGGGCTTCTCGAATAATGCGAGAGTTGTAGAATGATGCAAAGGATATGATTTTAGATTGATTGAAGCAAATTAAGTGCTTGGACTTATAAGAGTGTCATGTTATGGAATACTTAAACCACTGGTTATGGTTGGTGTCACCTATGTGCTCCTTGAGGAGGGGTCCTTATAAATTAACATCCATGTTACCATATAAATTAAAATAATGATTGCATAACCATCTTAAATTTAATTAATAAGCCGATAAAAATTTAATATTTACAATATAATAAGATTTGTAATCATGAATAATTACCATGGATATTATTAACTTCTAAATAGGTTTTTTTACAATACCATGGACTAATGCCCAGAAGAGAAAGATAGAGAGAGGGAGAGAGAGGAGGGAGAGGAGGGAAGAAAATCATAATACCATGGTTTATCAATACCATAGGCCATCTATGTTTTTTATTATTATGTTATGGAGCTAGGCTTTTAACTAGCAATTGTACCACATGTTGCATTGGAAATGTTGTAAGGCATTAGCATAGGAAAGAGTAGCCTAGAAGAAGGAAGATGTCGCACCAAAGGAGCCATCGCAAAGGAATGAGAGGCAAATTTTGTTTCCATGGAAGTAGGTCATGGAGGTTTCAAATATATTGATGATAAGAGTGATTAGGAGGTAGACACAATTCCAAGGGATGAACCCTCCTGTATCACTAAATTGTCATCATATATATATATATATATATATATCTATGTTCACATATATAAAAAAATTTGTTATAGATATTGAATTAGGCAATTGGGGGTGAAAACCCTTTGGTGATTGATATCAGATGGAATCCTAGTGGAAATTGATTATTCACAAAAAATAACTCCATTCAACTTGGTTGCACAGTGTAGACATGAAGCTTAATGATATAAAAGCTTCAACAATTTGCAAACACTACACTAATCTCTCTTCTTCCTTATCACCACTCTCTAGCATAAGTTATATGGATTTCTTACCATTCTCAGTAAAAGGCATGCTCTAAGGCTCAACCATTGTGTTCTTTGAAACTTTCTTCTCTACAACCTTCATATCATTACTGTATTGCTTTGTACCTTTTTTAGGTATAATTAACATCACCAATTCACTAGTAGCAAGATTCAATTGCTCCTTGATTCTCTTTTGAGTAGCCTCAATAGAGGTGTTAGTCTACCATTCCACTTCGTCATCATGGTCATCCTGGCTCCCTTGAGGAGATTGATCATCCTCATCAAAAGATTTCTTCTATGTTAATCTTTCCTATGCTACTACTGCCTTATGACATTTCCTTTGTAACATCGAGGATATTGATCATCCTCGTCAAAATATTTCTTCTATGCTACTCTTTCCTATGTTATTGCCTTACTACATTTCCTTTGTAACGTGTGGTGCAATTGCTAGTCATGCAATTTATAGATGTAGTTGTTAATGTATAAAAATAATTGGGTATATTTTTTTTTAACACAAGTATGAAAAATGCCCAATGAATTTGTTATGAAGTACTAAGTAAATCATGATATTCAATGTTCAAGTCCTTGGGGTCAAACAAAAAAAATCATAAATATGAAAAATATGATATTTCTTTAGTGAGAATAGATTGAAGGAGAAATAATATGCTTGTTAAAGTTCTAAGTTTTAAATCTTGTAATTACACATCCAACTATATTAAATATTGTGAACTTAAGAATAAAATAAATAGATAAACACTATAAATTTATTATTGTGGCCCAGGTCGGATACAATCCCAACATTGAATTCATTGTTTCATTCTAAAAAAATCAAAATGGATAGATCCCCATTTGAAAACACTCACTATACTATTTCATAGATGAATTCACTTCATGCATGGTTTTTTCATTCATCTAGATCTAAAGTGCCTCCTTTAAAATATTCTTTCCAAAGTATTCATACATTCTACTCAACTAAATTCATAAATAACACAGAAATAAGATAAGAGTTTACCCCAATAGAAAGATAGGAAACTAATATCCCTCTAACACCAAACCTTCCTCAAATAGCCCCGGAGGCAAGCACGCAAGGCGATTAAGTGGTGTCACTGAAGAGATTAGTGTATTATTTCCAAATTTATATCTTGAAGCTGCCTCAAGATTTTCCATTTTGCCTCATATAAAAAAAAAAGACTTGTTTTTAAACTCTGCAGACATATAACCTTGGAAATGAAACTACTGAGAGGGGGAAATGATTCATAAAACTGTGTCAATGTCTAAAATTTAGAGGGTTTATTGAATGAAATCAAGTATCTCTATTTGTTAATTCTATCTGCTATTAGGAAATTTTTTAATATATTTCATAATTATGCCTATGACATGGACATAGATCTCTAGTTTTAGATAGAGTTTGTTGGATATAGACTATAATGTGGGGTATGGCAGATTTCCTTTGTGTTGATATGAGATCAATTATCAATGCAGAATGTGAGCTCCACTAGGCCTTACGTTGGTTTCATCTTTGGTCGTGTATCTAACATAAATAAGAATGCACAATTTACATTATATGGGAAAACATACCATGTTCCCAAGTATGATGGCAAGCACAATGGCTCTCCAAAACATTTGTGCGAGCAACCATGATGATGCTTTCTATAGATATAAGATGTCGAAATTACTTACTAAAATAGAACTATGGGGAAATGGCATCAAGAAGAATAATGTTAATATGGTAGATGTGGTAAAGTCTCCTGGAAGGAAACCTTCTTACACGACAAAGTTCTTTGGATGTGAATTGGATGTCGAGTCAAATTTTGATAAGAAGACTATAACTTCTATTGTTAATGGCTCCCATGACAATGCAAAGATAGTTGCTTTGCTCGAAGTTTTTATAAAAAGATATGTTCCAGTGTTATCGATGTGGAAATCCATAGACAAAAATTTTAATATCAAAGACACAAATAATATCCTTGCAATGTGTTGGATGTGGGTACATTACTGATGTAATCCTCCAGAATGAAAGAAGGGAGGAAAAGATAAGAAGTCATTGAGGAGGGTTGAAAAGGAACACATTAAATAGGGGGAAGCTTTAGATGAAAAATAGAAGAAAAGCAAGAAATATTCAAAGATGAAGAAAAACAATAATGTGAATTAAAAGGTGTCAAAGAAAATTGATTTACTATGAGAGGAGAAATAAACATGCACCAAACTTGTGTGGAAGGAAACATTCTCAACATGAAATGTAAACTTCATAGCCTTTTCCACTTTTTGGGATTAGAGTATGCTTTCTGAGTACCAACAACAAAGGGCGAGGCAAGAGACTCATTGTTGAACTATTTGCCATGTGAGTGATCAAAAACCATATATATTATTAATTTATTCATAAATCATACACAATTAAAGCTAAGGGATCAAAGTGATAAAAAGTCGTATTAAAGAGAAAACATATACAAATTAACATATTGTAGAATTTAATATTCACATTCATTGCATTTTCAGTACCATCGTGAGCCATCACGCTCATATTATATTTTCGTGATCCGTCATGCTCATATTATGTTTTTGAACATTCGTGATAAAACTCTAGCACAGTGTTGTGTTATTGTATTTGATTATATGTCGACGTTGTTTAATTTACGTCTCATCTTTCGGTTTTGTGCCACTTTTTGAAAAGTGCCTTTCACAAGCCCGCCTACAATTTTATCAGCCATCTACAAAACATCTATGCCTCATAAAATTTAACATAACCATCACCACAAGTTCAACAAAATAAAAGAATAAACTAAAACACTCTTTTTGTATTTTGTATTTCACCTGTTGAAACTCTTTAGTAACCATGGACCATGTAGTCATGACTTCACAGATTATCCGGGGACCCATTCCAACGGTACTCCATTTCCTCATTGTACATAGCAAAAACTCTCAATTATCAAACCCCAACGAAACTTCTGTAGAAATTTTGAATAATATGACACTTATTCACAGAGATTATCCCGATTATACACTATTGCGGAATACATGCATAATACATAACCTCCTCTATGTTGATCATTAATTTAGTAGCATCAAAAACAATGAAACATCAATAGCATGCACATATTAACACAGTATGTAACCCGGGGAAATCTTACAGCCACACTATCTGTATATTAATGATTGATAACATGTAACATTACATAGTACAATACTCCTCACAAGTATCCAGCACTATCTCCACCTGTTACACACAATACAGCTCAGATCTGATCTCCAAATCTCCCTCGTTGCTTTGCCTGCCTCCACTACACAATCCTGCAAGAGAATGAATGAATCCAAACTCGTTCCAAGTAATATTTACCTTGGAGAATCACTCACACTGGAAATCACGTGAGCACAGGCTATATCACTCGGCATATGCAATTCTCATGGGCATACTCAATCCTTTGATTGTGCAAAGTCTCATGCACAACTATAGTCACAACAGATAGCAATCTCAACCTCTAACACCTGTCTCCACTGAACTGTACATGCACTGAGTTAACTGATGTATTCTTCAGTTGCGTTATGAGTTAATTATTAGTGAATTAATTAATAACTAATTCACACAACTCATCACTTAGTCTATTGGCCAGTTAGACTAAATACAACTAGTTCAACTAAGTCAAACTGAACACAACTCCATTAACTGCTCATCCAACTCCATAGAACTCACATGCATGAGTTCTAACTGATGTCCTGCATGCAATAGCTCAACTGACTCATAAGAAAAGCGTATTTCCTTCTGATAGCTGCATGTGCCACATCTGTGGCTCAAACTGAAGTGCTCCAAGAGGAAAAGATAAAGTTTATAGTCTAAATATTATTATGAGACAATACTATTTGACTTTTTTATTTTTGACTAGCAGTCTAAAAATAGACTCTGATCACTCCTGCTGTGATCCAAAAATAGAAGTCCATCTATTTTTTCCAACATGACCAATCATCCATAAACAACATCTTGCAACTCATAGACCATGATCCATATGTCTAAAAATAGACATAGTCTAAAAATAGACTTTGCGCCAAAACTTGCCTACGGGACCACTTAGTGAAGGTGACTCCTTTCCACTAAGCTCCATCATCTTGTTGCATTCTCAACAAGCATTTCTTGTTGCACACTTTTCAACACTCCCTCTCAACAAGAAAGGCTTCCTCTCAAACCCGATCCTGTAACTCTGGAATGTTCTGCATGCAACACATCTGCCCGGTCCACTTTGCTCCAACAACACTTGGAACAAAAACACTCCCAACTGACCACTCTGTTGGGCTAGGAACATACTCTGATGCTGAAGCTCTACCTGCTGCTGACAAGTGCTCCCTCTCTGACATTTGCGCTACTGCAACATCTCCATGCATCTCACACCATTGCACACCTCGTTGTGCCACCTAGCACTATGCAAAACACTTGTACCTCTCGCATTGCTGTAGCCTGCATGCTATGCGCTGTCCTGGGATTCCCTGCACTGTTGCTCTCTCTGGCGCTCCATCCGCATCTATCTCTACCCAATCAGTCAGTTCCTGCTACTCCACATCGGGGCTCCCGTAGCAAGGTCTCATCCAAGAGGTTGGGTACCTCAAGGATCCTGCACCTCCTCCTTAGGACGATCAATCCACATCACCCCACCTCCTGCCTGGAGGTATGGTTGCATGCGATCCCTCTGCCCACCTGGCTCGAAGTTTTCCCCTACTGGAGGTCTCTGCATGAGTAGATGTCTCTACTCGATCTCCTCTCAGCTTCCCTTGTTGTGGCTACTCCACAACCTCCTGAAGCTGCTGCACCAATCGTGGCTCCTCCATAATCATCTGAGACTTCTTCTGGCTCTGCTTGTTGAGTGGTAATATACGCTCCCTCTCAACCACCAAGTCTCCATCAGTCGCCTTGCTGCTCAAGGCTTTGCATGCATCTTGAACCTCACGAGCATACAGGTTCTTGACCCGTGAACCAATCTGCTTCACCTGTCTAGTGATGATGTGTCTAAGGAAAACCTTTCCCTTACTGAAGACTACATCATAGCCTTTGTCTTCCAGCATTGCGATCGACACCAAGTTTCTCTTCAGTCCTGGTACATACTTGACATCGGTCAAGGTAAGGCGAGCTCCATGCTCCCTCTGAAAAATAATCGTGCCTACACCTGAGACACTATACTTCTCATCATTACCCATCCCTATGAGTATCTGGAGATCTTTCTCCTCTAAAGTACTGAACAAACCCTTGTCACCAGTCATGTGGAAAGAAGCTCCACTATCAAGAAACCAACCACTTCCCACCATGGATGAAACCATGCATGCGAAGAGTGTGAAGTCCAACTCAAACTGTGAAGCAAGTGAGGCTGCCTCACCTTCAGATCCTTCCTCGGATCCCTTCTTGGACTTCTTCTTTGGGCAATTAGTAGCATAATGGCCCAACTCATGACAACGAAAGCATCGTACCTTCGACTTGTCAACCTTCTTCCCATCATTGGAAGAACTGGATTCGGAAAGAGAAACCTTCCCCTTCCCCTTCTTCGCCTTACTCGCTAAGGCACAGTTCTCCTCATCATGCATAGATGAAGAACTGTCTCTGGTGTGCCGTCTAATCTCCTCTTACACAAGATCCGACCAAAGTCTCTCCCATCCTGGCAATTTCTCCCTTCCATTCACCGAGTCCTGGTAGCTATGCCAACTCTTAGGAAGGCCAAGGAGTGCTAGACTCACCATATCCTCATCCTCAACAGTTACCCCCACACTTCCCAACTCATCCCAGCATTGGGTGAACTTCGTGAGATACTGGGGCATACTGTCTCCATTCTCACACCTAATGTTTCTGAGTTTATCCTTGAGCGCCAACTTCCTCTGGTCGCTCTTGCTTTGGAATAATTCTGTCAACGTTTTCCACATCAAATATGGAGAAGCCTTTCCATGGAGGCTGGACACAATGTGATCCCTCACGCCCTCCAACAAAATCCTTCGACACTTTGCTGTCTTCTTTTTCCAATCCCCGACTTGAGCAGCATCAGTAGGTTTTGGGACATCCGCATCTATGAACTCCTTCAACCCATTATCATCTAACACCGCCTCCATCCTGTCCTTCCATGCAATATAGTTCGAGCTGCCCTCAAGGGCATACTCCAATCGCAATCTGTTGAAATACATTTCAACTTTGACACCAAGAAAACACTGCTGCAAATTCAAATTCCACCAGCTCAAAAACTCAACCGCTTCTGATCTAAAATTCGTGAGAACAAAGTATTTCTCGTACAGAGATTGACTGTATGGGCATTCACCGGATATCTCACCTTCCAAAAGAAGGATGAATCTAGAGGCTACCTGGCCCGATTACAGACTCTGCCTGAAGAAATAAAATGTAAACACTTTCTGAATAATAGATCTGATGATCAATCCTCGCTTTGATATCCTGTAGAACTTTTTCTACAAATCAACCAGCTCTGATACCATGTAGAAATTTTGAATAATATGACACTTATTCACAGAGATTATCCCAATTATACACTATTGCAGAATAATATGTTTCTCTATCTAGTTATGGTGAAATCCTTCATAATTTCCTTTTGGACACTGGAGGCAACCATAACCCAATGCCTAAGGTTGTCATGGATGAGCTCGGTCTTGACATGACCAAGCCTTATTAGTTGGCCTCTACGCAGCTTAAAAAACTAGTTTTCCAGATCACAGAGGAGGAAGACCCACAGATTTTGGACATGATCTTTGATGGGGCTTGCTCTGAGGAAGCTGTAGGAACAGGTGAAGTCCTTGTGTCCCCCACAGAGGAATACATTGATTCATCTTTTATATTAACTTTTCAGGTCACAACTGACATAGCAGAGTATGGAGCAGACCTTATCATTCAGCAGGTAAATAAAACCTTCCAAGCAAAACATCCAAGGCTGAAAGCATACAGAGAGGAGGTGAAATATAGAACATCTCTGCCTAATAATACCAAATGCTGGAAAGTTTTTGAAGTAGATGATCAAAGCAATAGGCTTTTGCAAGTCTTTGATGAATTTGCTGATATGCACATTGACCAAGGCAAAGAAACCTTTGATAGAAATGTAAAAAGGGTCAATTTTCAGTTTGGTGATTGTTTTATCAAAAGGGATGCATCAAAGGAAGGAGGAGATGTTTTTGATGGCCCAGTCAATGGGTTGTTCTTCAATCTTTATTTTAGTTAAGGATTTTAAGCCTTGGTATTGTCAATATGTTGTTTTCAAGTTTTATTTCATGCTAAATAAACTCCATGCCCAATGCAACACTAGGAGGAAGATTTGATCTTGTTTTTTATAAGAAAGGAATTATTCTGTAGTTCTTGAAACCTCACAGGAAGGCTTTCATCCCCAGAAGGATCCAGTGTTAGCTTTGTTGGCGTTTGGCCCCAGAATGGATTCAAAACACTCCCAAAGTCTCCAAAGTTTGCTTAAAATCATGCAATGGATCCAAATTTTCTCTTAAAATCTTCAAAATATTCACTAAGATCATCCAAAGAGCAAAGCCATCACATGTCGAGAGCCCATGGAAGGGCAGAAATGCATGATCGGGAGGCTAAAATACTTCAAAATCATGAAAAATCATGTATCAGAGGCCTAGACTCAAGAACGCACAACTGTTGTTAGATCTGGCCGATCAACGGCCCAGATCTAAGTGGCTAAATCGGTGGTCGCAGGCAGTGGCAATCGCCGTTGGACACCACCGATCAGCAATCGCCGATGATCAGATCGGCGGGTCGCAATCGACAGAGGCGAGTCGGCGTTATCGGCACAAACCAGGGGGAAGTTGCGACTGCAATCGGCGATTAAACGTGGACCGTCAATTGTGCGCGCAGATCGACGGCGCACGTTACATCGCCAGATCGCTATCGGTGGGAACCAAAGGGGTGGGGCCTATGGCTATACATATGGGTGACTTGATGGCCAGACCCGATAACATTATATATGAGAATTCATAAATGTTGAAGTCCGCGCCAAAGCCATTTTTAATGAATTTTCCATGTATTTCGTTATATAATGAAATACAAAGGGAAACAGGTGAAGTGTGATAACGATGGAACCCAGACCCGATGGGTTTCCTGAATGAAAATATATAATCTTTGAAGTCCACGGAAGACCCATTTTCAATGTTTTTTCGCAGTTTTTGTGTGTTTTCATTGTTTAAACGAAATACAAAGGAACCTTTGGCCAATGCCGATTGCGATGAAGCCCGGACTCGAAAGGGTCCAGGAAGTGGAATATATAATATTTGGAGTCCGCCAAAGCCATTTTTCATACATTTTTAGTGTTTTTCGCGTATTTAATAATACGAGGAAAATACACAGGAGCAGGCTTTTTGCGAGTTGCGATGGCAAAAAGGGCGGACCAGAGAGATTAATAAACTATTTTTGAGGACTTTGAAGTCCAAAATACATAGAGAAGGCAGGATTTATTAGTGATTGTTGTGTTTTCTATTTAAAACAGAAATATACATTGTTTTCAACAGAGGTCCACACTAGGGCAGCGTTGTTCTGCTTTAAACAGAAAGCATACATTGTTAAAACATAGAAAGAGCCACAACACGCGCAGCTCCTCCCCAAACCGACATAGAGGCCAAGAATAGATAGTGCAACACAACCACAACAACAACTGATCATGGAGCATCAACAGTCCTGCCAGCACAGCCAAAATATCTGAATACAATTACTCTACTGTCAAAAGAATAATCCTCCAAGCCCATTCTTGCCTAGTCAGGGCATCAAATGGTTAAAGGGACAGAGATGATAGATTAATACTTCGAGCCTCAGTAGGCTCAGAATCATTGTAAAAGGCCTATAAAAGGCTGAAAGCTAAATGTAACAAGGCTTCAACTTCTGGAGATTGTTCCTCCTCTGTTCCTTCAAACTTCTCATCTTCATTCTAGCAATATAAGTTTCTTTTGCTAATATATGTTCAATGACCATCCTCTTTGTTATTCTATGCTTGCACTTGAATAGTTTATTCAAGTTTTCTGCTGTTTCTAATGCCAGATAACTGCCATATTATCTCCGCATTGATAAATTAGATTTGCAAGTCTTATTTACTTCTTGTAGCTAGTCATTCATATGTGTTTATGTATGCAATCTGTTGGTACAGTCAGTATTCTCCATATGTCCATTGAATCTATAAATTATTGAGCATTAGTGGTCTAAAGCCTTGTATTGGTGAGAGTGTTCATGCATGTTTTGAGTGAGAATAGAGCTGAAATAGTTATCTAAATTGATCCAAACCATCATCCATTCCAATAGTTCTGAGAACAATATTGAAGATTATATGTTACTAGGCATCTCCGCGCTGCAATCTAGGAGAGTTTCCTGGAGTGATAACAGTACCCAAGGGAATAATGTAGTAATGGGATGGGCCATATTTAATAAATAAAGTGGTTAACCCGCATCATGTAAGGGACCACAAGTAGTTAGCAATAATGTAATAAGCCCATTGTATTAGATATATGGCATTGAGAGAACCATGGCAATGACCCATGTTATTATATGTATGAGGCCTATATAGAGGCTAGAGACTCCCCATGGAGAGATGTCAAGGATTATTGTATTAGCAAGCATCTGGCTTGTGGAGTGTTCTGCTTCCTTAAAGAGTGATTATATGCTGTTACCATACCTTAAGGGTTTTCATATTAATAAAAATTTGAAGTTTATCTATTTTTCTCTTGTATTGTCTCTTGGGTGTATTTATAGTTATTGGGTATATTGGCATCACTTCATATATTTGCAGGTCAGATCTACTACAAGTGGTATCAGAGCACTTTCTTGGGCAAGTGGAGAGATATTTTTTATTTTATTTTTTTTGCAGGAAATTTTTTTGGTGGCAAGTTGCAGATAAGTTCTGGATTATTTGTGGAAAAATACCCAATTAAAAATAAAATAAAAAATAAATAAAAAAATCGGCTGAATCAGTGTCTAGATGAGGGAGATATCGCGGATTTAAAAATCAATTGTGTTGTAGAAATTGTTTTTGACGAAAATTCGTGGACGATAGAGCTCCAGATAATTTTTGTTGTTTTTGTGGGGGAGTTTTTATAAAATAATTGCAGATCTGAGATCCTCTTGAAAAATTACCCAATTTCAAAAAAAAAAAAAGGGTCGAATCAGAGTCAATTAAAAATCAGCTCTTTTTTCAAAAAAAATTGGCATCAAATGGTGTAAAATATCAATATGGAGATCAAAAAGGATAAAATAATATCAAAAGTAAAAAAGAATACACATAAAAATGCCAAATAAGGACATAAATTTTAATATAATAGAAAAAATGAAATATTTGATTTAAAATCAGCTCTTTTTTCAAAAAAAATTGTGACGGCGGGAGAGTTGTAACGCAAATATGAAATTCCAGAGTGCCTAGATCAGGATTTCTATCACACGGGAAGATGCAGAATGGTAGTTCCATTTATGAAAACAGGTCATAATAAGGATTCTGAGCAATATTGACCGAACTATGGCCATTTTAAATTTTCGCCAAGTAAGTGATTTTTTCAAAACCCTCTTCGTGGCTTCTAGAAAGATTTTTTTTACAAGAAAAGATGATAGCCCTACTATTGAAGAATTCATAAGAAGTCAAAAGTTAGCATATGGGAAAAATTAGAAAGTTTTATTATGCCTTGGGTTGACAGATGAGGCTGCCGTATGGTGGAGATCACTTGACAACAAGAAGTTGTACAAACTTTCCCATGAAGAATTTGAAAATATCATTTTAAACAAATGGTCTCATGCTGGAAAACAAGATAATGAGAAACATATGGGGTTATTTTCGACTGGTATCTCCTTATTACAAGTTCATAGATATATTCATAAGGAGAAGATCAGTGTGTCTATAAATCCTAGTTGCGAGCAAAATCTTATAAATGTTAATTTGGCAAAAAAATTGCAAGTTTCAACAAAACACATGGAAAACACACAGGTTGATAATGTGGATGTTCAAGTTTATAAAGATTTGAAGATTTCTATGCATAAGTATGCATTGCATCTTAATTTTTATGCTTTAGATATGGCTAATGTGGATGTTGTTTTGGGAAACCCTTGGATGGAATTTGTTGGTACTATCACTATTAATGTGCAGAAGAAATTCCTGAAGCTCTCATATAAAAAGAAGAAAATTACATTACAGGATATTTCCATCAATAAACAGGTAGAGTCCAAGGAGGCTGAAGCAGAAAATGTTACAAGTACTGATACATCAAATGAGGAATCTGTGGTTGAAGTAATATTGGAAGATAAGCAACAACAACAGGCACCACAACATGTACCAGATACCAATTAGGCTCCATTAGGTGGTGATTTAAAGAAAGATACACCGTTGGTTAAAACTTCAACATATCACCACCCACATCACCCCACAAGAAAACAACCAACATAATGGGAACAAATTAGCCACGAGGACAACAACCCCCGCATGAGAGATAGAGAGGGGCGACGATCCACCCATAACACATCAACACAGAAGAGACATCAAGGTAAACTTCCATCTCAAGCGAGCAAGGCACCATCTAGATCGAGGGTTCACCTTTCTCTTGGATGGCTAGATGCACGTGCATGGTACCAGTGAACTACTCTTTTGAGTAGATCTTATTACTGTGTTCTTCTTATGTTTTGGGGATGAAACATGTTTAAGGGGGGTGGAATGTAGTATACCTAGGGGGGATAGTATGGGGTACAGAGGCAAGTACCCAAGGGAAAAATGTAATAATGGGATGGGCCATATTTAATAAATAAAGTGGTTAACCTGCATCATGTAAGGGACCACAAGTAGTTAGCAATAATGTAATAAGCCCATTGTATTAGATATATGGTATTGAGAGAACCATGGTACTGTATGTATGAGGCCTATATAGAGGCTAGAGACTCCCCATGGAGAGATGTCAAGGATTATTGTATTAGAAAGCATATGGCTTATAGAGTGTTCTCCTTCCTTAAGGAGTGATTGTATGGTGTTACCCTACCTTAAGGGTTTTCATATTAATAAAGATCTAAAGTTTATCTATTTTTCTCTTGTATTGGCTCTTGGGTTATTTACAGTTATTGGGTATATTGGCATCACTTCATATATTTGCAGGTCAGATCTACTACACTTTCAACGTCAATAATCTTTCATCCTTCACTCCTATAATAATGAACATGTTCTTGAAAGTCTTCCTTATTTTAGATTTTACATCAAAGATATGAATACAGTGGCTTTGGTATCAAATGTGCACAACATATAGCAAGTTCCTTTGTAGGTTGGAAATATAGATAACATTGTGTGGAAGAAAATCCAAGAATCTAGGCAATTTTATCCTAATAGTGCTAGTTTTCGGAGGTTTTAGAATTATTCATTTATAAGATAAATTGTACCATCTACATTATCATTTAAATCTTCAAAGAAGTCTCTCCATAAGGTCATGTGGCATGTTGCACCTATGTCAAGCAGGCATGCATCTGTTTAAGAAATAAATGAAGTGTGAAATAAATCTTCATTTACTTCAATATAATCAATAGATTTAGATGGTTTACATTTCACTAGATCTTATGCTTTACCTTTTCATTTTTCTAATCCTACTTGTCTTTGATCTTCTCCCATGTGATTTTGCGAGTCTTTGCCTCATGTCCATTCTTGTCATAAGATACATAATGAAGATTAGAACTCTCAACATGATTGTTCCTACCTTGTACCTCTGAAATTATTTCTTCCACATCCCCTTTTATTACCTTTTCCTCGAGAATAATCATGTGATTGATTCTTCCTTTTTTGATAAATGCACATAACATCTCTAATGGGGTGATTGCCTTCTTTCCAAAAGGTTTCTCATGTTATCAAATTTTTCCACTAGAGTCATATGTGACAAACTTCATATGGCCACTAGCGTATAGGGATTGAAGGTAGTAATAATATGTAGGATAGAGGGCCTTCATGAAGCTTGTGAGATGAATTCCTATCTTTAATATATTGGTATGGATATCATGCATGATGGCTTTGATCATAGAAGCTAAAGGCATGGGATCATCATCCTTTAAATCTAGCTTGAATAGCTACGCCAACAATTCTATGAATTCCAATTGTAAGTGTGAGTCATACAAATATTTCATTTTTTTAAAGCATCATAAGAATCTTTAATAGAAATAATGTTACAATTAACTTCTTCACTTATCCTCACAACAATCAAGGAATATGTTTTCTTGTCTTTTCTCTTCTATATCGCAAGCTCTATATTTTCTATATGTTTGATAGGTACATTTTCATCATCTCATTAAAAAACGCCATCCCACACATTGTTAAAAATTGGAGCTTCGATAGGTACATTGTCATCATCTCATTAACAAATGCCATCCCACACATTGTTAAAAATTTGTTATGTAACCAACTCACAGAATAGAAGAAAAGATAAATCAATGACTTCAAAATCAACATCTTCGAGGGGGAAACCTCCTTTACATTACACAAATGAATAATTCTTGGATGATACAAATGAAAAAACATCCTTTCTACATATAGGAGTCTAAGGGGTCACAATATAATCAAAGTCGACATAACAATAATAATATAATGGCACAACAATAACAATAGTGGGCTTCTATGGGGCACAATAATAACAATATGGGGACAATAGGGGCACAACTATAACAATAAGGGCTACAATGAGGGGAATCACTAGTATTATATGGACCTAACAAAATCGGAGCATGTTTAATATTTTACTATTCTGGGGAAAAAAAAAATTGATGCACCATGCTAACAATGGAAATGAGAGAATGCATTTTTAAATAGAGTTTTGAGTTGAACCCTTCCCCATGGATAGGACTAACAAGTTAAGTGTCTGGCATAGGAAGGAGATTCCTTTGTTGAGTAACCTATAAGTTTTACAATCTTCTAGAAATTTGAGTTTCAAAGTTGCACCATATATATCCTCCATGCCATGCTCTTCAACCTTTGGAAATATAAATCTTATGTTAAGGATTGATTCTACACCAAAAGTTATAAGAAAGGTAGGGGACCTCTTTCAAAGAAGAAACTCACACATTGACCTTTCACCAGGATTATTATGAGGGAGCAGATTCCATCTTTTATTATAGTGACCTAGAGTGGAATCCCATTTGAATTATGTCTTTCTTTCCATATACAATCTCTAAAAAACCAAGCAGGAATATGCTTTCAAAATATCCGAGCATTTAACAATTCGCATAAGGAGATGTGGATTTCCTCTTGATTATGGCGACTCACAAGAATGAATTCATGTTCTATGGATCTGAGACATCCACCTTGGAACTTATCATGGTTGAGAAGAAACCTTTGGAGAAGAGACCCTTGTGATTTCCCTTCACTCATTGTGGGGATGCATCTCCAAGTTTTTCAAATGTGTTATAAGAGAAGAACATAGACATAACATATAACCACTAAGTGGGCACACAAATGGGGATGTTCCATGTGAAGGTCGAGAATCTCAAGTGACATTCCAAACTAGAGAAATAACACATTGTTGATAGAGGGATCGATAAAGATTCTTAGAAATGAGTAGAGAATGACAGATATTTCTGAAAGCAAATCATGAAGTTATAAAAAAACCTAGGCCTTGATACCACTCACAGGAAGAGAGAATGAATCCATGGTTGAATAATTTTCATTAACTTATATAATGCATATGTACAAGAGAAAGTGACTTCAAGTTTCATCTTCTAAAAGCTTTGAATGGGTCACCCTATTCACCTATGGTTCTTAATCTATTTCCTAAATATTTACAACATATCTAAGTCCCTAAAGATTAAAGATTAAGTATCTGACATCTACTTTGTAAACTTTTTCCAATAATTATGGCTAAATGTAGTTATGAAATTATTGTGAGATTACAATTTTCCTTTGTTTAAATTGTATTTAAAATGCATAAATAAATTTCATAAAGTAAAAAATTCATATTATACCTAAAATATATAATCTTCAGAGATAATATTTACAATTCCACTAATTTTTTTTAATTTTAAAAACTACTAAGGAAAAGTCGCATTTTACTACGGAAAAATCACAAAGTATGCATGGGTAAAAACAAAACAAACGAATTCAGAAAAAATCAAAAAGAGAAAACAAAGCACAAACTATGATTATTGAAAAGGGAAAAAAAAAAACTATTAAATTTTAAATTTTAAATTTCAAAAAAATCAAAAAATAAAAAGCTACTAAGGAAAAATCGCATTTTACTACGGAAAAATCACAAAGTATGCATGGGTAAAAACAAAACAAACGAATTCAGAAAAAATAAAAAAGAGAAAACAAAGCAAGCTACAAACTATGATTATTGAAAAGAAAAAAAAAACTTAAGATAAACCATAACTCGTGGTTCTATTGACATAGGTAGAGGAAAATATATATCCTAGGAAGAGATGATAATATTCATTTTCCGTACAACAGTGAATCCATTATAACATTGATTTGGCATATAACAGTAAGTCTATTATTAATCCTAGAGAATTTATTAATTCTTTTGGTAACATGCATTATATAAATAAATAAAAATGAGTTGACTATTAACAATAAAGACTTTGTTACACAACACTAAATATTTTATGTTTTCAACGGTCATTGCTGAATATAAATAACATTAATCTTTGTGTTAACATGTATATTAATCCTTGTGTTAAGGTCTAGGGCGTCTATGGTTGATTTAAATAATTTTAAATCAATAATGCCTATCCCGGATTATAGTTAACATATCGAACATGAAACATTAAATACTTTGAAATGGAAATTTAATCAACGAACTCTCAAGTCATCGTGAAATATGTTGTACGCTCATCCTTGAGTTGGCACGCGGAAATGTCTTTTCGAAAGCAAACCTTCACCTTTGCTTTATGAGTCGACCACGACGTTGTACGAAGATTGCTGGGTTTGAACTTTTGATTATATGGGTAAATTCAAAGACCCGATTAGTGAGGGATACTTTACCTAAATTTTAAAATCAGGATACGCTGTCGACGACTCTCAAGTGAGCGCGGGGGCTGCTGTCCATTCGTCATTGAATTCACAGGCGGAGGCAGAGGGCAGGCCCATTTTGGAAACCTTGTGGAAAATTTGTGACCTCCGCATGTCAAGAAAACAGAGTGGAATAATGAATGACCCTCATCGCCCGCCATCGACGACTCTAAATTTGGCGTGGGGTCTCTGGGGTCGTCGTCCTTAAATTAAGGCGCAGAGCAGGGCGCTTTTTCGGCAGCCAAAGGCATTCAATTTAGTTTAATGTTGCAATCTCCAAATGTAAGTTCTGAATCGTATGGAATTCAATGGAAAAAATTGACCATTTTTCTCTTTTCACATGAGCAATAAGGAAAATGAGTGGAATTATAGAAACGACTCTCAAAGTCATCGTGGGGTCGCCTTCTCGGCAGGGTTTTGGGAATGATTATTTATTTTATATAGTTGTAAAATTTAGTAATATAATTTTAAGATTTTTTTTTTATGGTTTAAAATACATTTTAAATGTATAAATAAATTCAGCACTCTAAAAAAATCTTTGAGACATTCAAATTATGTAGATAAAATAATTTAAATTCAAATTTTTAAAAATCTCTATAAAATTTTGATTAAAATTAATAAATAAATAGCCATAAAGTCATTTCATTTATAAATTAGACTATATATAATTTTAATTTCAAATACATTTTAATATAATTTTTTAAAATTATTAAACTCAGATTTAAAATAAAAATATTATTTATAAAAAAATATTTATTTGAATTTTACATTAAGAAATATAGTTATATGTCTGAATGTTTTTGATAAAATTATAAATTTTGAATTTTATAATCTATTAATATTTTTAAAACAATAAATTTATTTAAATATTTAAAAATATAATTTAAATAATAATAAAATATCACTTCATCAAAAAATTATATTATAAAATTTATTTAAACAAATAACTAAATATTTCAAATATACTTACATAAATCCAAACCATAAAATTAAAAATATATAAAATAAGAATTAGTTTATTATGAACCCTTAAAAATAAATAACAGAATAGTTTGTTCTTATTTCGTAAACTATAAATGTTGGTTCATATAATATTGACGAATAAATAGTATGATGGATAATAATTAATATTGTAATTTATAAAGCTCAATGTATAGTATTTTTATAAAAAATGTTTATAAACTTAAAGCAATAAACGAGAATAAATTGTTAAGATATTTTTTATTTAAAATTTATTAATTTAAAATTATATATATATATATATATATATATATATATATATATATTATATTTTTATTTATTTATGTTTATATTTAAATTATTTTTAATTGAGAATCAATTATTAGATAAAAGAAAAATGATCCATTTATAATGGGATGTTTGTTAATCCCAAGTCTCTTTCTATAAAATTTAAACAAGAGATTTAACCTAAACCAAAACATCTACATCTCACAAATTACATAATATTATAAAAATAAATGATTTTATAAACGATAAATTATTCTATAATATTCTCAAATTACTTAATATTGTAAAAATAAATAATTTTATAAACGATAAATTATTCTATAATATTCTACAAATATGTTTTCTTTTAAGATCACATAATATGGCATAGTTTAAATTCATATATTTTAAATTATAAAAATAATTATTTTTATTATAAAAATAAATTAGGTGAGAAAAGGCAAAAAGTAGCCTCTAACCCTAAAAACTGAGAACCTATTAAAAAGGTTGAAATTGAACTTCAGATTTTACTCAGCTCAAACCCCTTCACACTGTCATGAGAAGTTGGAACGGAAACCTCAGAATCTTCCTCCCAATAGACTTTCCCACGACGCTGCGTCCCACAGGCCGATTTCTGTCGCCGTTAAATAAATGAAAAAAGACTTAAGAAAGGGTGCAGGAATTCGCAGACTCGCGGGGATCCTGCTGCAGATAGGAAGCGTCCTGTGTGAATCCTTCGCTTCCAATTTGCTATTCTAACTGAAAAGCACCTTTCTATGAAAGTACGTGAGACGATGGACAAAATTGGCTATGGTAAATGGGGCGGTTGGACAGCACCACTAACTTTGCTTCTATGTTTCGTGGCTGCAACTACTGCTCAACCAGGTCATTTAACATTCTATATTGAAGACAAGGAGTAATTTCAAGGATTTTCATTTGAATACATTGTATTATTATTGTGCTCATTGTTTATTTGTTTTGCTATTGATATTGTTTTACAGGATTTTTGAGTATTGATTGCGGAAGTAGCACAAATTACAGTGACATAAACAATATAAGATGGGTCACTGATGATAATTACATTGACCACCTCGGTCAGAGAGCAAACATAGGGAATGAGACAGAGGAATCCTATGGTCTACGCTTCTTTCCAAAGCCTCTCATCAAATCTTGCTATCACTTGCCTGTAGAACCTCACGTGCCTTACCTCGTAAGGTTAACGTTCTCGAAATCATGGTCCATTGTTAGAAATTACAGTGGGCTCCAAACAGAGATAAGCTTCGCTTTCTCTATTGAAACAAACGGTACGTTGTATATAAGAAACCTAACAGTCGACCTAGAAGGAACTTATGGTGAAAGGATATTGGCTAGTTCTGGCACAGTGCTATACATTTGCTTGGTCAGAACCTTGGAGTCTGATGATCCTTTTATATCTACTATTGAATTGAGGAAGCTGCAAGATGGAATGTATGGACAGGTTAAGCCAGGGACAATATTGAAATACATATGGAGAACTGATATTGGTGGCAATTCGGAAATTAGGTAAGCATTTTGAACTTTATATATTTACCCATCATAATTGTCTACCCAATGGTATTGGAATTCATATACAAATTTGAACTTCACAAATTTAACAACCTAAAAGACAAATAGGATATTTTTATATAAATTGCTGATTCACAAAATATTCGACAATCAAATAGACATGGACTCGGTCAATTATCTTTATTACAACAATAAATTTATATCATGGGAGAGCCACTTTCGATGCAGTACGGCTTGTAATATTTTTTTGTATGGCTTGAATTTAATGGCTTTGTAGGGTTAATTTGTGCAGGTATCCTTACGACAACTTTGACCGCATATGGAGACCAAGAATCCCTTCGAATAATTCAAAGTTGGGCATGCGGGAAGTTGTAAGTTCTAACGGGGCAACATCAATAAACAATACTAAAGACCTTCCTCCACCTGCTGTCATGCAAACGGCGTGGATTTTGAACAGCCCTGACCCGGCTCAGTTCTCTCTAGGACCATTCGACGAAGGAGGGAAAAGATCATTACTAATTTTGTATTTTGCAGAAGTCAAGATGCTAGATATCTCTGAATCCAGATCTTTTTACATCACAATAAATGGTGGAAAAAGGTCGGACACCATTACTCTGCCACGAAATTATTCTGCTCTAGAGCTCACAATCCCATCCAATCAAACAGATGACTTCCAATTTGCCCTTGTGGAGGCCACTTACTCCACCTTACCTCCAATTATCAACGCTTTTGAGTACTACACCGTGTTTGATACCCGACCCGCGACAAATCTCCAAGATAGTAAGTGCCCTCACTAAACTTCTAATATTCAAAATTTATGATTTGCACAACGTTCTTAATATGTGTTATCTGCATATTTCCCATAGTTACATTGACTTCGTTTTAAATGGTTACAGTGAAGTGTAATAATTGAATACCTAACAAAATAGTTCTTAAAGTACAGTTGAGGCTATCGTAGCTATCAAGGAAATGTTTAATATGAGCGCTTGGATTTCTGATCCCTGCTTTTTGATCGAGTGGGATGGAATTCACTGCGATAATAGCACTTCTGTAATAAGAATTTCCGAAATGTAAGTTTCAATTTTTGTGTTTTCTACCTTTCTTTGCTTTTATGGAATAGTAAGATTGTAATCTTTCAGGAATATCCAAATGTCCTTTTGTTGACAGCAATTTGTCTACGATGAATCTGAATGGATTGGTTCCTGAGCAAATTGGACAACTGACTGCGTTACTTAAAATGTAAGTATAATTTTATAATTCTGTATTAACATTATTTTTTAATTTTAATATTAAAAAATTATAAATATTTAAAGAGTTAATTTTATAAAAGTACGGTGAGATATAATGAAAATTTTATTTATATATTAAAAATATAAATTAGAGAAATTAAAAAATATAAATTAGGAAAGAGATTAAATTTTCGTGATTTTATTTAAATATTATTAATCAATTTGTAAATGAATATAATATTTAATATAGGAAAATTTGATTTAATTATTTTTTAAACAAAATTAACTTAAAGACATAACCTAGATTAAATATTTCACAACCCAATTTAATCTAAAATAAACATATATAATTTATATTAACGTTTCGAATAATTTTTTGGCTTTTAAAATACTCACATCTTAAAATTTTAATTATTTGAAAGTAATATATCAAAAAATTATTATAAATTTATATTAAAATAATAATAATTAATAAATATATAAAATTTTATTTAGTTTTGAATTAAAAACAAAAATATTAATTAATTAATTTTAATCTTTAATCTACGTTTAAGCGAAACTTTAATTTATCAAGCCTTTTAAAAAAATTAGTCAGAATATTGAATTATAAATATTATTTTTAAACAATATGATATTTAATATTTATAATAACATCTTAATATAATTTGATAATAACGTTATAATATGAGTTGATAATATTATTTCGAAAAACTAGTATCGATTTATAACGTCGCTTTGGGTAAAATATTATCTGTATATATAACCAGAATATAGAGATTTATGCACATCAATTTGTAAGTTACAAAGAAAAACAGTGGATATCAGGAATACACAATCTTTGATGAAACGGTCATTTATAAATCTCAAGTCCATTTCATATAATCTATCATGGTGCTGGTTAACTAGAGACACTCGAATCCTTAAATTTAAATTTATGTATTGTTTTTCATTTTGTGCTTTTCAATTCTTTGTTTTCATTCCTAAATAAAATTAGACTGGGTAAGTATTAAAAAACAGGATTGTCAATGGTCGATCAACCAGGTCACTCGACAATAACAATCTCATGGGACCTTTGCCCGACTTTTCGAATTTAACAAAGTTGGAGAGACTGTAAGTTGGTTGTCGATATAAATTTTTCAGTGTCTTTTCTGCAGACTTTCACCAAACATTTTCAGTAAAGATTGGTTATCCACCATTTTCTTTGTGACACAGACATTTACAAAACAACAACCTCAACGGTAGTCTTCCAGACTGGCTATCTGCACTTAAAAACCTTAAAGAATTGTAAGGCTTCTTTGCCCTCCTATTTCCTTATGCAAATTCTAGGTTATATCGATTTTTAATCTTTATCTGAATATTACAGGTTTGTAGAGAATAACAATTTCAGTGGTGAAATTCCTCAACAACTACTGCATAACCCTTCATTGACACTCAAGTAATCAAATATCTATTTATATTATATACATCCAACATTTTGAATGCCAAAGACAATTATTATTAATCCAGTTGAAATTCTAATTAATCTGACTGAAAATCTCTTTCTTTCATCTGTACCAGATACTCTGGAAACCCCTACCTATCTATTCTTGATTCAGTGGAACATCAGCCTCCGAATCCTAGACACAAGAAATTGAGGGAACAACTTGCCCTCGGAATAACACTCAGCGGAGTTCCAATCATTGTACTATTGTTGATAGCGGGTATTGTTCTGTGTCGGAAAAAGAAAGAGTGCGTCACAACTGAAAGCAGTGGGGTGGAAAATGTTGTGCACTTTACGCCCAAGGAATGGCTTGACGCAACTAATATGGAACCAAATTCAGCAAAGGCCTGTGCCTTCACTCTAGATCAGATGATGACTGCCACACAAAAATTTAGAGTGAAAATCGGAAAAGGGGGCTTTGGCCCTGTGTTCTTTGGTAAATTGCCGGAAGGAAAGGATATTGCGGTAAAAGTTCTCTCGTTGTTCTCCAAGCAAGGAGTTCACCAGTTCCTAAACGAGGTAATTTCTAGCTGCAATCTTGTAGTGGCTTTAAACATATTCCGAGATAAGCATGTAGAGTAAAATTTATGACTCCGGGTTCATTTGATGAACAGATTGATGTTCTTTCCAGAGTTCATCACGAGAACTTAGTGACTTTACTAGGATATTGTAATGAATCCAAAGAACTTATGATAATCTACGAGAACATGTCCGGAGGGTCCTTGAGGGATCGCCTTTATGGTAAATATATAGATATAACTTTCTCATAAATATAATGGTGTCCAAAGGTAACAATTCTTACTTTCCAAGGGATCGCGTTTATGGTAAATATATATAACTCTCTAGTAAATATAATGCTGTTCAATTCTCATTTAGCTTTTACTTTCCTTTCCCAGGTCCTAAAGCAGGTTCGGAACTAAATTGGAAAACAAGGGTGAAAATAGCTTTAGATGCAGCACAGGGTAGTTTTTTCATGTCTTCTTTCTTGTGATGTATTTTCTTAGAACTTAAACGTTGGTAGATGTAGACTCTATGCTTCAAAAGGAAAACGACATACTTTTCAGCGATTTCTTATGTAGATTTCTATTTTATCTCTTAAAGGCAATTAAGGCAATAAATGCATAACAAAATGTCTGCCATTTTTATTCGAAGGATTGGAATACATGCACGTAGCTTGTACTCCGAAGATTATTCACAGGGATGTGAAAACAGCAAACATTCTTCTAGACAGCAATTTAAAAGGAAAACTTGGTGACTTTGGTCTTTCAAAGATATGGATAGATGAGGAGGATGGGGAGGCTTCTCATGTTACCACTATGGTGAAAGGAACGGCAGGATACCTTGATCCAGAGTATATCACACATAACCTGTACTCTCTCTAAAATATTAGTGATGGCGAAGGAAATTGAATTGTATTTGTTGTTGAATCTCATTTTTTTGATTTTTCTTGCCATTTTTAGCTCATATATATATATTTTTTTCTCTCTGTTTAACAGGTATTTTAGCACTCAAAGGTTGACTGAGAAGAGTGATGTATATAGTTTTGGAGTAGTTTTGTTAGAGATCATATGCGGTAGACAACCTATAGATGCAAAGCTGTCTTTAGACAAATTAAACATCATTCAATGGGTGAGTAATTTGGTCATTATTCTTTAATAGTATTAAAACTATTTTGTGATTCATAAAAACTAATGATAATATTGATGTTCCTGTTTACAGGCTACACCTTTTGTGGAGATGGACGCAATTCCTGGAAAAATAGAAGAGATCATTGACAAAAAGTTGAGTGAAAATTACAACATAATGTCCATCATTCGTGTTGCCAATGTAGCCATCAGATGTGTTAAGGCTGAATCGTTTTGCAGGCCGAGTATCGGTGAAGTAGTTGCAGAGCTGAGGGAAGCTATTAAACTTGAGGAGATGTAATTCCAAAAGGTCGCAACATTTTGGATCTGGATGGAAAGGAGATCAGTTGTTATCCGATTACAAAACCATACATGTATAGCGGTTTCTAAACATGCATAAAAAAATGACACTATCTATCTGCAAGTTCCATGTGCAAATAGTTTGACATCCAATCACTAATGGAAAGCAATCCAAAGTAGTATGGATTATTTTAATTTCAAATATCTCATGAGGTACTACACTACAGATTCCATTGTTCTTTTGTCAAGCTGCAAACCTGTAAAAACAATGTAACCAATGAAAATACTTACTAGTTAAAAACAGAAAATCCAAAATTAGTGCGCGCACATGATGCAGAATTACCAGCTCCTATGCAGAATGAATTTAGGTAAATTTTCACCAAAGCCAAAATTAGCATGCACATAGCTTATATGTAGAACCAATTTAGCTAAATTTTCACCAAGATACCATAGAACAAACATCCAAAATCTTAAATTAAATCAAATGTTAGTTGTAATAATAATCAGAAACCTTGGCATCTCCTAACCAAGTTTTCCAGGTGTGTCACGTAAACCTTAATACCTCCAAGTGTTTTGTAATCCAGTTTTAAACAAAAGCTCTCAGAATTTAAGGAAAACTATTGAAGTAAAAACTAAGCAGTTGAATAGTTGGAATTGAATATTAAAGACTGAAATTCTACCAAAAGGGTCAAATCAGATCTTTATAAAAGGATTTTATCTGGATACAATCGGGATCATCCCATGGCCTTGACATGATATCCTTAATCAAGAAGTAATACCACAAACAATTTCAGTAAAAAACTAATTAGTTGACTAGTTTGGATTGCATATTGTAAACTGAAGTTGTATCAAGATGCTCAGAACAGTTCTTTGTAATCATACCTGCATACAACCAGGATCACCCAATGGCCTTTGACACGATATCGTTCATCAAGAAATCGTGCCGCAAAATTAATTACTGTGGAAAGTTCAATGAGGATCAATTGAGGGCGTGTATTCAGCTGAGAGTTAGCAAAATCAAACTATCAATGGTTCTTGCAAGCAAGAAACAAACCATCTCCGTAGTGATTAAAGCTTGGAATTATCTCCATAGGGATTAACCTTTCCTCCGCCTGAAAAGGAACACAATCAGCACAACCTCCAAAATCGTTCAACCACAATTATAGAAGGAATGGGGAGGCTGCTTATGGTTTATATGAAATCCTCCGAAAAGTCTAAACGTTTATTTGGTGAGATCCGAAGGTTAAGATATGCGCTCGTTTGTTATTCATCGCGTCTCTCAATCTCGAAATTTGAAAATAGAGACCAACGGTTGTGATCACTTTCCTATCATTTTTTAATTTATTCATTCCATTTATGAACGGAAATTTAATGACGGTGTTTTGTTTTCATTTCTAGTACTTTATTTTAAGTTTTATTGGAATTTATGATTGTTTTTTTTAAGGAGTTATAAGTTCATTAAGTGATATCTCATGCTTAATATAATACACTAGTGTTCAAATGAGAAACAACAAATTTGTTTTGGGATTCATTATTTTCTTCACTTACAATTTCTTTATTTTGAAAATTTCCAAGCATTACCTTCAAAAAACTGTTGAAATTTTTATGGGAATGGAATGTGAAGGGTGAAATAAATATAGTTAAATTAGATATAAATGCGATATTGTTGTTATTAAAGAACGTAGATCACATCACAAATTTAGGATTTACATTGCCAAAGAAAGTATTTTATACATCATGATGAAGCTTCTCGATTTTAAATGTCGGTGACAATGGCTTCTTGGGGAAGCTATCTGAACACTCTAGAAGGTGCGAGACTTCCTCCTGAAGTCTCGAGAAGACTTCCTACCTAACACAATTAATACATAAGGTGGTTGGAATTAATTTTTTTCCAACACTCCCCCTTAATTCCAACTATAATATAAACACACAAACTATCCTATAGCATAATAAATAAGACACAAACATACTCTTAATTGACAAGCCTGCTAGTCTAAGTCTCAACTAGGCTCCTTCAACTGCTCTTTGCTTACACGCTTAACAACCTCTTCTTGATTGGGATACAAGGCAACATCCCAAACAATGAAAACAAGGTAATTTGATCTTGCTCTCCCCACTTTCCATCACAAGGAGCCTTGTAAAGTATGCGACCACATTTCTCTTCATCCACCGATATGCACTCATCTTCTAACATGTGCGGTCTCTGAACAACATCCATGGTCATATCCTCCACTGTAGAAACCATCTTAGAAGCGGATCCAATCAAATTTCTAACAATTGGGTTCAGGGAGAAGCAATTTCTTTTCTTGGTGATTGCAGGAACATGTGAAATAGACTGCACCTCCTAATATTCATGGTCATCAATAAAACCATTATGTTTATCAACTAATTCTTCTGATTCAAAAATACTACCTGAACAAAAAAATACTATCGGACCCAAAAATACTTCCAAATAGACTTTCTATCAAACATTATTCCACTTATTTTTTACGTTGGTAAAGAGCACACATATACTCTTTCAACAAACACAGGAGCTAACACTCATCCACGCCTCAAAGCTTCATGATCTTGTCTGCGAACCACCTTCTAGTTTAATTGTAAGTCTACAACAACAACCAAACAACACTGGTTCACGACAAGTGTTAGCTCGGATCCCAGCAGCCACACCAAAATTCAACCACCACAATTTCAATTTTACCCACCGTGCATATTAACAATTCCTTTTTTAAACTCCTTTCACCAAAAAAAACTTTATTTCTCCTCTTATCTCTCCACATGCAATTTGTTCTCCACGAATTCAATCTTTATAACACCTTTACCATTTACCTTATTAAACTTCAGCCACAAAAACGTTATGCCACAAGTTTCATTACTTTGAAAAGTAACTAAGAGTGGACTATTCCACATGGTAAATAAATGCTCACGAATAATTAAGAAATGGTGAATTTTTGCACGACTTCTCCTTAATTTACTTGTAGATGCATGTGACAGCACCCCGGCAAGACCGAAGGTTCTGCAATACAAAATATTTACAACAACTTTGTTCTCCCCGTTGATAGGGCTAATACACATATGTGATTCTCCAATCAGCTATTCAAACTCCTTCGAATAGTGATAGTCCTCCAAATGTAGTGGGCTCTCCTTGTGGTTGTGGGTTTGTACCCCTCAACGGCCGACACGATCTTCTCCACACATCGGCGACGGGCAGCTTCAAAGGGCCACACAGTCCCCAAACACAGTCTGCATTCAAGACTCCTCCGTGCCAACAAGTTAAACACACTTTTTCATAGTGTTCAATGCAACAACTAAAGCAACTCAATAGGGCCTATGCCGCTTTTCATTCTTCCAGTGCGCACTCCTCTTCGTTGTTGAGAAGAACAAGCAATAATCTTTGTTGAGATTTTCTGTTTGGAGCAAAATAGGAAAAATCTCAGCTGATGACAACAATAGAATTCAGGTCCTAGATTAGCTCCAGTTTGTTGGGAGGGAGTTAATGCCACCTATATTTGATGTGAGGGAGTTAATGAGGCTGTTAGATTCTCTATGCTATATAACAGGCAATCATTCGGATGGTTTGCTAAGAGTGTGAGAGTTTTGTGAGGATTTCTTGATGTAATCTCCAATTTTGATTAATAAATTCCCGATGCCTATGTTGTGTGGACGTAGCCCAGATTGGTTGGGTGAACCACGTTAAAAGCTGTGTTTACTGTGCATGATATTCTGCTGTGTGTTTATTTTTGTTTGCTCTGCCTCTGGATTCGAACAATTGGTATCAGAGCACATTGGAGGAGCGGACTACTGGAGGTGGAGCGCAGAGTTTGGATGCTGGTGAGCAGGTCGATTGCTGCCTGGAGGTGCTGCGCCAGTTCGTGATAAGCTTCTCTTCATTAACTGAGTAAAATCTTGTGACCTCGTTTAATGCTTCAGTCGTGGCATCGTCTATTTTTTATTCTGTTACAACAAATATTTGGTGGGAAAGTGTGCGGACTGGCTTTTACGATTTTCTGTTTCAAACGCTATCGGGGTTCTGAACTACTGTATTGAGTACTTAAAACTGAAACACGCACACACCGTTTAATTCATATACGCCATATGCCACTGTCCAACTACAATTATGTTTCCATAAATTTTATTTTAAGAAGAAACATAGCAGGCACGGTCGCTTGAGAGCATTGATGCAGTGGGTACCAATTGGCTGTGCGAATAATGAGCAGATTATCGACTGTTACCGGGTGGCAAATTCAATTGTTGTGAACTTTGAAGCAGCAGAGTGTAAGTGTGCGCAGGGACTATAATTAAACACCTGTAATTAAACACCGGTAGGATATTAGCGTGTTTTGAAAGCGCCTCCACGCATTGACTCTGATTCATGTTGAACAATGAGCGTTTTATGAGTATTTGATTGTGAGCGTAATATTTTTTTTTAATGTATTGCTCCAACATTGAAAACACATGTTGAGAATGCGATGATGCAGATCCAAACTGTAGATTTGCAGCAGGATTGGTGAGCTCTAAGAAGATAGGGCAGTTTTTTTTTAAAGGCAAAAGTACAGAGGCATAGGCAGTTTTTGTTTTTCTGTTGTGTAAAAACAAAGGCATTGGCAATTTTTTTTATTGCTGGTTGGATATTGGAGATTATTGTGTTTTTTTTGTTGATACAAGATGGCCAAAACTCAAAGTGCCCGGTTTGAAATTGAGAAATTTAATGGCAAGAATAATTTTGAGATCTGGAAGGTGAAAATGCACGATTTGCTGGTTCAACAAGGTGTGGCGAAAGCACTGTTGGGGAAAAACAAAAGGCCTCCTTCCATGACGGAGGATGAATGGGATGAGATGGACGATAGAGCCTTGAGCGCAATTCGGTTATGTCTGGCAGACGATGTTCTGTTCAACATTGTGTCAGAGAAAATCGCCGCAGGCTTGTGGTCGAAGCTTGAGAAGCTCTATATGACGAAATCTTTGACAAATCGGATTCTCCTGAAACGATAGCTTTACGGTTTACGGATGAAAGAAGGTACCTCAATTGCTGATCACCTGAATGTTTTTAATACCTTATTGGTGCAATTAGACAGTCTAGATGTGAAATTTGATTCAGAGGATAAGGCAATAACTCTATTGTGTTCATTGCCTGAATCCTGGGATCACTTTGTTACTTCCATAAGCTTTAGTACATCAAAAATTCTTGAGTTTGATGATGTTGTTGGAGCCTTGTTGGCTAAGGAGACGAGGAAGAGGTCGAATGCAGACACCTCTACATCAGAGGTAATGATGGCCAGAGGTCGCTCACAAGAGAGACACTCCGGGGGAAAGGATAGCGACTCTCGTTCAAAGTCCAAAGGAAAGAAGCCAAAGGTGAAGTGCTGGCATTGTGGCAAGGCTGGACATCTGAAAAAAGATTGCTGGAAGCGAAAGCAGGTTGCTAAAGAAGGCTCTTCGACAGAAAAGAAGGAAGCCAACACCACAGATACAGGTTCAGTATCCGGTTCAGGTATGAGTGATGAAGTATTGTCAGTTAATATTTCAAAACATGATCAACATTGGTTGTTAGATTCCGAGGCATCTAACCACATGTGTATTCATAAAGATTGGTTTAAAACATACAAATCAATTGATGATGGCGTTGTGTACATGGGTAATGATGTAACATGTAAGATTGTGGGAATTGGGAGCATACAACTGCAAATGTTTGATGGGACAACAAAAATATTAACTGATGTGAGGCATGTACCAGATTTAAGGAAAAATTTGATTTCATTAGGAGCACTTGATTCAAATGGATATAAAACTATAATTCAAGGTGGAGTAATGAAAATTTACAAAGGCATCTTACTAGTTATGAAAGCTAAGAAAGTAGGAAATCTATTTCAGTTAGAAGGTAGAACTGGGTCAGATCATGTGTCTGTGTCTGAACATGACAATAGTTCAATTCACTTATGGCATCAAAGATTGGGGCATATGAGTGAAAGAGGATTGAAAATTTTCGCTGACCGAAAGTTACTTCCTAATCTAAGATCTGGAAAATTGGATTTTTGTAAACATTGTCTGTTTGGTAAACAAAGTAAACAAAAGTTTAAAACAGGCAAACATACTAGTAAAGGCATACTTGATTATATCCATTCAGATGTTTGGGGTCCAGCCCCTACAGCGTCATATGGTGGTTCGTCTTATTTTGTATCATTCATTGATGACTTTTCTCGGAAAGTATGGGTCTACATGTTGAAAAAGAAGTTTGATGTTTTTACAGTTTTCAAGCAGTTTAGAGCATTGGTAGAAAACAACACTTGTAGAACTATAAAATGTTTAAGAACTGACAATGGTGGTGAGTTTTCCTCCAAGGAGTTTGACAGCTATTGCAAGGATGTAGGGATCGAAAGACATAAGACCACGGTTTATACTCCTCAGCAGAATGGAGTTGTTGAATGCATGAACAAGACTCTTCTAGAGAGAGCAAGGTGTATGCTGAGTAACGCCGGGTTGCCGAAGGAGTTGTGGACGGAAGTGGTGGCAACAGCTTGTTATGTGATAAACCGATCTCCATCAACGGCAATAGGCTGCAAGGTTCCGCAAGAGGTATGGAAAGGACACCCTTGTGACTATTCTAAACTCAGAGTGTTTGGTTGTGATGCATATGCTCTAGTGCCTAAACATCAGCGAACTAAGTTAGATCCAAAGTCTAAAGGGTATATCTTTGTTGGGTATGGTGTTGGAACAAAGGGATATAGATTGTGGGATCCTACTACCTGCAAAATCATCATCAACAGAGATGTAAAGTTTAATGAATCCTCTCTTGTACAGTTAGATGTAAATAGTAGATTGAAACAGGATGATGTATCTGATTTCCAGCATATTCAGTTTGACAACATTTCTAATGATAGTCATAATGACCATAGTTCAGATTCTAGTCATGAATAGGTTTCAGAATCAGATTATGAACAGGGTTCAGATGGAGGTCATGAACAGGTCTCAGATGGCGATCATGAAGAAGTTCCTACAGATGATAGACAACCAATTGTGGAAGCACCAGAAACATTCTTAAGGAGGTCTACAAGGATCAAACGTCCTCCAAGAAGGTATGATGATCATGTTACTTCAGTTGCTTTGATCGCTAATGATGATGAACCTTTGTGTTATCAGGAAGCCGTAGAAGGTTCAAATAGTGACAAATGGAAAGCAGCTATGAAGGAAGAAATGATGGCCTTAGGTAAGAATGGCACGTGGGATCTGGTTGAACTTCCTAAAGGCAGGAAAATTGTGGGATGCAAGTGGGTGTTCAAGGTGAAACGGGGTGTGAATGATACAGAAGACATGTACAAAGCGAGACTGGTTGCAAAGGGGTTTTCTCAGAAAGCTGGCATAGACTTTCATGAGATATTTTCACTAGTGGTTAAAATTGTTTCAATTAGAATTGTGTTAGCATTAGTGGCTTTGTTTGATTTAGAGTTGCAGCAATTAGATGTTAAGACTGCATTTCTACATGGTGATTTAGATGAGGAAATATATATGGAACAACCGGAAGGGTTTGTTCACCATCGCAATGAGAAATTTGTCTGCAGGTTCAAGAAGTCATTATATGGCCTGAAGCAGTCGCCTCGGCAGTGGTATAAGAAGTTTGATTCTTTCATGTTGAGTCAGAAATATGTAAGAAGTGAATATGATCATTGTGTTTACTTTAAGCAGTTAAATAATGGCATGTTCATTATCTTAGTGTTGTATGTTGATGATATGCTTTTAGCAAGCAAAAGCATAGAAGAAATCAACAGGTTGAAGGCTCAGATGGCAAGGACATTTGATATGAAAGATCTAGGAGCAGCAAGACATATTTTGGGCATGTAGATTTTCAGAGACAGGAGCAATGGTAAGCTATTGCTATCACAACAAAAGTATATTGAGAAAATACTTTTGAGGTTTGGTATGAATAATGTGAAGCCTGTTTCAGTCCCTTTAGCTTCCCATTTTAAGCTTTCTTCGAGTTTATGTCCTAATACAGATGAAGAAAAGGATTATATGTCTCGAATTCCATATGCCAATGTAGTAGGATGTTCAATGTATGCGATGGTTTGTACTCGACCAGATATTTCACATGCATTTGGGGTTGTCAGCAGGTACATGGCAAATCTGGGTAAAGAACACTGGTCAGCAGTGAAATGGGTGCTTCGGTACTTGAGAGGCACAAGTAGTTATTGTATTTCTTACAATAAGAGTAGTGAATTTGTTTGCGGATATGTTGATTCCGATTTTGCAGGTGATTTGGATAAGAGAAGATCAACTTCAGGGTACGTCTTTACTCTTGCAGGTGGAGCTATAAGCTGGATGTCAAAGCTACAGAATATTGTTGCTTTATCCACTACTGAAGCAGAATACATTGCTGCTTCTCATGCTTGCAAAGAGGCGGTTTGGTTGAAAGGTTTGCTTGGTGAGTTTGGTAGGTTACAGGACAACATCAGGTTACTTTGTGATAGTCAAATTGCAATACATTTGGCTAAGAATCCAGCCTATCATAGTAAATCAAAGCATATTCCAATTAAGTACCATTTTGTAAGACAGGTTATCACTGAAAGGGGAGTCTCTTGGGAAAAGGTGCATACAAAGGAGAACTGTGCAAGCATGTTCACGAAACCAGTTTTGTTGGAGAAGCTACGCTGGTGTTTGGCTTCTCTTGGCTTGCAGAAAAGATAAAATAATAATAACAGGGCATCAGGGGAATTGTTGTCAAGGTGGAGATTGTTGAGATTTTATGTTTGGAGCAAAATAGGAAAAATCTCAGCTGATGACAACAATAGAATTCAGGTCCTAGATTAGCTCCAGTTTGTTGGGAGGGAGTTAATGCCTCCTATATTTAATGTGAGGGAGTTAATGAGGCTGTTAGATTCTCTATGCTATATAACAGGCAATCATTCGGATGGTTTGCTAAGAGTGTGAGAGTTTTGTGAGGATTTCTTGATGTAATCTCCAATTTTGATTAATAAATTCCTGATGCCTATGTTGTGTGGACGTAGCCCAGATTGGTTGGGTGAACCACGTTAAAAGCTGTGTTTACTGTGCATGATATTCTGCTGTGTGTTTATTTTTGTTTGCTCTGCCTCTGGATTCCAACAATCTTAACTTTAAAGTTGAACACTCCCTTTTTATCCAAGCCTCTGGGAGTAGTAGCATACCCGTATCACAGAGGACAATCTTGTTCCTTCCTTGCACACTGCAGCTAGGGTTTTAGACAGACTCCCTTGGATGGCCTTCAAACACAAAGACACCCGCTTCGCACCTCACACTCAACTCCACACAACAAAACAAACAATCCATACCAAACACAGGTCTCCTCTTAGCTCTCCCTCTACTTTATTCCACAGCAGACTGTTGTCTTCTCATGGACAGGTCAAATGCGCCTCTTGAATAAGCTAATAACAAGGGCTCTCCAATCAGTGCCAACAGCAGGGCACATCTCTCGCAACTAAAAAAAGGCCTACTGTGCCAACAACAACCACAACTTAACCTACCTCATGTCTGCTTCAGGTTCACCACATTGCACGACTCGACAATTAGTGACCACTGCTCATACAACTCTCACTACCAAGCTCTCACAACACCACCAATGCTCTTCCAATAGCGTTATACTGAATGGCTTTGTCCAGCCGCTCCAGCTTACATCACCGAATCCACACGACAATTTCCCTAATTGAGAAGACAATTTCTTTCTCTCTTGCACGAGCTATCAACTCCTTTACACCTTCGGCCCCTAGATGAGGCAATTTCAGGATGGTCTCCTATGCGGCTCTGGCTCCTTTTACATACAATTTATGCCACACAGATGCAGTCGCATTCTCATCTTACCACATCCATAAACAATCCACGCTCCATGCACACTGAGATGGATCACAACGGTTGACTCTAGCACAGTGAGTGACACTCCTAACAGAATAGAGCCCTCACACTTAACTATAATCCATGGCTCTAAATGGATCTCCCCATCGCTTCTTCTAATGCAGTTCTAGACAGTCAAATGCTCACTCGACAATAATAAGCTCACGGGATCTTTGCCTGACTTTTTGAATTTAACGAAGTTGGAGAGATTGTAAGTTGGTTGTCGATATAAATTTTTCAGTGTCTTTTCTGCATACTTCACCAAACATTTTCAGTAAAGATTGGTTATCCACCATTTTCTTTGTGACGCAGACATTTACAAAACAACAACCTCAACGGTAGTCTTCCAGACTGGCTATCTGCACTTAAAAACCTTAAAGAGTTGTAAGGCTTCTTTGCCCTCCTATTCTAGTAGTTTCTTATGCAAATTCTATGTTATATTGATTTTTAATCTTTATCTGAATATTACAGGTTTGTAGAGAATAACAATTTCAATGGTGAAATTCCTCAACAACTACTGCATAACCCTTCATTGACACTCAAGTAATCAAATATCTATTTTATATTATATATATCCAACATTTTGAATGCCATAGACAATTATTATTATAATCCAATTGAAATTCTAATTAATCTGACTGAGAATCTCTTTCTTTCATGTGTACCAGTTACTCTGGAAACACCTACCTATCTACTCTAGATTCAGTTGAACATAAGCCTCCGAATCCTAGACACAAGAAATTGAGGGAACAACTTGCCCTCGGAATAACACTCAGCGGAGTTCCAATCATCGTACTATCGTTGATAGTGGGTATTGTTCTGTATCGGAAAAAGAAAGAGTGCGTCACAACTGAAAGAAATGGGGTGGAAAATGTTGTGCACTTTATGCCCAAGGAATGGATTGACGCAACTAATATGGAACCAAATTCAGCAAAGGCATGTGCCTTCACTCTAGATTAGATGATGACTGCCACACAAAAATCTAGTGTGAAAATCGGAAAAGGGGGCTTTGGCCCTATGTTCTTTGGTAAATTGCCGGAAGGAAAGGATATTGTGGTAAAAGTTCTCTCATTGTTCTCCAAGCAAGGAGTTCAATAGTTTCGAAACGAGGTAATTCTGAGATTCTATTTTTCCATTTGGACATAGTATCACAGCTCAATTTCTAGCAGCAATCTTGTAGTGGCTTTAAACATATTCCCAAATAAGCATGCAGAGTAAAATGTATAATTCCGGGTTCATTTGCTGAACAGATTGATGTTCATTCCAGAGTTCATCACGAGAACTTAGTGACTTTACTGGGATATTGTAATGAATCCAAAGAACTTATGATAATCTACGAGCACATGTCCCGAGGGTCCTTAAGGGATCGCCTTTATGGTAAATATATATATATATAAAACTTTCTCATAAATATAATGGTGTCGAAAGGTAACGATTCTCATTGAGCTCTTACTTTCCAAGGGATCGCCTTTATGGTAAATATATATAACTCATGGTGTTCAATTCTCATTTAACTTTTACTTTCCTTTCCCAGGTCCTAACGCAGGTTCGGAACTAAATTGGAAAACAAGGGTGAAAATAGCTTTAGATGCAGCACAAGGTAGTTTTTTAATGTCATCTTTGCTATGATGTATTTCATTAGAATTTAAACGTTGGAAAACGACATATTTTTCAAGCAATTTCTTATGAAGATTTCTATTTTAGCTCTTAAAGGCAATTAATGCATAACAATATGTCTGCCATTTTTATTCGAAGGATTGGAATACATGAACGTAGCTTGTAGTCCGAAGATTATTCATAGGGAAGTGAAAACAACGAACACTCTTCTAGACAACCATTTAAAAGGAAAACTTGGTGACTTTGGTCTTTCAAAGATATGGATTGATGAGGAGAATGGGGAGGTTTCTCATGTTACTACTATGGTGAAAGGAACAGCAGGATACCTTGATCCAAAGTATATCACACTTAACTTGTACTCTCTTTAAAATATTAGTGATGGTGAAGGAATTGAATTGTATTTGTTGTAGAATCTCATTCTTTCATTTTTCTTGTCATACTTAGCTCATATTTTCCTTTTGTTCTATTTAACAGGTATTTTAGCACTCAAAGGTTGACTGAGAAGAGTGATGTATATAGTTTTGGAGTAGTTTTGTTAGAGATCATATGCGATAGACAACCTATAGATGCAAAGCTATCTTTAGACAAATTAAACATCATTCAATGGGTGAGGAATCTGCTCATTATTCTTTAAGCGTATTAAAACTGTTTTGTGATTCATAAAAACTAATGATAATATTGATGTTCCTATTTATAGGTTACACCTTTTGTGGAGACGGACACAATTCCTGGAAAAATAGAAGAGATCATTAACAAAAAGTTGAGTGAAAATTACAAGATAATGTCCATCACTCGTGTTGCCAATGTAGCCATAAGATGTGTGAAGGCTGAATCGTTTTGCAGGCCGAGTATCAGTGAAGTAGTTGCAGAGCTGAGGGAGGCTATTAAACTTGAGGAGATGTAATTCCATAAGGTTGCAACATTTTGGATCTGGATGGAAAGGAGATTAGTTGTTATCCGATTACAAAACCATACATGTATAGTGGTTTCTAAACATGCATAAAAAAATGATTCTATCTATTTGCAAGTTCCATGTGCAAATAGTTTGACATCCACTCACTAATGGAAAGAAATCCAAAGTAGTATGAATTATTTTAAGTTCAAATATCTCACGAGGTACTACACTACAGATTCCATTGTTCTTTTGTCAAGCTGCAAACCTCTAAAAACAATGTAACCAGTGAAAATACTAACTAGTTAAAAACAGAAAATCCAAAATTAGTGTGCGCACACGATGCAGAATACCAGCTCCTATGTAGAACGAATTTAGGTAAATTTTCACCAAGATACCATACAACAAACATCCAAAATCTTAAATTAAATCTGGGGTTAGTTGTAATAATAATCGGAAGCCATGGCATCTCCTAACCAAGTTTTCCAGGTGTGTCAAGTCAACCTTAATACCTCTAAGTGTTTTGTGATCCAATTTTAAACAAAAGCTCTCAGAATTTAAGGAAACCATTTAAAGTAAAAACTAAGCAGTTGAGTAGTTGGAATTGCATATTAAAGACTGAAATTTTACCAAAAGAGTCGAATCAGATCTTCATAAAGGATTTTATCTGGATACAACCAGGATCATCCCATGGCCTTGACATGATATCCTTCATCAAGAAGTAAGGCTCTGAACTGCACCGATCTCCATAGGAATTAACCTTTCCTCCGCCTGCCCCGAAGGCATGCAGAGAGGAAAAAGGAACACAATCAGCACAACCTCAAATCATCCAACCACAATTATAGAAGGAATGGGGAGGCTGCTTATGGTTTATATGAAAACCACCGAAAAATCTAAACGTTTATTTGGTGAGATCCGAAGGTTAAGATATGTGATCGTTTGTTATTCATCGCATCTCTCAATCTTGAAATTTGAAAATAGAGACGAATGGTTGTGATCACTTTCCTGTCATTCTTTAGCTTATTCATTCCATTTATGAATGAAAATTTAATGGCGGTGTTTTGTTTTCATTTCTAGTACTTTATTTTAAGTTTTATGGGAACTTATGATTGTTTTTTTAAAGGTGTTATAAGTTCATTGAGTAATATCTCATGATTAAGATAATAGACTAGTGTTCAAATGACAAACATCAATTTTGTTTTAGGATTCATTATTTTCTTCACAATTTCTTTATTTTGAAAATTTCCTAGCATTAGCTTCAAAAAAGTGTTTCACAATTTCTTTATTTTGAAAATTTCCTGGCATTAGCTTCAAAAAAGTTTTAAGAGATTTTTATGGGAATGGAATGTGAAGGGGTGAAATAAATATAGTTAAATTAGATATAAAGTCTATACTTGTGATACAATGGCCAAGTTTTTATTAATAATAAAAATCACTAAATGAGAACTTTGGAATGATAAATAGAAAAGCTTAAAAATTCGTACTAAATTTTTTGGTAGAAATTGATGGAAAAGCTTGAGAATATAGCTCGGAGGAGATAGTTAAGTGAAACCATGTTTGCTTGTTTTTGTTTGAGTAAGGAGATTTCAACTTTATTATTTTTGTTTTTTGTTTTTTTAATTAGAGGAATCCAGTTCCCACCTGACACGTAATTGCCAGTAAATTTTTGGGGGTTACAACCTATCCTCTTATCTGTGGCCCGAGCTACAACATGGACATTTGAACCTGGGTCTCAGTTCCAACGATTTCATTACCTGGGATTACCTAGGTCTCAGTTCCAACGATTTTTATTTTTTAAATCAGAGGAACCCAGTTGCCACCTGACACGTAACTGCCAGTAAGTTTTTGGGGGCGACGACTTGTCCTCTTCTCTGTATCCCAGGCTATAACAGGGGGATTTGAACCTGGGTCTCAGTTCCAAAAATTGTCTCGGATTACCTTGGTTGTTTCTTGATTGAACATGTAATTATACATTTAACTAACCTTTAACATATGAGAGACCTTGCTTTATTCAAAATTTAACTATCCTTGGACCCGTTGTAACACTCCCTCCCACTCCCTTGGGTTATTCTTGGGTTGTGGAAGGTGTTACTTTAAAATTAATCCAATCTCTAATGTCTATTATGAAAATGGGTTCACAAAAATCCCTCTTCTTCCAACCTCTTGGAAACTCAAAATTGATTCCACCATCATGCTTGGCTTGTGGAGAGATTTCCTATGATGTAATTTTCATCTCAATCCAACCTCGAGTTGAAATTTATGCCCATTTGAATATTTTCTCATTAATCCTTATTGCATCACCATGTATTGCCATGTGGCGCTACCAAGTGGCATACGTGGATCTGCCACATCAATCATAGACTAAAGTGGCTTCCACCATGTCAGCGTGCCCAATGTCATCATGCCATAATGCCAAGGTGAGAAGTAATTACCATTATGAACCGGCACAATGAGACAGTGAATTTTACATTAGTTATTGGGGAGTTCCCCATCCAACGATTTTTGTTAGTTTGTGCCCATTTTCTGGAGCGTTGTCAAAGAACTTAGTACTAAACAAAATGAATGGATAAAAAATATTTCGTTTATGGACATGAAACTTAACATTGTGTCCTCTATCACCTCTAACGTGGTATGACACGTTGCGCCACCTAGTAGCCACGTTATCCAGTGCGATGTCACTTATCTCCTTCACTCCTTATTGATGTCATGATGATATCAAGGTGATGTCACCCTACCATGTGAATCCTCTAATAGTGCCATGTATCATCTAAAAATCAACTCTTTGGCCATCCAACAAGGTTGATTCAACATGCCACATGTCACACCACAAAGACTCCATGTCAACAATATTCCACATCAACATGCACATGGTGACCATGTAGGCTTGCACGACCTATGTAATACCCACTGACTCAGTTAGGGTTGTGGGTCCCACCAAGCTAAGTCCTTTGTGTTTTGTAGCAAAGAGACGTTATATCCAGTTTCGAAGAAATCAAGTGCGCACCAAGATTTTGCACTTAGAAAACTTTCTGGACTCCCAAAATACCGAATAGCCATTTCATTCGCGAGGTAGTCCAACTCTTGGCCTACATATGGACTCACTTACCAAAATACATAACATCTAGCTTCGTTCCAATCTCGGCTCCCGCCAATGATTCCACCAAACCAAGCCACCTTAGATACTCATACGAAATCCGGCTTCGAGCCCATGATCCCCATAGTGGGCCCTGCACTGGATAAAATTTATATAGATTATTTAACATATGGGCCTTGTGCACTAACCATCCCATCAAGCCCCACCCTAAATGCAATTCCAAAATATGGATCAAATCTTTCTCAAAAGTTCACTTGCAAAACTTGGTCAGACATCAGATCCTTAGATGACTTTGTCATACCAAACAAGCATCTAGATTTGCCCATGAAAGGCCCCACTGATGACTCCAACTTATATTTTATCAGGTCTACACTAGATTTTAGACTACCTATGAGGGTTGACCGTATTGACTGCCCAGATACTTAAATGTGATTTGCACGTGTAGGATGTATCCAACCCTTCACACATCTGGATACATAGCACTAGGATTTAATAATTTTATCTAGCCTAGATACAAGTGTAGAATCTATGCTACACTTCACAAAGGGGCAAGTTCAGGAATTCCTTCAGTACAAGGATTTCCCAAATTACTTGAACATTCAAGATTAGAGTCTCGATCTAAAGATAGATCTTTCCAAGGGAATCAATCACACTCAAGCAAGGTAATTGGTGTTGGAAATACTAAGAGGGGGGGGGGGGGGGGGGGGGGGTGAATCAGTATTTCTTTTTAATTGCTATTTTTATCACCAAAACATTTATATATGGAACACAGGAATAGATAGCTGGAATAAATGCTTTTATTATCATAAATAGTGAAATGAAATAGATACAATATATTGTTGGAATTATAAGACAAGTGTTGTCCTTGATGGAAACTCATACATGTGGCAGATCATAGTGCATCAGGCTAGTAGCAAAGATTGATGATCAGCCTCTCAGAAAGGAAGAAAATAAGAGGTTCGCAGGTACACCATTCAAAAGGTGTGGACCCATAGGCACGCCGACCAAAGAAGTGCGGACATACCCGCAGGTTCTCCGTTCGGAAGGTGCAGACCCCAGTTCACTCACTCCAATGCAGAGAAGCGCGTTCACGTGGGGTGTCTTATGTTTGGCCCTTGGTATTTAGCCCGTCGTTTATGATCCTATGGTTTTGGCCTGTGGTATAGGATCTAAATTATTGAACCCCGGTTTGGATCCCTTGTATTAGTTTTTCGATGGTTTTGTCCCATGGTGTGAATAAGGGCTTACCTATAAAAAGGAAAGGAGATCACTTGGCTAGTCATCTTTTGAACATTGAATATCTTAAGATATAAATTTTGGGTGATCGGGTTGATAATGCTAGATCTAAATCAAGGTGAAATTTAAGGCATATCTTTTGATTGTGATCTCTCGGGCGCATGATCAGATCTGTGGATCTGACTGTCTATGGCACATTGGAGAACTGTTAATTTGGATCTATTTAGAGGTCCGCAGGCGATCCACTGAGCAGGTGCGGAGGTACGCAGCACAGCAGAAGGCGTAGGTGCAGAGATACGCAGGAAAGCAGAAGGCGTTGGTGCGTGATACGCAAAGCAGCAGAAATCATAGTGCGGAGGTACGCAGAGGAACAGAAGGACCAGTGCGGGGGTACGCTGTCAGACAGACAGTGCAGGTGCGGATTTGAGCTGAGATACGCAGTGTAGCGGAAGGAGTAGGTGCGGAGGTACGCAGAGCAGAAGAAGGATCAGGTGCGGATCTGCGCAGTGTAGACACAGAAGAGCTGCGGATATTCGCAGGTGTTCTGTTGGTGAAGTTGTGAACCCTGCTTGAAATTTGTTTTAACTGCCTTTCACTATTCTGCAGGGTTCTGGGTGCATAATCGATGTCTGGTTACTGATATTGAGTTCTAATAACAACATGATTATGTTTAGCTCCAGTATTGATGGTTGAATGGATCAAGTTCTTAATGACTTATCTTTATGTGATCTGATGGACTAGATCTGAGTGATAACTCACATATTATCCTTGTATATGTATTGATCTGGTGTTTGGGTGATTCAGAAGATTGATTGATTATGTATGGGTCCAATATGAAAATTGGATGAAACGTGGCCTTTCAGATTATGTGTTGTGCTTCAGGAGTATCCAGTATGAAAATGTATGAAACGTGGTACCTGGAGGAGAGAAGATTGTAGGTCGGCGCCTATGTACTAGTATCTTAGCTAGTACAAGAGATAAGGGGGTGGTAGCTCCCTTCTAGGAGAGACTGGAGAACGAGAGAGGGTTGTAGCTCTCTGCAGGTAGAAGCCTGCGTACTAGTATAAGACTGCACCAGTACAAAAATATTGTAAAAGGATTTTCTTATTAAGAAGAAGATTGAGATGACTTGCAGCAGGTGGTTTTCTCCCACATTGGGTTTCCACCTTATATCATGGTGTTCATGTGTGTGTGGCTTATGTGTAATGATCTATTATATTTAATTGCACCTGTTTACTGTTAATATGGTTGATAATGTTCTAATGCACTCATCAAGGATCAACTAACTGAATCATAAGAAGTTGTGGTAGTAGCATATATGAATCTGAATATGGAAATGAAAAAGTTTTATTAATGTGATAATACTGATTCACCCCACCCTCTCAGTATTATTTCCAACATATGTAAATGGTTGCAATCAGTTGCCAAGCACCAACTTGGACTTTTGTGAAGCTCCAACCTCTAGAGCACCAACTCTGTAGGACTCCAATCCTTTCAGTTCTAAGGCTCCAACCATTTATTATAAACTGTTATAAACTGTTTTGTTGTAGTTCTCTGCTCCCAAGCTTGTTGAGCTTATGCTTCACTCCTGTTCTCTTGCTTCTCTTGCCTTTGCCTAAACTTCAGCTTCCTCTCACTCTGATTATTCACACGCACATATCCTTTCCTTGTTTTTCCTGTTTTATGTATTCCTGATGCCTCTGACTGTTGGTTTTCGCTTTTCATTGGCTCTTCGGCTTCCTTAACGCTCGCTTCAGCTACCTCTGTGCTGGCTTGCCTCTTCGACTTCCCGATTCTTTAGGTCGCTTTGGCTTCCTTTGTGCTGGCTTGTCCTTCGGCTTCCCGATTCTTCATGTCGCTTTTGATTCCTCTGCGCTGGCTTGTCCTTCGGCTTCCCGACTTTTCGAATTCCTCAGTCTATTCGTGCTCACCAATACTCCAGGGACACGTTGATTCATCAGCAAGGACCAAAGTACATAGATAAAGCTGCCATGTCACCATCACAATCGCAATCGGCATCGTTCAAGCCTACTGAACTATTGGAACCATTATTATAGGCTTTTGGCCTAAAAAACCCCGCACAATACAGTTATTTAAAATACATAGGAATATATGGAAAAACCGACTGAAACATTTAAGGGTGGACTTCAAAATCATTACATCTGCATCTATAACTGCATCAGGTCCATTGTGTAATTGCAATCGACAGTTGCGGCTTCTCGATGGTCGATTCTCCTGTGGATGTGATATAATATTAAATCAAATTGCAATGTTGCATCAGGTCCGCAACATATATCACAATAGACGCTTTCAGGGGTGACACCCCTTTGTATATTGCGATATGTAAGTTCTGATGGGCAGATGCGATATAATATTAAATCAAACTGCAATGTTGCATCAAGTCCGCAACATATATCGCAATCGGTGCTTTTAGGGGTGACACCCCTTTGTATATTTCGATATGCGAGTTCCGATGGGAAGATGCGATATAATATTAAACCATTGCATAATTTTGCAGTGGGTCTACAACATATCAAAATTAGCTATATATATATATATATATATATATATATATATATATTGCAAATTTGATTGTTTTAATGCACCAAGGCTTAGAGCTTGAATGTATGAAATACGCTGAAAAGCATGCTTCGAGACACTTATATATATATATATATATATATATATATATATATATATATATATATATATATATATATATATATATATATATTGCACATGTGTATCACAATCGGGGGTTTTAGGTAGTGGCTCATAGTAGAACCCCTCGATATGATTTCTCTGATATATATGTATATTCCGCCTCTGATAGTGTATTTCGATATATATGTAAACTCCGCCTTTGATAGTGTATTTTGATATATATGTAAACTCGACCTTTGATAGTGTATATTGCACACATATATATATTATATACTGCTTCGCCCCTACTCTTTGTACTCTTTCGCTCTTCTCTATTGCTCCGCCGATAGTTCTTCTTTGGCTGCCATACATTACTCCTGATAGTTCTTCTTTGGCATACATTGCTCTCGACACTCCCGATATGCCTCTGATAGCTCTGTTTTTCTCCTCTGATGGCTCTGTTTTCTCCTCCGATAGCTCTGTTTGCTCCTCTTTGTTTTGCTTTGTTTTACCTCCTTTGGCTCCTCGAATATTGCCATATTGACATCAATGAAAATCTATGTCAACAATCTCCCCCTTTGTTATTGATGGCAATATTCTTCTTCTCTCCCCCTTTGACATCAATGGCAAAGGAATGCATACGGACTCCCCCTGTCGAACTGCTCCCCCTGTCCTGCAACATCTTTATGAATGAACTTGAGTGATGCTAAAGAGATAACCCCCATCTTTTGATGAAGATGTTCAAATGCTTCTCGAGGAAGAGGTTTTGTGAAAATATCAGCTATCTGCTCCTTAGTATTGATATATTCCAAGATGATGTTTTGTTCAACTACTTGTTCACGAAGGAAATGATACTTGATTGGTATATGTTTGGTCTTTGAGTGCATCACTAGATTTTTGCTGAGACTAATAGCACTTGTGTTATCACAATAGATGGTAATTGGTTGGTCTGTACCTATGTTGACATCTTTTAGAGCTTCCTTTATCCATGTTATTTGAGTACAATAGTCTACTACAGCTATATACTCGGCTTTGGTTGTGGATAATGATATGGATGTTTGTTTTTTACTAAGCCAAGATACTAAACAATCTTCGAGGAAGAATGCATTTCCACTAGTACTTTTTCAATCATCTACGCTTCTGGCCCAATCAACATCGGTATATGCAGTTACAGTCAGAGTTGAGCTCTTAAGGTACTAAAGACTGAAATCAGGAGTTCCTTTCAGGTATCTGAGAATTCTTTTTACAACTAACAAATGGAATTGTTTAGGAGGTGATTGAAATCTTCCCACCATTCCTACTGCCTGCATTATATAGGGTCTCGTAGCAGTTAAGTACAGAAGGGCTCCAATTATTGACCTGTATTGAGTTGCATCTACAGGAGGGGAGTCATCATTTTTGCTTAATTTGCAATTTGTGGTCATAGGTGTGCTCATGGGTGCACAGTTTTCCATATCATATCTTTTAAGCATGTCTTTAAGATATTTGGCTTGAGATATAAACAATCCTACTCTAGTTCGAGATACTTGTAGTCCAAGGAAGTGAGATAACTCTCCTATCATTGACATCTCGAACTCTTTTGACATGTTTTGAGAAAATTCATGGCTCATCTCATCATTATTGCTAGCAAAAATCAGATCATCAACATAAACAAGTGTGATTAGTAACTTACCTTCATTCGTCTTTATCTAGAGATTACTTCCTGCCACTCCCTTATTGAAGCCTTTTTGTTGTAGATAGTGATCCAATATTGCATACCAAGCTCTAGGAGCTTGTTTCAACCCATATAATGCCTCTTTCAACTTACAGACTAAGTCTTTTCCTTTTGTTAGATCAAACCCTTCTGGTTGGTCCATGTAGACTTCTTCCTTGAGTTCCCCATTCAAAAACGCTGATTTTACGTCCATTTGATAGATTTTGAATACTTTTGAGCAAGAAAATGCCAAGAACATCTTGATAGCTTCCACACGAACTACTGGTGCAAATGTTTCTTCAAAGTCAATTCCTTCAATTTGTGAATAGCCTTTACAAACAAGCCTTGCCTTGTTTCTGATGACTTGTCCGTCTTCATTCATTTGTTTTTGAATACCCACTTGGTTCCTATAATGTTTTTGTCCTTTGGATGAGGTACCAGCTCCAATTTCTCATTCTTCTCAATTTGGGACATTTCTTCTTCCATGGCTTTTACCCAATGAGGATCCTTACTTGCTTGAGTATATGTTTCTGGTTCTATCATGGATAGAAGAGCAATATTGTTTTTCTTTGGTGTACTTATCATCCTTCTTCGGGTTTGCATCCCTTCATCTCTATTGCCAATAATCTGTTCTTCTGGATGATATTTCTAGAGAAACTTCATCTTTGAAGGGGTATGAGGTGGTTATTTTTCCTTGGCTTCTTCTTGATCTATTTCTTCTTTTTCAGGTTCTTCTTCTTCAATGAAAGGATCAACTTTGTGTTCTTCAATTTCTTCTTCTGGAAGGTCTTCATCAATCTTTACATCAATGCTTTCCACTATTTTCCTTAGTCGATTATTGTAGCACTTGTAGGCTTTGCTCCATGTAGAGTATCCAAGGAAGATCCCTTCATCAACCCGAGAATCAAACTTTCCTGGTGAGCCATCATTGATTTTTATGAAGCACTTGCTTCCAAAGATCTTGAAGTACTTTACTGAAGCAGGTCTTCCTTTCCATAGTTCATAAGGAGTTTTTTCATAATTTGGTCTTAATTGAGTTCGATTCAAGGTATAGACAGTTGTCCCGACTGCTTCTCTCCAGAATTTTGGCTGCAAATCTGCTGCTAATAGCATTGTTCTTGCCATTTCTTGAACTATTCGGTTTCTTCTTTCAACTACCCCATTTTGTTGGGGTGTTATGGCAGCAGAGAATTCTCTTTTAATTCCATGTATTTTACAGAACTCATTAAATTCTTTTGATGTGAATTCTCCCCCTCTATCTGTTCTGAGGCACTTAATCTTTGAGTCCTTTTCATTTTCTACAAGAGATTTAAGATTCTTAAAACACTCAAATGCTTCAGATTTATATTTTATAAAATATATCCACATCATTCTAGTATAGTCATCAACAAATAAAACAAAGTGCCTTTCTCCTTGGAGTGTTGGATTTTTAGTTGGTCCACATAAATCAGCATGGATGATCTCCAAAGGCTTTGATGTAGAGAAATCCTTGGTCTTGTGGCTGGTTCTGATTTGCTTTCCATGTTGACATGGACCAAATATTCCTTGATTGGTTTGAATAAATTTGAGATGTATCGTACAACTTTGATCTTGCTGATATTGATCAAGTTCTCGAAGCTTGTATGTCCAAGTCGCTTGTGCCACAACCAACTTTCATCTGTTTGACTTAAGTAGCATTTATCTTCTTGAATCTTGTTCAAAATGTAAATTTTATCTGGTGTTCTAACCCCTTTCGCCACAAGTTCCCCTGAGGAAGATTTCCTTATTTCACAGCCTTTGGTGCTAAAGACAACATTATGCCCTTGATCACAGATTTGGCTAACACTCAATTGGTTGTGTTTGAGCCCGTTTACTGGCAGAGCATTTTGGGCTTTTCCTTTTCCATTGATAAGAGTAACAATTCCTTTTCTAGCAATTTTGGTAGATCCACTTCCAAAGGATACATTTCCTTCCTTTTTGCTCAATGAGACAAACTTCCTTTTGTCCCCTGTCATGTATCTGGAGCACCCACTATCCACAAACCAATGATTTTCATTATTTTGAGCATTTATCCGTGTTGGGATTCTCACTGCTTGCTTTTTCTCTTTTGAGTGGGAAATTTTGTTCATAGTTTCCATTATTGTAGCAGAATGAGCAAATCAGATCAAATTTGGTCAAGGGATCAAATAAATTGTAGGTCTTGATTTGTCCCTGCCTTTTGGGGCCATATGGTTTGATTATTTGATCCTTTAGTTTTGGTGTTTCATTCTTGCGAGCCATGCAATGTCTGGCTTGATGAACAAAGTTTTTACAATGGAAACAGTGTCCAAGAAAGATAGTTTTGTACCTGTTGTAGTAGCCACGATTTGAATCAACTTCCTTCCTTGGAATTACTCCCACTTCATTCTTTGGATTTGAGATGGGCCTTTGATGGAATACTGGTTTGTATCTGTTGTAATATCCATGATTCAAATCCACATTCTTCTTTGGAGTTATTCTCTCTTCATTCTTTGGATCTGGGATGTGCCTTTGATGACATACTTTTTCTTCTTTTGGGTTCCTAGAAAATGCATCAGCATAGCTTTTCGCACTATTCTTAGTGCTTGATGATTCTCCTTTAAAACCTATTCTAGATTTTTCATGTTGAGGTTTTGACTTTTTAGGATAGTCTCAAGTATTTGAGAGCTTTTCCAACCCTTTTTAGCTTGCTCCAATTCCTTCCTTAGAGATACTATTTCAACTTCACGTTCTTCGCAAGTTTCTTCTTTTTCTTTTAGCTTTGTTTCCAAGAGATCTTCCCTTCTTTTTGTTTCCTCATTTTCTACCTTAAGAGAAATGATTTTATTCCATAATTTCTCATTTTCTTCAATGACACTTATTAACAGCTCATCTACATTTCGTTCTAGCCCTGAGTCATCATCATTTGTGAATGCCATGAATAATGTTTCTTGGCTTTCAGCATGGTCACTTTCTTCATCTGATTTCTTTTTTATGACTATAAATTCATCTTCATCAGACTCATCTTGCTTAGAGAAGAGGTTCTTCTTATTGATCCCTTTCTTTTTGTATACCATTCTTTTAGAATTTTCTTCATCATCACTATCATGCTTATGAGGACATTTTGCAGCATAATGACCTATTTTTCCACATTTGAAATAGATAAGAGGGTACTTACCTTTTAGCTTAGATCCTTTCTTCAACTTTCATACAAATTGTGCCAACTCAGATTCCACATTGAAGTCGTCACTACAATCATTCCTTTCTTTCCCCTTCTTTGATTTTGAAGCCTTGAATGCTGCATCTTTGGAGCTTGGGCCACCTTTTCTCATCTCATAGGTAGTGAGGATTCCATGGAGTTCATCCATCTTGAGAGTATCTAGATCCTTTATTTCTTCTATGGCGCTTATTTTGGAGTCAAATCTGTCTGGAAGAGATCTTAAGACCTTTTGAACAATGGTACTTTCTTCAATGTTTTTGTCCAATCCTTTAAGAGAGTTGACCACTTCAGCTACTCGGAGAAAGTATGATGCAATATCTTCTTCATCTTCCATTTTTATACTTTCAAATTGCCTTCTATGTGTTCAAAGCTTTGCCTTCTTGACTTTTGAGTCCCCATCGTATAAGCTAATTTTCCTACCCTACATTTCTTTGGCAGAGTTACAATTCATGACTTTTGTAAACTCGGAATCAGTGATTCCACTAGTGATGGAGTTCAAGGCTTTTGCATTTGCAATGTAGGCTTTCCTCTCGTCTTGATCTGTTGGAAGAGTGGAAGGAATTGGGTACTCATTTAGAACTGAATGCCAGACTTCAGGTCCAAGGGACATTAAGTAGTAGGTCATTCTCTTTTTCTAGAAACCAAAGTTGGTGCCATCGAACAGAGGAGGTTTTCCTGATGCTTCATGATTTCTCATCATGACTACGAATCCTTCTTCAAGCTGTTAGGCTAATATGAAGAAGCCCACTCTGATACCAATTGTTGGAAATACTGAGAGGGGGGGTGAATCAATATTTCTTTTTAATTGTTCTTTTTATCACCAAAACATTTATATATGGAACACAGAAATAGATAGCTGGAATAAATGATTTTATTAACACAAACAGTGCAATGAAATAGATACAATATATAAATGGTCGCAATTAGTTGCCAAGCACCAACTTGGAATTTTGTGAGGCTCCAACCTCCAGAGCACCAACTCTGTAGGACTCCAATCCTTTTAGTTCTAAGGCTCCAACCCTTTGTTATAAACTATTTTGTTGTAGTTCTCTGCTCCCAAGCCTACTAGGCTTATGTTTCACTCCTGTTCTCCTTCTTCTCCTGCCTCTGCCTAAACTTCGGCTTCCTCTCACTCCGATTATTCACACACACATATCCTTTCCTTGTTTTTCCTGTTTTATGTATTCCTAATGCCTCTGACTGTTGGTTTCCACTTTCCGCTAGCTCTTCGACTTCCTTAGCTTTCGCTTCAGCTTCCTCTATCCTGGCTTGCCTCTTCAACTTCCTGATTCTTCAGGTCACTTTGGCTTCCTCTGTCCTGGCTTGTCCTTCGGCTTCCTGATTCTTCATGTTTCTTTTGCTTCCTCTGCGCTAGCTTGTCCTTCGGCTTCTCGGCTTTTCGGCTTCCTCAATCTATTCGTGCTCACCAACATTCTAGGGACACGTTGATTCATCAACGAGGACCAAAATACACAGAGAAAGCTGCCATTTCACCATCGCAATCGAAACTGGCATCGTTCAGGCCTACTGAACTATCAGAACCATTATTATAGGCTTTTGGCCTAAAAACCCCGCACAATACAATTATTTGAAATACACAGGTATATATGGAAAAACTGATCGAAACGCTTAAGGGCGGACTTCAAAATCATTACACCTGCATCTATAACTGCATCAGGTCTACTGTGTAATCGCAATCGGCAATCGCGGCTTCCCGATGGTTGATGGCCAATTCTCCTGTGGATGCGATATGATATTAAATCAAACTGCAATGTTGCATCGGGTCCGCAACATATATCGCAATCGGCGCTTTCAGGGGTGACACCCCTTTGTATATTGCGATATGTGAGTTCTGATGGGCGGATGTGATATAATATTAAATCAAACTGCAATGTTGCATTGGGTCCGCAACATATATCGCAATTAGCGCTTTTAGGGGTGACACCCCTTTGTATATTTCAATATGCGAATTCCGTTGCGCAGATGCGATATAATATTAAACCATTGCATAATGTTATAGCGGGTCCGCAACATATCGCAGCTATATATATATATATATATATATATATATATATATATATATATATATATATATTGCAAATTTTCATGTTTTAATGTGCCAAGGCTTCGAGCTCGAATGTATGAAATACACAGAAAAACATGTGCTCCGGGACACTTATATATATATATATATATATATATATATATATATATATCGCACATGTATATCACAGTCAGGGGTTTTGGGTAGTGGCTCATAGTAGAACCCCCCGATATGATTTCTCCGATATATATGTATATTCCGCCTCCGATAGTGTATTCCGATATATATGTAAACTCTGCCTCCAATAGTGTATATTGCACACACAAATATATTATATACTGCTCCGCCCCTACTCTTTGTACTCTTTCGCTCTTCTCTATTGCTCTACTGATAGTTCTTCTTTGGCTGGCATACATTACTCCTGATAGTTCTTCTTTGGCATACATTGCTTCCAATACTCCCGATATGCCTCTGATAGCTCTGTTTTTCTCCTCTGATGGCTCTGTTTTCTCCTCCGATAGCTCTGTTTTCTCCTCTTTGTTTTGCTTTGTTTTGCCTCCTCTGGCTCCTCGAATATTGCCATATTGACATCAATGGCAATCTATGTCAACAATTGGTACTCACAAAGTAAACATGACAAGTTCATAAACAAGATTGAGCAAAATATCCATCAAACATATTTCTTCAGGAAATATCAAAGAGTTTGTTTCCTCTAAGAAGCACTATACAACATAACTTCATTGTAACATCTAGTTACTTTCCCTGACAAGAGGAAGGTTACAACCTTTAAGAATACTCTATCCATGTCAGTTATAGAACATCCAAAAACTAGGTCATAGACCATAGCTAGTTTAATTGTAAACATATCATACAACCATACAAATCATGGATATCTTTCATAACTTGTTAAGTGTTTTACATTCTCAAATAAGGCAAGAGACATCAAAATTCACAAACACATTAGACAATGAAGACACATGTTATATCATGCCAACTATGGACTACAAATAACTATGCATATTCATGTCAATAACTCTATATCTCATTCAAATAACAATAAACACAGAGGTCCATGAGCCCCACATAATCCATGAAAACATAGTAGTAGGCATTCATCATGGACATACATAGATATCAATAGTTCTTTCAAAGGGGGAGAAAGTCCACTCACACAACATATAAGCTAAACTACTCAAGAGGCAACTCACAAACATGGATATAATATGGAGCTTCCCCAAACTCATAAACATGGAAGATGAATAAAACATGTGAAATAAAAGGTTAATTTTGATTATTTTCATACCACTTGTCTTAGGCATATCAAGAAACCTACAAATTGACTAATAAGGTTCCAACCACATAACTCATAAAGCTCATATTCACCATAGATACATGATTTAGCTAATCAACCCAAACTATACAATAAATCAAACGTTCTTACGTAAACATTACAAGATTAACCATTAGTCATAAACACAATAAGGCATATCGTAGCCTGTAGTCTAACGTTCATAAGAAAGAATTTCTTATTTGCGTATATTGATTTAGTTGGAAACTAAAGGAGGGACTTCCACTCTCCACCCAACATAGGCTAGCTACACTGCAACCTTTCTTGCAAATGACCACCCTTGGGTTGAATCTAGGGTATGAGAGAAATTCTTGGACAGGGAAAGGGTTCACACCAATGGGTTGAAGACAATTTCAAGAGATGAATTCCATTGTTCCAATGCTTTACTAACTCAACAACCAACAATTAGTGGTTCATTCACTCACTAAAGTTCACACAAGATTGAATAAAGGAATCGGTTGCTACAAACATAGCTACATGGATTATCATGAAGGTCACAAAAGGTAGGCCACCAATTCAAAGGTAAAAGCATCTAAATACAAGAAAATACACGTATGGTAACACTGACCACATGACCCTAATCCCTGTGCATCCAGTGCACTCTTTTTTTCTTCTCCTTCTCCTTTGGTTGTTAGATCTTGCTCATTAGTTTTTTTTCTTCTCAATTTGCTAATGGAAAATCCCTTGAAATGGGTATTGCCTTCCCCTTTTGTACCACTTAGTCCATTCATGTCTCTTCATTTCCTTCACGTCGCAGAAAAAAATATGTGTGCCTTCCTCCATCAAATCTCATCTTTTCATGAGTCAGATGGTGACTCAATCTGTCATGTCACCTCTTCCCTCTTCGAATGGGTATGAGCCTATTCACAACATGCATTAGGTACACAATCAACATACAACATGTGTAACCCACTAATACACCACCAATAATAATATCATTAAATTCAGTTGATATGAATCATGGCTACAAGAAAAATAGGTAAGCAAGCAATATTCAAATATTAAAGCTGGTAACGATAGGTGGGAAAGAAAGTTTCCCCTCAGGCTGGGATTCATAAGGTTTCCCAACCTTCAATTGTGGTAATTTAATTAATAATAATTATTATATATTTAATCAAAAGTCTAACTAGTCGTGGTCTTTCACGTTAGCATTACAATCACGATCATTATTACAATAAGCAAAGGTAGAACATGGGAGTGTTACATATTCCACCCCCTTGAAGGAACATTGTCCTCAGTTTTCTATAACAAATAATGGAAACAACAACTAAGCTTTGCACTCTTTATCTTTTCATGAAAACCTTTTCTATTTTTTGGATTGTCTTGTCAAGCCATGTTGTCCATTTTCCTCAATAATTTCATAGGAAGTACAACTTTCATTGGGCTACCACAGTTCAGATTCCAATTCCATTATTCCATATGTCTACAAGCATTCACTCCCAGTAGTACTAAATCCATTTTGAAGTGCCACAGTGTATGTTGACCTTTTTGGACCACTGGAGTTTGATTTGACATCCTTTTTGGGCCCACTTGAGCTTGTGTCTTTCAATCATAACTTCCATCAAATCCTTTGCTCCTTTGATTGGTCCAAATCAGCTTGAGTGTTTGATAGCGGCCTAACTGTTGGTTTTCTAATCATGTTCAACATGTCTATCGCCCCTACAATTATGTCTCTTCTCTAGAGACTGGGCAACTTGTCAAGGTCACTATTCTCGTAGAGGAACAATTCAAACAAAAAAAATCCTTGATTGTGGCTCTGGATCATGAACTTTCTCTCCCGCCTAAATTAATTGGCCTAAGACAAGCCATCTCAAACAGAGTGGATCCTCCATTGTGTAAGTTTTGTTTCACTCAAAAATAAAAGGCCACTAAAATTGTCGAGCAACCCAAAGGTCAGGTTCTCGATGTGGATGGATATTGGGATTAGGTGATCAAACTAAAACAACAAGCTTTGGTGGATCGATGGATATACTGCCAGATGACTGGAATTTAGATGAAAGTTTGGGTGGAGACATGGTGGCTCCCTCTACTCAAATATCAACCCTGGATCAATGCATTACAAAATAGTTGCTTCGCTTTTCATTTTATCTCACTAGATGATGCAGACTGCATCGCAGCCTCCCCTTGGGTCAAAGGTTGTGGCTACTTATCTCTCTAGAGATGGTCCTTTGGTTTTGACCTGGACACTGATTCATAGCAGTGAAATATTATCTGAGTCAAGCTTCCTAACCTTTCTCTGGAACTTTGGACGAGGAAGGCCATCATAGATATCACCAAAGCCATTAGCAAGCTCTATTATCTAGACGAAGGTTTCCTTGGCGGCATGGACAAGCACATCGCTTGGGTGTTGGTGGAAATAACATTATCAAGAAGTCCTCCTATGGATATTGATCTCTATTGGGGACCTTGCTCACACAAACATATATTAGATTACTAGGTTTCCCCATTCAATTTCCTATGTTGTCACGACACTGGCCACCTACTTGATGAATGCCCTGACAGATTTCAGAGGGGCCATCTTTATAACCGCAAGATTCAGCGACAAGTTGTTCCCTCAAAAGCAGTTGAGAGGCAATATATTCCATGGATCCACTCCATTATTCTTCACAAGGAGACATGTATTAATGCAGATGATTTCCCCCAGAACATAGACTCTTATCGACGATATCCTCCCTCGTATCTCCTCGAAGACCTTGTAATCAAATCCTCCTCCCGTGTCATTTCCAAGCCCCTTTCGGCACTCCTGTATCCTTTTAATGCTGCCCCTCAACCCACATATTTTATGCTAGAAACTTCCCCTGTGCCACCATTTTCATCAGCTAGCTCTCCTCCGTTGGACCCATATTTCCTTTCACCATTTAAATTTGGTGCTCCAGGATTTGGTTGAACCTTCTCTCCTTTTACAGAAGATATAGAATTGGAGGATCTAGCCCATGACTCTTTGAACACCATGTAACCTTTGTCAATAAAGAGATCAATTTTGTTGCTGACAATGTACATATTATTTGTGTCCCATAAGAATGTTACAACTCGAAGAAAGAAAGAAAGGGACAAAATTTAAAAAAATATCTAACTGTACATTCGTCTCATCCAACCTTTTGGCACAATTTCAAGAGCCACAGGGAGATGGTGCCTCTCCTATCATTGAACTTGTCTCTTTCAAAGTTGGATGCCTCGAAGTCGCCCTTCCTGAACCTCAAGTCCTTAAAGAAGAGTTACCCATCATTGTCCCCCCAAATGACCATCATGTCTTTGAATGTTTAGGCCTTGGGATCGGCCCAAAAAAATTATCTCTGAAAAGAATTATTGAAATCTATAAGCTTGGTATAGTGTTAATATGAGAAACTATGACTTGTAAGGAGAACGCTTAGGGTTTTTTATTACATATTTTCCCTAACTGGCTCGTGTGTGCTTCAAATGCCTTTGCTTTATTTGGCGGTCTAGTTGTTCTGTGGAAACTTGACAAAATAAATTTCAAGGCTTATAATACCACAACTGGATTACTAATCACAGGTGGTCAGCGGGGCTCAAAAAGCCTGCCTCAAAATCATCAACATATATGCACCTTTCTCTAATAGAAAGGATTTCTAGAACAAGGTTGACAACAATGGCATCCTCGAGCTTGACTCTTTGATTTTAGCTGGGGACTTCAATTTTACTTTGTACTCTTCTAGAATATTGGGACTGCTCAGTCGACTTAACCCATTGGAATAACACTTTAAGGATTATTTCTAGCAAAAAACATTTTGGGACATCAAACTCGAGTCTAATGGCCCAACCTGGAAAAATGGTAGATGGGAAAATCATGGCATTTTGAAGCGACTAGATCATTTTTTTATCCGTGATGCTACTGCTAGACAACTTATGGAAATAAATTCATGGACCCTTCCTCCCCTTATTTCCAACCATTTTCCTATTTTCCTGTGTTGGACTAGAATGCATCCAAAAAAAAGAATTTCCCTTTAAATTCAATGACTTTTGGTTGAAGGAGCCAAACTTTAGTGATATAGTTAGAATTTTCTTGATCAAGCCATTTAGGGTTGATGGTCATCGGATCATGGATCATTTATTCAACAAGCTGAGAGCCCTCAAAGATAACGTGAGAATATGGGCTCGCAATAAGAAAAGGGATTTTGTTCACGAGATGATCTACACTGATAACCAAATCAACATCCTGGAGGATCCTAGCAACCTGGATTGCTTCTCTGAATCCTCTAAACAAGAGATTATCAACATGGGCTTTGCGCAGATATTAGATATTGCTCCGCCAAGCAGAGAATTGGCAACAAAAAGTCAAAACATGTGGGTGGACACTGGAGATAAAAACACCTGCTTTTTCCATAAACAAGCATCTCTAAGGCGTCAAAAGAAATCCATTTGGAGCATTGTCTCAGACTCAGGTTGCCAATTTTATTGTTAAAGAGACATTGAAAGGGAAGTTTTGTACTTCTTCAACACCAATTATAGCACAAAATACTATGTTCCTCTCAATTCTCAGTTGGACCTCTGTAACCTCTTTCCCATTATGACTAATGCAGAGGAAAACTCTATATTGGAACGACCGGTCACTAAGGAAGAGGTCCAATCTATATTTAAAGAGATTGCCATAGGCAAAAGCACTAGACCTGGGAGCTGGACTATGGAGTTTTTTTTCCATTTCCACGACATCATGATTGATGAATTAACAGACATGGTATAAATGCTACTCATCAATCTTATTCCTAATACCTTCTTAGACTACCAACCTATATCCTTGTCCAACACGCTCTACAAAATAATCTCCAAAACCATAGATAATCGAATCAAACCCCTCATGTCCAAATGTATCTCAGCTGAACAATTTAGATTTTTGGAACAACACTAGATTCATGATGTTGTTTCCATTGCCCTAGAATGCATTCATTCCATTAAGACCCGTCATCTGGATGCCTGCCTCTTGAAAATCGACCTCACTAAAGCATTCAACTATGTGGATTGGAAACTCTTGTGGATGATCTTGCGAAAGATAGGGTTGGGCTCTTCAATGATCAGATGGATATAATCTTGTATTAAGTTTGTTTCTTTTGCCATCATTATCAACGACTCTCCTACATGATTATTTTTTTCTTCCAAAGGACTTCGCCAAGGTTGCGCCCTGTCTCCACTCTCGTTTCTTTTGTAATTGAAGGATTAAGCAGAAATTTCCTTATGCTCGAGCTCAGGGTCTCATCATTAGTTACAAGATTGTCAGTGTAATCCCTCTCTCTCATCTTATGTTCATAGAAGAAATTCTGACAATAGGGACCTCATATCCATCCGAATGGTAGATTATTTATGATATCCTCCAAAATTTTGGACTTGCCTCTGTAGGAATATACAGGGTAAGTGTTGAGTCTTGAAAATGTCATTCATTTCCATTACACTTTCACTATTATGTCCATTATATCACCTCCATTTCACTACTATGTCACCACATTCATCCCACTTTCATTATCATTGGGCCACCTTTATGTTTTTCCAATCTTTATTATTTCTAAGCCTTTTAAGTGAATTTGTGGTTAAACATTAGAAAATAATGTGCATATGCTTATACCTAACAAATGGGTTGAGGTTGTTGACATGTGTAGGTTGAAAGGAGACTTCTAGAAGACCCTTATGTGGCACCCCAAGGCCAAATTCGAATTTGAGTGGAAAGAATCATGGGATCATGAGGATATGTGTCACATCTCCTAATTGTATTGTAACTCTAAAAAGACATGTGTCTTATCAGTTCCTATTTTGATTAGGACTCTAGAGGTAGAGGGAGAGATTCATGGATTGTCATTAATGAGATGGCTCTCATCTTTTTGTATAAATAGGAGATCTCTCTCCTTCATTTGTTAGTCCTTTTTAGTCTTTTAGTTTCTAGTTCTCAAGTTTGTAGTTCTTCCTTGATGGCTTTTGAAAGCTTTTGTACTTTGTACTTTTGAAGAAATTGAATAAAGCTTTGATGTTCTCAACATGGAAGGAGATGTGAAGTAGATGTCATGGAGCATATTAGGATGTAAGGTAGAGTAGATTTCATTTTGTAAATATTGCTTTGTAGAATGTAAGGTAGATTAGATTTTTCATTCATGCAATTTTAATTCATGCAAGTGTGTTTAATTTTGCTTTGATTTCATGACTAGTGGCATGTGTGATCATCTTGTCTATGTTGCTGACCTTTATTTTTCTGTAGTTTGATTTTCATTAGTATCATTTCTTTAACTTGCACTTTACTTTCTGCTCTTAGATATCAAGTTGTTCATCTATTGATGGTTCTTTTTCCATAATCAAATAACTTTATTGGAGCTAAAATATCACTTAGTACATCTTGGTTTAGTTTGCTTTGAGACTCACATTGCTGACTTGTTCATAACTGTTCTCACACGATAAATCTAGCTGAAAGGCAAAAAGGTTAAGAAAATGTTAAAGTAGTGTGATTTGTCTCCTTTATGTAGTGTCACTTAGATTTCACATTGCTTAGATTAAGTTGAAGAGTTAAAATAGTGTGAGATAGTTGTTCTCACTTTTAATTGAATTTAATATAGATTTCATTTTCATTTTAAATCAGCAGCAGAGATACTGGGCCGATGTCATTAGTCCTTTATTTGATGTCTTTATTTTCCTTTAAGCATTTGATTTCATAGGTAGTAGGGGGGCCCTGCCTTGTATAGTTGTCATTTTATTTTTGCATTTTATTTCACCATGTATATTAGTTGTACATAAATTGCTTTCAAGTTGATTGTAGATTAGTGATGCACATAGCCTTTTAATGAACTAATGACGTGATAGAATCATCTTTTCCTTTTGCTGAAGCAGTAAGGATACTGGGTCTCATAGTCATTCTCTCATTATTTGATTATTGCATTTTATTTCGATTGAACTAGTTGTTTTAAGTTGCATTAAACACTTTAGAAAAGCAACAAGAACAAAACCCCAAAAAGAACATAAACTATAAAACGACGAAGTAAGAGAAAGGTTAACTAAGAACATATAGTGCACCACACTTCATTAGTTTACGATACCCGGATTGATAATTTATGTAGAGAAATTTAAGATATTAAATTGACTAAAGATTTTGGCGCCGTTGCCGGGGAAGTGTAATTAGGAGACCTTATTTCTTACATCTGCAAAAAAAGAAAAAAAAAGAAAAAAGAAAAAGAAGGTTAATAATTCTTGAGTATGCTCTCCTCTTGCACTTTGTGTGATCTAGAGGATCAAAAAAAGGATTGTTAAGTAAAAAAAAAAAGAAAAATAATAATTCTTGAGTATGCTCTCCTACTGCACTTTGTGTGATCTGGAGGATCAGAAAAAGAATTGTTAAGAAAAATATAGGAGACAAAATAAACTTCATCATTTCAATTGATTCAAGAAAAAAAAAAAGAGAAAAAAAAAGGAGAAGAGAAAAAAAATGATATCATTGCCCCAGTGCTTCATCCCTGTTATCATATCTGTGTCATACACTTGACAATAAAAGAAATGGCAGGCAAAAGTTGTTTTTTTTTCCTTGTAATTTCCATGTAACCTGTAGCCTTTTTAGGCCAAGAGCTTTTAACTTCATCCAAAGGACCATATGCGTGCATTAGATAATCTCTCCAATATTGAAGCTTGGTGAAAGCCAAACTCACTGATTTGTGACCTCAGAATAGTTGCATGCTGGTTTTTCCAGAAGATTCTCATAATTTTCATAAACTTCTTATTGCATGTAATGGTCCACTATTTGGAAAAGGCTGTCTTCCTTAGATTTCTTCGAATACCCTTCTTCTTTTTGGACCATCTCGGTTTTGAAAGCCACCACCAGAATATTTTTAGAGAAACAAGAGACCATAGACGTCTGTGGGCTTTCTCTGGGAAGCAAGCCAACTCTGCCCACCCAATTTGATCTATCTTTCTCTCTTGTTACTAGTTAGATTGGAGCCGACACAAGGAATTGGTTGATGCAGCCAGATTGAAATGTGATTAGAGATGCGGTGACATACACAGAGCATGCGAGGAGAAAGACCGTAACAACTATAGATGTTGTTTACTCCCTGAAGAGACAGGGCCGAACCCTTTATGGCTTCGGAGGTTGAGAATGATGAAGTACCATTCGTTCCTCCTGTTGCCAGCCATTTATTTGCTCATGGTGTCTGTTGACACCACCCTTGTCTATTCGGGAATGGTAACCTTGAAAATTATCTGTATGTTGAACGGATTGTGGATGCTCTGTTTTAGCATGGAAACAGAATTGTCAATTGTCGTTGGTAGTGGGAATGTTTGGACTTTTGATGTCGATAATGCTGCATGGCGTGAGGTTCAGCAAATAAAACCACCATTTCAAAGTCCGAATGGAACAATTCAGAACAGTAAAAAAATTGTTAACTCAGGAAAAATGCGTAAACACAGAAAAAATGTCAAACTTCAAACGTTCGATTTTCCCAAATGGAGACGAATTTCAAAAAACTAAAACATGGGTGTTTTTTCCAGGTGGGTTAGTTAGATAACCCAGAAACCGTTTGAAGAAATTTGTGGCGGTCTGGGAGAAATCTTCGGTTCTTTGGAGCCTCTTTTTTGCCGCCGCGTGAAAAAATTGAGTTATTAACTGACAGTTTGATGTATTCCGCGTGCCTGAAGAAGGGGAATTCCAATTTGGTTCTATGCTGCCACCTCTACCACGTCCTCTGCCCATATGCCACCCATTGCAATTCATTAAAACCCGTTAAACAGCAGTTTCAATCCAACACGGCTCTCCATTACGTGATCTGGTTGGATACGGCTCTTCACAGCCGATTGATAGACGTGGCGTGAACCAAGTGACCAGTTTTATTACGGCTCTTCTCCACCGCATAACTCCCGCTACCTATTATAGACTGGGGTTTAACCATTGTTGCAGGGTTTTCATCTACAAACATATTCTAAAGCCCGATATCGGTGTACATGCTTAGCTTGCTTGGTTGCAGAGATGGTGAAGGGCATCCAGAACTCTGAGACGCTGGACCAAGGTTATGGTTCCAGTAAGCGGGAGTCTCAACTTTAGATTCTCTTTGTTATCTCAAAGCCTAATGCCTTCAGAAGTCCTGCATCAGATACCTACATAGTGTTTGGCGAAGCTAAGATTGAGGACTTGAGTTCAGTTGCAGACAAAAGTAGTTGAGAAGTTCAAGGCGCCTGATGTGAGTCAAAAAAAAAAAAACATCTACAGCTGCACAGGAGGAAGATGAGGAAGTAGATAACACTGGAGTGGAGCCCAAAGACATTAAACTGGTAATGACCCAAGCTGGAGTATCGAGAGTTAAGGCAGTTAAACCTCTAAAAGCTGCTAATGGAGATATTGTTAGTGTGATCATGGACCTTACAACATAGGTGTATGAACTGATATAGGCAACGAGAATGGGAAAGCTTGGCAGAGCTGAACTGTGAATTGCATTAGTTAAGTTAGTTGTCTTGAGGGGGCACTTACACTGTTTCAAAAGATTAGCGGTCAGTAGCATTAATCATGGGAATAGTTTTCCATCTGCCATTGTAGTCTCCAGCAATACATAATTGTGTAAATTCCCATCATTTGCAATTGTGTTCTTGCTACAATAGTCTTTTACTGCAGTGAGTTTTGAAGCAGAAGAAACATTGCATTTTACAATCTTCACGTGTATGGACTTTGAGTCAAGCACAACATCCTTCAGGTTCACCACTTCTGCAATCAAAAAGGGTGGTTCCTTTGCTATTTCCATGGAAAAGGCTATCATATGGAAGATCAGTTCGTTTAAACCTTAACTTTCTTTTGGATGATGCTATAAACTATTAATGTCACACAACGTTTCCGCAGCTCGCACCAGTTTCCGCAGCTGATCCCGGTTTCCGCAGCCAATCCCGGATTCCGCAGCTGTTTTCTTAAATGCTATGTTCCAGGTGTCCTCTGGGTAGAAGAGCCACATGGGCAAGTTTGTGGGATCAAGGACATGGTGTGTGTCCTTCCAGCTCATCCAAACTGGTCATCAAAACCCGTGGTCAACAAGGAGGAAAATACGGTCAAACTGAACTAAAGGCAGAACCGGAAGGGCTTAAGTCTATGAAAGGGTCAAATAGTCATGATAATGGTTATAGACTATTTTTTTTTCATCAATAAAACTATTTTGCTCTGCAGACAAAAAAAAATAAAAAAATTGATGATCAAACTGCACTTTCCGCAGCCAGCCCAAACTTTCCGCAGCTGTTTTGTTAAACTCTAGGTTGCAGGTGTCATCAAGCAAAACAAGTCACATGGGTAGCTGGGGGAATGTCAGTACATGGATGGTGTCCTATTCATTCGATCAAATTTGATGAAAAAGACCCCGGTCAAAGGGAAGTCAAATTGTGTGTTATCACTAAGTCGCCACACTGAGTCGCTGCATGTTAAGAAAAAAATAATAATTTTGAATCAATGAAATGAACAAGTTATTTTCTCACTTTTCTGAAGGTATTGATTAATTTTGGATTGATGATGAAAAATGAATGGCTAACTTTGTATCCAAGATTTTTAGCTACAGAACTGTGCACATTCCGCAACTAAAGTCCAATTCCGCAGCCAGAAAAACCTCATTGTTCAAATCAGCCTATCTTTCTCATACAAAATCAGATTTTGATGATTTAAGTATCGTTGGAAAGATCTCAACAAGATCTATACAATGAGAAATCTATCATTATAGTTTGAAATGGAAAATAATGAAATAAATTGCTGGAAAGAAGCAACATTCAACTTGGGCACCAATTCCAAAGCAGGTATAAATTCTTTTGAGAACTTGTTTCATTAATACAAATTCTTAGTTTTGTGTGTAAATATCATAACTAGAGAGATTGATCACCTCTCTCCTTTGATAATCTTACATTCCATTGCAGAAGAAGTATTAGTTTTTTGCAGGTTCCAGGAGGAAGGACAAATGACTACAAGAGAATGGTGTCTCTCTAAGAGACCAATTTGTTTCATAAGAGGATGATCAACAACAAAGAGGAAATATGTTGATGCAAAATCAGATCCAAACATTTGAAAAACTTTCAGATGCTATTGTCTCCATCACATCCATACTTCATAATAAACCATTCATCTCATTTCACTCCATATTTTCCATTCACATACACTTTCCATCTCTTTTTGTCCATTCATAACCCACAAATAAAAGCAAGAGGCTCATTCATATGCTTATTGCCCATTGCCATTTCTACTCTCCATTGCCATCTTCCATTTTCATTTTCCATTCCTTGTCATTTTCATTCCGCAAATAAGCCCTGCTTCAATGCAAATTATTGAGTCCATAGTCCTTTGAATCTAATTTCTTTGTAAAAACACCTTGAGGCTTGTATGCCTTAATGGCAAGTCCTCATGCTGACAAACAATGGGAATACATTAATGTCCCTTGTTCGTTAGATCTTCTAGGTGACTCGACATCAGCAAATTCATTCGTACCTAGCAAGATGTGTTTGGGCATCTTGACTCTCATTGTCATCAATGGTGAGAGTTCTCGTGTTGACTAGTGGCATCCATTAATGGCCACTAAGCCAACAATTTCTTACTATGTTCGACATCAGAACATCTTTTCACATAGTAGGAATTGTGCCAATGAGTTTTGAAGATATGAAGACTATTATTTTCAACATTTTGGAGCAGATTCAGCAAGTTTTAGTAGAAGCAATAAAAAGTCATCTTATCTCTCTATCCATGACTCCCCTTGTTCAGCCACTTGAAGAAGAATATGATCAGAAATTTTCAACCACTACACATACAACTCATCCATTCCAAAGGGTAAGTGAAGGTACGGCATTTTCTAACTTTTGACCATATAATTCCATAAAAAGCTAGAATGATAATTGTTGGAAAAACATTTCTCTTCCTCATTTCATAAAATTGTCAATACCATCAGTTGGGGGGGGGGAATACATTCATATTCATATATTGCCATGTCCATATCATATTCATGAGCTCACATACTTCCAACATATATTAATTATTACATTGCTATTATGAGCATACAATGGCTTTTGAAAAAGTACTTAAAGGATAAATTGGATACAAACAAAATCATGGTTGTCACACAAGAACCAACCATCATGCAATCCAATAAAGATATACTTTGCAACAATAATTAAAATATCATTATGCAAAGTTCAAAGATCAAAATAGAAGGCAACAATAAAAAAAAATTGGTTGTAACACAAGAACCAACCATGTTGCAATTCAAGTAAAACACTTTGCAGAAATATGAAGTTATCAAATGATATCATGCAAAGTTAAGCCAAAGCTCAAGGATCAAAAGAGTTAATGTAATATATATTGCATGAGGACATGCAATAGCTTCAGTTGGGGGGTATGTTGAGTCTTGAAAATGTCATTCATTTCCATTACACTTTCACTATTATGTCCATTATATCACCTCCATTTCACTACTATGTCACCACATTCATCCCACTTTCATTATCATTGGGCCACCTTTATGTTTTTCCAATCTTTATTATTTCTAAGCCTTTTAAGTGAATTTGTGGTTAAACATTAGAAAATAATGTGCATATGCTTATACCTAACAAATGGGTTGAGGTTGTTGACATGGGTAGGTTGAAAGGAGACTTCTAGAAGACCCTTATGTGGCACCCCAAGGGCAAATTCGAATTTGAGTGGAAAGAATCATGGGATCATGAGGATATGTGTCACATCTCGTAATTGTATTGTAACTCTAAAAAGACATGTGTCTTATCAGTTCCTATTTTGATTAGGACTCTAGAGGTAGAGGGAGAGATTCATGGATTATCATTAATGAGATGGCTCTCATCTTTTTGTATAAATAGGAGATCTCTCTCCTTCATTTGTTAGTCCTTTTTAGTCTTTTAGTTTCTAGTTCTCAAGTTTGTAGTTCTTCCTTGATGGCTTTTGAAAGCTTTTGTACTTTGTACTTTTGAAGAAATTGAATAAAGCTTTGATGTTCTCAACATGGAAGGAGATGTGAAGTAGATGTCATGGAGCATATTAGGATGTAAGGTAGAGTAGATTTCATTTTGTAAATATTGCTTTGTAGAATGTAAGGTAGATTAGATTTTTCATTCATGCAATTTTAATTCATGCAAGTGTGTTTAATTTTGCTTTGATTTCATGACTAGTGGCATGTGTGATCATCTTGTCTATGTTGCGGACCTTTATTTTTCTGTAGTTTGATTTTCATTAGTATCATTTCTTTAACTTGCACTTTACTTTCTGCTCTTAGATATCAAGTTGTTCATCTATTGATGGTTCTTTTTCCATAATCAAATAACTTTATTGGAGCCAAAATATCACTTAGTACAGCTTGGTTTAGTTTGCTTTGAGACTCACACTGCTGACTTGTTCATAACTGTTCTCACATGATAAATCTAGCTGAAAGGCAAAAAGGTTAAGAAAAGGTTAAAGTAGTGTGATTTGTCTCCTTTATGTAGTGTCACTTAGATTTCACATTGCTTAGATTAAGTTGAAGAGTTAAAATAGTGTGAGATAGTTGTTCTCACTTTTAATTGAATTTAATATAGATTTCATTTTCATTTTAAATCAGCAGTAGAGATACTGGGCCGATGTCATTAGTCCTTTATTTGATGTCTTTATTTTCCTTTAAGCATTTGATTTCATAGGTAGTAGGGGGCCCCTGCCTTGTATAGTTGTCATTTTATTTTTGCATTTTATTTCACCATGTTTATTAGCTGTACATAAATTGCTTTCAAGTTGATTGTAGATTAGTGATGCACATAGCCTTTTAATGAACTAATGATGTGATAGAATCATCTTATCCTTTTGCTGAAGCAGTAAGGATACTGGGTCTCATAGTCATTCTCTCATTATTTGATTATTGCATTTTATTTCGATTGAACTAGTTGTTTTAAGTTGCATTAAACACTTTAGAAAAGCAACAAGAACAAAACCCCAAAAACAACATAAACTATAAAACGACGAAGTAAGAGAAAGGTTAACTAAGCACATATAGTGCACCACACTTCATCAGTTTACAATACCCGGATTGATAATTTATGTAGAGCAATTTAAGATATTAAATTGACTAAACAGTAAGTTCCTCAGACAGAACACCAAAGGACACCGCTCACAAACAGATCACAGATCAATACACCAATATTTTGACGTGGTTAAAACCCTCAAAGAGGGAAACAGTCCACGGCCTGAGCCAACGCGGCCACTTCAGGCAATTTATTAATAAAAGAATGAAAATTTACATATGCTTCTCTCATAGACGGATTACCCTACAAATGACCCTCCATGCGCTTTAAATAGAAATCATGGACCAATCGGGTGTCAAGCCACAGATCAAGTGTCGGTAATACCGAGGAGAGAATGAAAAGTCGGATCACTACATATCGTGACCGTCGGATTGTAAGTTACAAAATGTACAAGGTAAAGAAACACACTTTACCTAACTCTATACCTAACTCTATATTAGACCAAGTTGTACTTAACTATTTCCTATGTGTCGAAATATCCTAACATCCCCCCTTAAGAACAAATTGGGATAGGATTGAAGGATTTACAAATATGACACAATAGGAGAAGGAAGGAGGCACTAGAGCCTATCCCCCCTTAGTGACAACTTCCTGAACTCCAACCATAAATCGAAGTTTAGTGAACTTCACCTCTGTGAGAGCCTTTGTAAAGATGTCTACAACTTGATCATCTGTTGAACAATATTGCACTTCAAGAACATGGTCATGAATGAGCTTTTTGATGAAGTGCATGTGCAGTTCAATGTGTTTGCTGCGCTGATGTTGGACTGGATCTTTGCATAGTTGAATGGAACTTTGATTATCACACCAAAGTGTAGTCGGATGCTGCTGCTGAAAGCCAAAATCTGACAGGATCTGACGAAGCCACAAGGCTTCCTTACTAGCTTCTACGGCACCACGATATTCTGCTTCTGCCGAAGAAAGAGAAATGGCACCTTGTTTCTTGCAAGCCCATGTAATAGGTCCTGAACCAAGAGTGAACGCATAACCTGCAGTAGACTTCCGATCATCAGGGTCACCAGCCCATGTATCATTTGCCAATAATGAATGATATTCTTCATTCATAGCTGCTTCCCAATCTAGATGGCTTGAAGCTTCTGCAAAGGTGTCAGGATCATAATTCACTGAAGTTTGAACCAGTAAAGAAGAGGCTCTCTCGAACTGAGAATGTGTACGTCGCTGATCTGTAGGATCACCGGCAAGATCACCTGCTGCATCCCGAGTAGCATGGACCCATTTTGGAAACTGAGGAGCTGAAGGAGGATCCTGAGAAGGTGGGGGAGGATTTTCATCCTCTCTTTCATCATGTGAAGAAGAAATATTTTCAAAAGTAGAAGAGATAGGGAGAGGTGGCACATCTGCCAAACTAGGCTCGCAGGCCGATATATTTTCATCAAACTTTACATCTCTTCTAATGATAACATTTTTGGACTTAAGTGGAATAAGTCTATATCCTTTGACATCTTTAGAATATCCAACAAAAATACATTTTTCACTCTTTGGTTCTAAAGCTTTATGTTTCTCATCTGGAATATGGGCCCATGCTTCACTTTCAAAAACACGAAAGTGTCTTACATCTGGTTTGATTGAGCTCCATGCTTCTTCTGGAGTGATATTCTTTAAAACCTTAGTAGGAGTGCGATTTATTATGTAATTTGCACAGTTAATTGCTTCTGCCCAATAATTAAGACTAAGTCCTTTAGATTGAAGCATACAATTAGCCATTTCCTTTAAGGTGCGATTCTTCCTTTCAGCTACACCATTTTGTTGTGGAGTATATGGAACAGTATGTTGCATTTGAATTCCATTCTCAGTGCAAAAGTTGATGAATGTGTTTTTAACATATTCTCTGCCATTATCAGATCTTAGCTTAAGAATTTGATGTCCAGATTGTTTTTCAACAAAGGCCTTAAAGGCCAAGAACATGTTAAATACTTCACTCTTGAGTTTTAAGAAGTATACCCCAGTGCGTCTGGAGAAATCATCAATGAAAGTTAAGAAATACTTGTAGCCAGAGAATGAAGCAATTGGAAGTGGACCACATAAATCACTATGCACGAGCTGTAAAGGGGCTGAGGCGTGCCAAGAGGCACGTTTTTCAAAACTGTCCCGATGATGTTTTCCGAGTACACATCTGGAACAAACACCATCTCTGCAAGATACCATGGGAAGTCCTGTCACCATATTTTCTTTACATAGATTCTGAAGACAGCGATAGTTTAAGTGACCAAATCACTCATGCCAAAGTTTGCTCACTCCATCATTATGAGCAACAAATACTGAGGGAAGATTTGATGACCCAAAGTTGTGAAACTTATACAACCTTGTAGAATCATCAGCAATGCCAGTAGCTAAAATCTGTCTAGGATCTCTTAGGTCCTTAATTACAACATTGTGAGGTGAAAATTCAACGATTTTACCTTCACATGAATGGGTTATTTGATATACAGATAGAAGGTTGCAGGATAAGGTTGGAACACATAATACATCATTAAACTGACCATTGTCTAGATGAACAGTTCCAGTCCCTACAACACTAAGAGATCTATCATCACCAACATATATATTTTTGGTGTTACAATCATTTAAAGAAGAAAACATGGCTTTGTTTTTGGCCATGTGATAAGAAGCTCCAGAATCAATGAGCCACTCATGAGAATGAGAAGAAGAAGATACATTTAGTGCATAGCCAGACCGAGATGCTTGAAAACCACATGCAGAAAGTGCCATTCCTGAAGATGAAGTTGAAGTTGAAGATTGCTCCAAATGGATGTTATGCTTCTTCATTGCTGCTTCCAAGGCTTCCATCTTATTAAAGCATTTGGATTCTAAGTGGCCATCTCGATTACAAAAGTTGCAATGTATATCCGTCTTCTTCCCTTTGTTTTTATTTATCTTATCATTTTGTTGAAATGATTTTTCATTTTGAGGTTGAAATTGCTTAGGACCCTTGTTTGGTTTAGGACCATTCTTTTTAGGATACAACTTCTTAGGATTCTTTGGATTTGGTTGCTGCTGGGCGGCTAATGCTTTCTTAGAAAAGTTTCCAAGATGAAGAAGACCAAGGTGTAAGAGTTTTTCTTGTTCTCTTATTAAAGAATCACAAAAGGAATCAAAGGAAGGGGACTTGTAGGTTTGTCCTTGAGAAATGAAGGCTTCTCTTGTAGAATGGAAGGTGGAAACAAACACAGAATAGGCTGGTCCCAACTTAGTAAGAATGGAGTAGATAAGGCTACTATCTTCTTTCTTAACCTTAACACCTTCCAAGAGAAGTCTAAGGGTCTTGAACTTGGACAAAAAATCTTCAATGCAAGAAAAATTATTGGGGTCCAATGTAAGCAATTCATTTTCAAGTTGATGGGCTTTAAGTTCATTTTTAATTCCAAAGAATTTAGTAATTTGTTGCAGTGCTTCATCAGGAGTATCAAGTTCTGCAATATGGAATCTAAGATCTAGAGAAATAGACATCCTTATTAACCCACGTGCTTGGTCTTGCCTATTTTCCCATTTAGCTGCCTTATCTTCATCTTTCGGTTTGGTCTCTTGGCCTGTGGCTATTCTGAGAGAGAGAGAGAGAGAGAGAGAACCTTGTGGCTTGAATTTAGCTTTAGCCGAAAAACTAAATATTTTCAAAAATGAACCTCGCAGCTCAAAGTTAGCTTTAGCCCGAAACTAAATATTTTCCTCAATGTTTCTGATTTTCCGAGATCACACTAAGGCGCAGCGGAAAAGAGCATACGCATGAGAAAAATCCTTCCTTTCTGTTTCTGATTTGCCCAGATCACACAGAGTCGCAGGGAAAAGAGCATACGCAGAAATGAAAGGTATAGATCCCGTAATAAAAAAAAGCTAAATAAACTGAAACCGAAATAAACAGAGAGAACATAACTGTAAACTGCAAATAAACACTGTATACCTCCAGATCTTAAAAATGACGCAGCTAGGACTACCGGAAACCTTTTCGCATGAAACTAAAGGGGTTCCTCATTGGAATAGATGCTCCCAACACAACAAAGCAGTCCTCTCGGCCCGAAAGCAGTCAGAAGCAATAGATCTAGGAAACGACAGTCGGATGCAGTTCTACCAGCTTCAGATTTGGATCACCAACGGACGCGGCCCTCAAATAGCTCTGATACCATGTAGGAATATACAGGGTAATTTCCTCAGACAGAACACCAAAGGAAACCGCTCCAAACAGATCACAGATCAATACACCAGTATTTTGACGTGGTTAAAACCCTCAAAGAGGGAAACAGTCCACGGCCTGAGCCAACGCGGCCACTTCAGGTAATTTATTAATAAAAGAATGAAAATTTACATATGCTTCTCTCATAGACGGATTACCCTACAAATGACCCTCCATGCGCTTTAAATAGAAATCATGGACCAATCGGGTGTTAAGCCACGGATCAAGTGTCTGTAATACCAAGGAGAGAATGAACCGTCGGATCACTACATATCGTGACCGTCAGATTGTAAGTTACAAAATGTACAAGGTAAAGAAACACACTTTACCTAACTCTATACTAGACCAAGTTGTACTTAACTATTTCCTATGTGTCGGAATATCCTAACAGCCTCAGGTCTCTTGATTTCAAACATCTCCAAAAATGGCATGACATGTCATTCGTGATATTGTATTTTCTTATTCATTTTATTGAAAGTGTTTTTTCTGTTTTGAAAAAGAATACAAAAAAATATTTCTTAGAATGGAGCTCTTATCTGAAAAGAGCCTAAGATCCAATGGTAACTTGTATCTCTCCCTGATTGGGCTGCTACCTAACCTTGATATGTTATTTATTAATATTTTGAAATGTGAAATGTGGGTGGACATCGGGCTTTTAACGTACATGGCTTGGCACATTGATGGAGGTTGGCGTTGAGCTATGTATCTAACATCCCATCATGTTAAATACATGTGCATGGGGTGGCAAAGAACTGTGAGCTACAATGGAGGTAACGTAGGCCCATCGTAGGCCACCCACCCCACGCTTATGGTTTCATAATCATTTGCAACAAAATTTTAATGGTATCGACTATGGTGTACGACATATCTACATGCAGTGTTGATTATGGCAATAATTTGAGGAGTTTTCATCTCTTGTCTACTATCCATGGTGTTTTGGGTAGGGAACTAATGTATCTCATGTTGTTCTTGCACTCTACAAAGCTAGTGCTAGTTTGAATCAATGGTAATTTTATCAAATTCACATCTTGCGTAGTCTAAATTCTCAAGTATCTCATACATTTGTCTAGTGTTGGTATTCTAGGCACTTTTCAATTTAGTTGAGTCTTAGACCTTGCTGCTTCAATGGGTGTAGTTTTATTTCATAAGTTGGTTTCCAAGTTATTAATGTTTGTATTTTCCAATATGGTCTCAATTATTGGTGGTTAGGAGTTTCTATTTTCAATCTTCATCCTTTGTTGTGTTGTCACCATGATTTGAGTATTGGTTGATAGAATTTTAGGGTCGCGTCAAGGAAAATTGGGATTGGGTATTACCTCCTCTTCTGTTCGCACAAACTATTGCTTGGGTTAGGTCTTTACAACTTGAGCTCATTCATCAGTGGCCAATTATTGTACTATGGCCTCTAATTTGGTCTTTCAAGGACAACACTCTTGCCTTAGCCATTAATGAGTTACTATACTTTGGTTAATATTCTAAGGTGTGGCTCTTTAGTTCAATGTTTGCCTAGTCTTTTGGCATTCAAGGTCATGGTTCACCACCAACGTTTGTTAAATTGTCAAACTCGTGGTCATCCTATTAGGGGCAAATGGAGTAATCAATTCACAAGTGACTCACTTGCTTCTTTCTTCAGTGTTGTACCCCTAAAGGTGCATAAGGAGATTCTATTAATAGAAGCCAAGGAATTTGGGGACCACCCCTATTTTTGGAACTCATAGGTTGCCAAAGAAAATTTGCTAAGGCTTCCAAAACTTAATAAAATGAGAAAAAAAACAACTAATTTTCTTGAATTCCTTAGCTACAAGGCTACAATTGGAGTTTTTATTTTGGTTACTTATGAAAAACAACCAAATTAATTACTACAACATGTTCTCTAGTTTGTAAAGCAACAAGGAAATTCCCAAAAATGCAAGATTCAAAGTTAATGATTTGGATGCTCGTCTATGTCAAGTGGAGAAAACTCTGCTATCAAATTCCAATTCTAGGGATCTCACTAACCCTCGAAGATACCCTACCAAATTTCCATTTGGTAGCTCTCCAAACCCTTCAAATCCTATGTTAGATTAATGAGAGGATTTTCTAGATTTTGGGTCTTACTTTTTTTAAAATGTAAGGTCTGGTGCTAAATTTGGTTCAATAGTCTCTTGTGGCTCTTTTGGCTGGACGTTGGGACAATTTCACATCTTGAGCACTAGTTATGTCTCACAACATTTAAGGGAGCTTCTAGAGCTCTCTAGTCTACTTCATTATCACAATTGCTCTAATGGTTATACTAATGTATGACAATGGAAAATATTTTGGTAATTTGGCATGGCCAACCATGTGGTTCCTAGCTTATTTCTCTTGGTGTTGGCATTAGAAATCATTGTTGGTGGCAATTATATTTTGTTGTGTTCACTAATTGTCATGGTTCTTGTTGTGTTCAATTGTTGTGGTGATTCTAATTTGTTGTGTTCACTATTTATAATGGTTCTTGTTGTGATGTCCATGATGGATGTTCTTCTTATCTATGTACTAGAGGAGTGAGAGTTGGCCTCTTGTAAGCCAATCATGTTTTACAACTTTCAAAGCCTTTGTTGATATTTTTCATATAATGCAATAAAATGTTTCTTATTTACCCAAATAATATATATATATATAATATTACTTACAACCAAAACAAACAAACAAAAATCTATATAGATACATAAATACATCACAAAAAAAAATATATATATAATTGTGAAAGTCTTTATTAAAAGCTCTAACTAAATTAATTTTATAATGACAATCTTAACTATGTTGAAATCCAATTGCATACCAATAAATTAGAATATATATATATATATATATATATATATATATATATATATATATATATATATATACATAATCTTCACTGTGAAAATCCCATCAACAATTTTCACTAGACATAAGACCCTGCACTTAATTGAAAACCTTGAATTTCATAGTTTATTTATGAAATTCAAATATTTTATAGCAATTTAATTGCCAACTAAGCAACCTTCTTAAACTTTTATTTTAAATAATTTAAATTAAATCAATTATTCTAATTAAATAGTAAATATTATTTTAATTATGGTGCATTGATAATCTTTACTCTTTTTTCCCTTTATTAAATCTAACTTCTCAATCTAATTAATCAAAATTTAAAGTTTTAATTTTTAATATTTAACAAAAAAATCTCTTTATATTCTTGTTTTAATTTTAAAATTTCCTAACATTTTTCTCTGTTAATTTTAATTTTAATAATTAATTATTAAAAATAATCTTATTTCTAAAGTTTATTAAAAAGAATCTTATTTCTAAAGTTTCACTATTAATAGTAGTTAACCAATCACTCTATTTGACATGGTCATGCACCTTTTCTTCTCACAAAAAGCTTTATGTGTTCATGAGGATGGGTGGAGTGTCCATCTTAAACATTGAAGTGTTCATGAGGATGGGTGGAGCGTTAGGATGGGTGGAGCATCCACCCTAAACATAGAACACATTGAACCTTTTATACACGTGTCACATGTTACACCAACCTAGATCCATGTTAAAAACCTCTTTTTTTAGCAACCTAGATCCATGTTAAAAACCTCTTTTTTTAGCAACCTAGATCCATGTTAAAAACCTCTTTTTTTAGCAACCTAGATCTGTGTTAAAAACCTCTTTTTTTAGTGCACAATTTGAGGAAAGGTTCGCACCTTGAGAGATTTGATCCCTCTCAATGCTTAATAGATATGGATTAAGATGGATTTAAGTTGGTCTCAATTGTGTGTGGCCATGGAAAATTTGTTGAACATCTAATTATTCTAATCATTTTAAATATGCTAAATGTGTCTTGTTGAACATCTAATTATTTTAATCATTTTAAATATGTTAAATATGTCGAAGATTAAGATAGTCATTTTAATTTTAAATTTGCTCAATGATGAAAAATGATGAAATAAAAAAATTTGAATGCAAAGTAACAATTGAATGATAAAAAATGTGAATAACATTTGAATGCAATCACAATCACTTACAAATAGTCTTTATTGTGATTTATCTCAAACTATTTTCTTTTACTATTCTTATTGTTACACATTAGTTTTGGGATATTTTCATATGGATCATATGAAAATGAAAAGGGTGGTTGAAATCGTAGACCATTCAAAATTTTAACTCTATCTATTGTAGTAAACATCATACCTTGTCTCTCTTGCTCTCCAATATTAATAGTAGTTTTCTCCAAAATCAATCATTGTGAGTTATGGAGTGTTAAACCCCAATTAAGTTTCAAAGGTAGTTGTTTTCTATTATCTTGTTTGATGCAAAGTGAGTAACAATGTTGAATGATGGAAAATGAGAATAATTGGAATGTAGTCAATTCAATAGTTTACAGTTTCATGAAGCAAACATTCCAGGTAAGTGAACATTTTATTTAAGATGAAAATTTGAGTATTTTATTTATGGTTGAATTACTTTAACACATAAATCAATGCACACCATTAATAACTTTTTGTGCTTACACCAAAATCAATGCACACAAGTAATTTAATTACTTTAAAATTAATGTACATCATACATCTAGTTACATCAAATATGAAATCAACATCTACAATGAAATCAATGCATCAAGTGCAAGCATTCAAATAGAATTAGAGATCAACATCTACATTGAAATCAATGCATCTAATACAAGCAATCAAATAAGATTAGAAATAAACTTCTACACTTAAATAAATGCATCTAGTGCAAGTAATCAATAGGATTAAAAATCAACATCTACTCTTAAATCAATGCATCTAGTGCAAGCAATCAAATAAAAATAGAAATCAACAGCTAGATTGAAAGCAATACATCTAGTGCAATCAATAAAATATGATTACGAATCAACATCTACGCTGGAATCAATGGATCTATTTCAGTGACTAGCGTTGTATCTCCCCCTCCCTCTCTCCCCCGTCTCTCTCTCTCTAGTCCTCTCCCCCTCTCTCTCTTCTTTGTCTCTCTATCTCACCCCCAAACGCACACACACTCTCTCCCTCTCTTTCTCTTTTCCCCTTCTCTCTCCATTCCCCTTCCCTCCCTCTCTTCCTCCCCTCTCTCTCCACCTCTCCCTCCCTCTCTTTGTCTCTCTCTTCTTCCCTCTCTCTCTCTCTTCCCCTTCCCTCCCTCTCTTCCTCCTCTCCCTCTCTTTGTCTCTCTCTTCTTCCCTCTCTCTCTCCCTGTCATCTATATCTATATCTCCCTCCATCTACCCTTCGTCTCTTTATCTCACCCCCAAAAACGCACACACATTCTCTCCATATATATCTATCTCTCCATCCCTTCCTCTTTATCTCTCTCTTCTTCCATCTCTCCCCCCTTCATTTATATCTATATCTCCCTTTGTATCTTCTTTTGTGTCTCTCTATCTCACACCCCAAACATACAGACTCTCTCTCTCCATATCTATCTATCTCTCCCTCCCTCTTCCTCTCGCTCTCTCTCTCTCTCTTCCCCTTCTCTCCCTCTCCCTCCTCTCTCCCTTCCCTCTTGCTCTCCACACTCCACTCTCTCTCCATCTCTCCCTTGTCACTCCCTCTATCTCTCTCCACCTTTCTCTCTCTATGTCTTTCTTCTTCCCTCCCTCTCTCCCTCTTTCCTTCTCTCTTTCAATTCCTCTCTCTCTTCCTTCCTCTCTCTCCCTTTCTCTCACACCTCCTTTTGTCTCTCCCCCCAATCACTCTCCCTCTCTATCACTATCTCCCCTCCAAATCCATCTCTCTCTCTCTCTCTCCCTCTGTCCCTCTCTCCTTATCTATCCCTCTTTGCTGCTCTCTCTCCCCTCCTCTCTCTCTCTTCCTTCTCCTTCTCTCTCTCTCTCCTCCCTCCCCCACTCTCCCTCCATTGTCACTCCCTCTCTCTCTCCACCTCTATCTCTTGATGTGTTTGTTCTTTCCTCCCCCTCGCCCCCTCGAACTCCATTTCTCTCTCCCTCCCTCTCTTCTTCTCTCTCGCCCCTCCTCTCTCCCTCTCTCTCCCACCTCCATCTCTCTCTCTTCCCCCACCATTTCTCTCTCCCTCTATGTCTCTGCCCTCCAACTCTATCACTATATCCTTCTCTCTCCTCCCTTTGTCCCCCCTCCATCTCTCTCTCTCTCTCTATGCCTCTCCCTCCCTCTCTCTCTCTGTCTCTCTATTTCCCTCTCTCTAACCCCCTTGTCCCCCCTCCATCTCTCTCTCTCTCTCTCTGCCTCTCCCCACCTCCCTCTCTGTGTGTCTCTCTATTTCCCTCTCTCTCCCACCTCCATTCATATGATCAAGTATTGTCCTTCTACTAAATCAATAATATATGTAAGGTCTAATATAATAATAGTTATAATGGAGATGATTATTATTATTATATATTGGAATAATAATAATCAATATTATTTATTATTATAACAATAATAATACATAAATAAATAACCCCTTAAAGAAACAATAGTGTTTTCACTTTACATTATAGACAAAACCAATTTTTTTTTTTTATCAAATTAGTAGCTCTGTGCCTTACATTTTACATTTTAAATTTTGCATTACATGTTACATTACATTATATATTGCATTTTACATTTATATATGTTTTAACTTGAATATTAATTAAAACATATAAAACCAAAATTTATTTTTGTTTTATTCTTTTCTATATATATTTTTTTCAACATTTAAAAATGTTGACATACTTTCTTACATCACGCCTACACGTCTCCCTTATACTCGGTTGTAGAGCACCCCTTCACACAATCAGGAGAAAAATTGACAAAAGATGATTTTGAACTCTAAAAATTTACACATTCAAAGTAAATATCAGCATAGATCCATCTTAATTTTGAATCTACCAAGTTTTCAGAGGGATCGAATCTCTCAAGATGTAAACCTTTATTTTAGTAAAAAACTTGAGAAAAAATTTGCACTTCCAGATATTTAATCTCTCTCGGCATTGGTAGATTCCAAATTAAGATGTATTTATGTCGGTTATTCTTAATATTATTTAAATTTAAATAAATTTCATGTTCTTATATATAGAAATATTCTTATTTTTAATTTTATTAAAACCCTAAAAATACAAATAGTTACATATATATGTGACATTTTTTTTGGCATGCTTTATAAAAAAATTAATGTAATATGCATATCATTATAATATATATTGATAGATAACTAGATAGATATATGACAAAAAAATATTATAAATATTGAATTTTAATGTGTTTTAATTAAAGTTAAATATGAATTTCAAGCCCCCTTGGTAGCTCAGTTGGCAATGGCCCTGAAAATGAAGTATTATGTGCCACCTGATTATAGGTTCAAATCCCTTGAGTCTACCCGTGGGTTGCATGCCCACGGCGACATGGCTCACCTAGAGGTTATAGTGGAAGTAGTCGGAATCAACCTGGTGTCAACTGAGTGTGAGACTCAATTATTAATTACTCTAGTGTGTGTGTGTGTGTGTGTGTTTATGAAATATAATAATTACTAATATAAATCATTATTTTAATTTATACAGTCAACGACTTATAACTACTACTTATATTATATGCATTTCATATTTCTATGTTTAGAAATATTTTATTTAATTATATGTTTATTAATTAAAATTTATTAATTTGTTATATGTTTATTAACCAATCTACATCCATCTTAACTATGGATCTATCAAGTGTTAAGAGGGATCAAATATGTCAAGGTTTAAACCTCTTTTTTGAGTGAAAAACTTGAGGAAACGTTTGCACTTCGAGAGATTTGATTCCTCTCACCTCTTGATAGATCTGATATATCTATATATAAGAACCATTGAAAAAACCATGGGTTATCAAAACCTAGAGCCCAAAAATCACCAACGGTAAATTGACTATATAACACCAAATTTACTTGAACTACTATAAAAATATTTATAAGCATTTGTTTTTTATAATTTTATTTTTATTTTATATTTATTTTAAATAATTTGAATTTGAATTTATTTATTTTCAGAGATAATGTTTTTTGGGCCTATCCCAAGCCCCGAACATTCAAAGACATGATGGTCATTTGGGGGGGACAATGACAGGTAACTCTTATTTAAGGACTTGAGGTTCAGGAAGGGAAACTTCGAGGTGTCCAACCTCGACAAAGACAAGATCAATGATAGGAGAGGCACCATCTCCCTGTGGCTCTTGAAATTGTACCAAAAGGTTGGACTGGACGAATGTACAGTTGGATATATATTTTTTTAATTTCCCTTTCTTTCTTTCTTCGAGTTGTAACATTCTTATGGGACACAGGGATAATAAGTACATTGTCAACAACAAAATTGATCTCTTTATTGACAAATGTTACATGGTGTTCAAAGAGTCATGGGCTAGATCCTCCAATTCTATAGCTTCCGTAAAAGGAGAGAAGGTTCAACCAGATCCTGGAGCACCAAATTTAAATGGTGAAAGGAAATATGGGTCCAACAGAGGAGAGCCAACTAATGAAAATGGTGGCACAGGGGAAGTTTCTAGCATAAGAGATGTGGGTCGAGGGGAAACATTAGCAGGATACAGGAGTGCCGAAAGGGGCTTGGAAATGACACAGGAGGAAGATTTGGTTACAGGGTTTTGGAGGAGAGACGAGGGAGGATATCGTCGAGAAGAGTCTATGTTCTAGGGGAAATCATCCGCATTAATACAAATCTCATTTTGAAGAGTAACGGAGTGGATCCGTGGAATATCTCGCCTCTCAACCGATTTTGAGGGAACAACTTATCGCTGAATCTTATTGTTATGAAGATGGCCCCTATGAAATCTGTCAAGACATTCAACAAGTAGGTGGCCAGTGTCGTGACAACATAGGTAATTGAATGGGGAAAACTAATAATCTAATATATGTTTGTGTGAGCAAGGTCCCCAATAGAGATCAATATTCGTAGGACGACTTCCTGATAATGTTCTTTCCACCAAAACCCAAACGATGTGCTTGTCCATGTCCCCAAGGAAACGTTTGTCTAGATAATAGTGCTTGCTAATGGCTTTGGTGATATCTGTGATGGCCTTCCTTATCCAAAGTTCCAAAGGAAGGTTAGGAAGCTTGACTCAGATAATATTTCACTGCTATGAGTTAGTGTCTAGGTCAAAACCAAAGGACCATCTCTGGAGAGATAAGTAGCCACAACCTTTGACCCAAGGGGAGGCTGCGATGTGGTCTACATCATCTGGTGAGATAAAATGAAAAGCGAACCAAAAATTTTGTATTGCATTGATCCATGGTCGATATTTGAGTAGAGGGAGCCACCATGTCTGCACCAACACTTTCATCTAAATGCCAGTCATCTGGTAGTATACCCATCGATCCACCAAAGATTGTTGTTTTAGTTTGATCGCCTCATCCCAATATCCATCCACATCGAGAACTAGACCTTTGGGTTACTCGACAATTTTAGTTGCTTTTTGTTTTCGAGTGAAACGAAACTTACACAATGGAGGATCCACTCCATTTGAGGTGGCTTGTCTTAGGCCAATTAATTTAGGCAGGAGAGAAAGTTCATGATCCAGATCCGCAATCAAGGATTTTTTTCGTTTGAATTGTTCCTCTACGAGAATAGTGACCTTAATGAGTTGCTCAGTCTCTGGAGAAGATGAAAAAATTGTAGGTGCGATCAACATGTTGAACATGATTAGAAAACCAATAGTTAGGCCGCTATCAATCACTCAAGCTGATTTGAACCAATCAAAGGAGCAAAGGATTTGATGGAAGTTATGATTGAAAGACATAAGCTCAAGTGGGCCCAAAAAGGATGTCAAATCAGACTCCAATGGTCCAAAAAAGTTAGCATACACTGTGGCACTTCAAAATGGATTTAGTACTACCGGGAGGGAATGCTTGTAGACATATGGAATAATGAAATTGGAATCTGAATTGTGGTAGCCCAATGAAAGTTGTCCTTCCTATGAAATTATTGAGGAAAATGGACAACATGGCTCAACAAGAAAATCCAAGAAATAGAAAAGGTTCTCATGAAAAGAGAAAGAGTGCAAAGCTTAGTTGTTGTTTCCATTATTTGTTATAGAACACTGAGGAAAATGTTCCTTTAAGGGGGCGGAGTTTGTAACACTCCCATGTTCTACCTTTGCTTATTGTAATAATGATTGTGATTGTAATGCTAACGTGAAAGACCACGACTAGTTAGACTTTTGATTAAACATATAATAATAATTATTAATTAAATTACCACAATTGAAGGTTAGGCAACCTTATGAATCTTGGCCTGAGGGGAACTTGCTTTCCCACCTATCATTATCGGCATTAATATTTGAATCTTTCTTGCTTACCTATTTTTGCTTGTAGCCATGAGTCATATCAACTAAATTTAATGATGTTATTACTGGTGGTGTATTAGTGGGTTACACATGTTGTATGTTGATTGTGTACCTAATGCATGTTGTGAATAGGGTCATACTCATCCAAAGAAGGAAGAGGTGACGTGATAGATCGAGCCACCATCTGACTCATGAAATGATGAGATTTGATGGAGGAAGGCACACACATTTTTTTCTGTGATGTGAAGGAAAGGAAGAGACATGAATGGACTAAGTGGTACAAAAGGGGAAGGCAATACCCATTTCAACGGATTTTCCATTAGCAGATTGAGAAGAAAAAAAACTAATGAGCAAGATCCAACAACCAAAGGAGGAGGAGAAGAAGAAAAGAGTGCACTGGATGCACAGGGATTAGGGTCATGTGGTCAGTGTTACCATACTTTTATTTTCTTGTATTTAGATGCTTTTACCATTGAATTCGTGGCCTACTTTCTGTGACCTTCATGATAATCCATGTAGCTATGTTTGTAGCAATCGATTCCTTTATTCGATCCTATGTGAACTTTAGTGAGTGAATGGACCACTAATTGTTGGTTGTTGAGTTAGTAAAGTGTTGGAACAATGGAATTCATCTCTTGAAATTGTATTCAACCCATTGGTGTGAACCCTTTCCCTGTCCAAGCATTTCCCTCATACCCTGGATCCAACCCAAGGGTGGTCATTTGCAAGAAAGGTTGTAGTGTAGCTAGCCTATGGTTGGGTAGAGAGTGGAAGTCCCTCCTTCAGTTTCCAACTAAATCAATATACGCAAATAAGAAATTCTTTCTTATGAACGTTAGACTACAGGCTACGATATGCCTTATTGTGTTTATGACTAATGGTTAATCTTGTAATGTTTACGTAAGAATGTTTGATTTATTGTATAGTTTGGGATGATTAGCTAAATCATGTATCTATGGTGAGTATGAGCTTCTTGAGTTATGCGGTTGCAACCTTATTAATCCATTTGCAGGTTTCCTGATATTCCTAAGACTGGTGGTCTGAAAATAATCAAAATTAACCTTTTATTTCACATGTTTTATTCATCTTTTGTGTTTATGAGTTTGGGGAAGCTCCATATTATATCCATGTTTGTGAGTTTCCTCTTAAGTAGTTTATCTTATATGTTGTGTGAGTGGATTTTCTCCCCATTTTAAAGAACTATTGATATCTATGTATGTCCATGATGAATACCTGCTACTATGTTTCCATGGTTTATGTGGGGCTCATGGACCTCTTTGTTTGTTGTTATTTGCACGAGATATAGAGTTATTGACATGAATATGCATGGTTGTTTGTAGTCCACAGTTGGCATGATATAACCTGTGTTTTCATTGTCTAATGTGTTTGTGAATTTTGATGTCTCTTGCCTTATTTTAGAATGTAAAACACTTAACAAGTTATGAAAGATGTCCATGAGTTGTATGATTTTATGACGTGTTTAAAATTAAACTAGTTATGGTCTATGACCTAGTTTTTGGATGTGCTATAACTGACATGGATATAGTATTCTTAAAGGTTGTAACCTTCCTCTTGTCAGGGTAAGCAACTAGATGTTACAATGAAGTTATGTTGTATAGAGCTTCTTAGAGGAAACAAACTCTTTGATATTTCCTGAAGAAATATGTTTGATGGATATTTTTCTCAGCCTTGTTTATGAACTTGTCATGTTTACTTTGTGAGTACCAATTACCTTGATTGAGTGTGATTGATTCCCTTGGAAAGATCTATCTTTAGATCGAGACCCTAATCTTGAATGTTTAAGTAATTTTGGCAATCCTTGTATTGAAGGAATTCCTAAACTTGCCCCTTTGTGAAGTGTAGCATAGATTCTACACTTGTATCTAGGCTAGATAAAATTATTAAATCCTAGTGCCATTGTATCCAAATGTGTGAAGGGCTGGATACATCCTTCACGTGCAAATCACATTTAGGTATCTGGGCAGTTAATACGGCCAACCCTCATAGGTACTAAGTCTAAAATCTGGTGTAGACTAGATATAATATAAGTTGGAGTCATCCAGTGGGGCCTTTCATGGGCAAAGCTAGATGCTTGTTTGGTATGACAAGTCATCTAAGGATCTGATGTTTGACCAAATTTTGCAAGTGCACTTTTGAGAAAGGTTAGAAGAGAAAGGTATGGAAGAGATGTTATAATGTCTCGTTGTGTAAACATTTTGACTCAGCCAAATAAAAATAAAGCATTATTGAAATCTATAGGCCTGGTATAGTGCTATTACGAGCAATTATGACCTGTAAGGAGAAGGCTTGGAGTTTTTTATTATAGATCTTCCCTAACTCGCTTGTGTGCGCTTCAAATGCCTCTGGTTTATTTGGCGGTCTAGTTGTTATGTGGAACCCTGACAAAATAAATTTCAAGGCTTATAATACCACAACTGGATTACTAATCACAGGTGGTCAGCGGGGCTCAAAAAACCTGCCTCAAAATCATCAACATATATGCATCTTTCTCTAATAGAAAGGATTTCTAGAACAAGGTTGACAACAATGGCATCCTCGAGCTTGACTCTTTGATTTTAGCTGGGAAATTCAATTTTACTTTGTACTCTTCTAGCATATTGGGATTGCTCAGTCAACTTGACCCATTGGAACAACTCTTTAAGGATTATTTCTAGCAGAAAACATTTTGGGACATCAAATCAGAGTCTAATGGCCCAACCTAGAAAAATAGATGGGAAAATCATGGCATTTCGAAGCGACTAGAACATTTTTTTGTTTGTGATGCTACTGCTAGACAACTTATGGAAATAAATTCACAGGCCCTTCCTCCCCTTATTTCCAACCATTTTCCTATTTTCCTGTGTTGGACTAGAATGCATCCAAAAAAATTCATTTCCCTTTAAATTCAACCATTTTTGGTTGAAGGAGCCAAAATTTATTGATATAGTTAGAATTTTCTTGATCAAGCCATTTGGGGTTGATGGTCATCGGATCATGGATCATTTATCCAACAAGCTGAGAGCCCTCAAAGATAAGGCAAGAATATGGGCTCGCAATAAGAAAAGGGATCTGGTTCATGAGATGATCTACATTGATAACCAAATCAACATCCTGCAGGATCATAGCAACCCAAACTGCTTCTTTGAATCCTCCAAACAAGAGATTATCAACATGGGCTTGCGCAGATATCAGATATTGCTTCGTCAAGCAGAGAATTGGTAACAAAAAGTAAGACCATGTGGGTGAACACTGGAGGCAAAAACACCCGCTTTTTCCATAAAGAAGCATCTCTAAGGCATCAAAAGAAATCCATTTGGAGCATTGTCTCGGACTCAAGTTGCCAATATTCTTGTCAAAGAGACATTGAAAGGGAAGCTTTGTACTTCTTCAACACCAATTATAGCACAAAAGACTATGTTCCTCTCAATTCTTAATTGGACCTCTATAACCTATTTCCTGTTATGACTAATGCAAAGGAAAACTATATATTGGAATGACCAATCACTAAGGAAGAGGTCCAATTAAAAGATCTTGCCATAGGCAAAAGCACTGGACTTGGCAGCTAGACTATGGAGTTTTTTTTTCCCATTTCTAGGACATCATGATTGATGAATTAATTGACATGGTTGAGGAATCTCACGGACTTGGAAGGGTCTCTAGCACTATAAATGCTACTGTCATCAATCTTATTCCTAAAGTTCCCAAGCCTTCTACCTTCTTAGACTACCAACCTATCTCCCTCTGCAACACACTCTATAAAATAATCTCCAAAACCATAGCTAATCGGATCAAACCCCTCCTGTCCAAGCGTATCTCAGTGGAACAATTTAGATTTTTGGAACAATTCCAAATTCATGATGTTGTTTCCATTGCCCTGGAATGCATTCATTCATTAAGACCCGTCATCTGGATGCCTTCCTCTTGAAAATCGACCTCACTAAAGCATTCAACTATGTGGATTGGAAACTCTTGTGGATGATCTTGAATAAGATAGGGTTGGGCTCTTTAATGATCAAATGGATATAATCTTGTATCAAGTTTGTTTCTTTTGCCATCATTATCAACGACTCTCCTACCTAATTATTTTTTTCTTCCAAAGGACTTCACCAGGGTTGCGCCCTGTCTCCACTCTCGTTTCTTTTTGTAATCAACGGATTAAGCAGAAATTTCCTTATGCTCGAGCTCGGGGTCTCATCATTAGTTACAAGATTTTCAGTGTAATCCCTCTCTCTCATCTGATGTTCATAGATGACATTCTGGCAATAGGGACCTTAGATCCATCCGAATGGCAGATTATTTATGATATCCTCCAAAATTTTGGACTTGCGTTAGGGCTATTGATTTCAAACATCTCCAAAAATGGCATGACATGTCATTCATGATATTGTATTTTCTTATTCATTTTATTGAAAGCGTTTTTTCTGTTTTGAAAAAAAAAAGTACGAAAAAATATTTCATAGAATGGAGCTCTTATCTTAAAAGAGCCCAAGATCTAATGGTAACTTGTATTTCTCCTCGATTGGGGTGCTACCTAACCTTGATATGCTATTTATTAATATTTTGAAATGTGAACTGTGGGTGGACATTTGGCTTTTAACATACATGGCTTGGCACATTGATGGAGGTTGGTGTCGAGCTATGTATCTAACATCCCATCATGTTAAATACATGTGCATGGGGTGGCGAAGAACTTTGAGCTACAATGGAGGTGACGTAGGACCACTGTAGGCCACCCACCCTCATGCTTATGGTTTCACAATCATCTGTAACAAAATTTTAATGGTATCGACTATGGTGTACGATATATATCCCATGCAACGTTGATCATGGCAGCAATTTGAGGATTTTTCATCTCTTGTCTACTATCCATGGTGTTTTGAGCAGGGAACCAATGTATCTCATGTTTTGAGCAAGGAACCAATGTATTTCATGTTGTTCTTGCACTCTAAAAAGCTAGGGCTAGTTTTGAATCCATGGAAATTCTATCAAATTCACATCTTGCAAATTCTAAATTCTCATATATCTCATACCCTTGTCTAGTGTTGGTATTCTAGGCACTTTTCAAAGTTGAGTCTTGGACCTTGCTGCTTCAATGGGTGTAATTTCATTTCATAAGTTGGTTTCCAAGTTATTATTGTTTGTATTTTCCACTATGGTCTCAATTATTGGTGGTTAGGAGTTTCTATTTGCAATCTTCATCCTTTGTTGTGTTGTCATCATGGTTTGAGTATTGGTTGCTAGAATTTTAGGGTCGCGTCAAGGAAAACTGGATATTACCTCCTCTTCTGTTTGCACAAATTATTACTTGGGTTAGGTCTTTACAACCCGAGCTCATTCATCAATGGCCAACTATTATACTACAACCTATAATTTGGTCTTTCAAGGACAACACTCTTGCCTTAGCCATTAATGAGTTACTATCCTTCGGTTAGTATTCTAAGGTGTGGCCCTTTAGTTCAATGTTTTCCTAGTCTTTTGGCATTCAAATTCATGGTTCACCACCAACGTTTGTTAAATTGTCAAACTCATGGTCATCCTATTAGGGGCAAATGGAGTAATCAATTCACAAGTGACTCACTTGCTTCTTTCTTAAGTGTTGTACCCCTAAAGGTACATAAGGAGATTCTATTAATAAAAGCCGAGGAATTTGGGGACCACCCCTATTTTTGGAACTCATAGGTTGCCAAAGAAAATTTGCTAAGGCTTCCAAAACTTAGTAAAATGAGGAAAAAACAATTAATTTTCTTGAATTCCTTAGCTACAAGGCTACAATTGGAGTCTTTATTTTATTTAGTTATGAAAAACAACCAAATTAATTACTACAACATGTTCTCTAGTTTGTAAAGCATCAAGAAAGTTCCCAAAAATGTAAGCTTCAAAGTTAATGATTTGGATGCTCATCTATGTCAAGTGGATGTCAAGTGGATAAAACTCTGCTATCAAATTCCAATTCTAGGGATCTCACTAACCCTCCAAGAGACCCTACAAAATTTCTATTTGGTAGCTCTCCAAACCCTTCAAATCCTATGTTAGATTAATTAAAGGATTTTCTAGATTTTGGATCTTACTTTTTTTAGAATGTAAGGTATGGTGCTAACTTTGGTTCAATATTCTCTTGTGGCTCTTTTGGTTGGATGTTGGGACAATTTCAGATCTTGAGCACTAGTTATGTGCACACAACATTTAAGGGAGCTTCTAGAGCTCTCTAGTCTACTTCATTATCACAATTTCTCTAATGGTTAAACTAATGTATGACAATGGACAATCTTTTGGTAATTTGGCATGGCCAACCATGAACAATGTAAACTTTGAAACGGGAACTGATACTGTTACCCCTTTTGTAGAGGTGGCAAAAAAACGACCTGATTTTCAAAAGTGGTGATGCAGAATACACATGTTTTTTTTAGAACATGGTTTTTGGAACTTTAATTTTTTTCATGTGCATTAAGTTTTAGAATGGTAGTGAATGGTAGTGATTTTCATCCTGATTTTAAAAAGTGAGTATTCTACATCACACCCTTTTTTTAAAAGACCTATTTTTTGACTTTAAATTTTCTAGTGTGTGAAATGTAAAAAATTATTTTCTAAATTTGATAGTTTTTGAAGTGGTCATTTTATTCATATTTTCTTGTTCTCTATCTTAATTTTTTTAATTTTTTTTAGTGGGGTTTTTATTGTTTTGCGTTTATAAATTAGAAAGTCGATAGTTTGAATTTTAGATAATCTACATATTTAGACATCCTTAATTAATTTTTCAATCCACATGAAATAATTGTTTCTAAAAAACAACATTTTTTAACAATGGACATAAAAATAACCATTTTTAACATAAATATACAAAAAAAACTAAATGTTTTGATAATTTTTTGCTAGAATTAACATGTCAAAATCACAATTTTTATACAAAAATATTAACTAAAAATGGTCAAATAATAGTTTTTCTTTATGAATTTCATGTCAAAAAAAAATAATAACAACTTTTTTTTTCAAAAAATAATAATTAACTTAAAAATCAATGCGAAAATCACAGTTGTGCTCTCCCCCGCCCACCCCTCCACCGCCACCGCCCCCGCCCACCCCTCCACCGCCACCATCCCCTCCCCGCCCACCCCGCCCACCCATCCCCCGCCACCGCCACCGCCACTGCCCCCCCGCCCACCCCGCCCACACCCTCTCCGCCCCCCCTCCACCGCCACCCCGCCCACCCCTCCCCCGCTACGCCCCCTCCCTGGTCCCCCCGCCCACCCTGCCCACCCCTCCACCTACACCGCCCCCTCCCCGCCCACTGCCACCGCCCCCTGCCCGCCCACCCATCCCCCGCCACCGCCCCCTCCCCGCCCCCCCCGCCCACCCCGCCCAACCCTCCCCCGCCACCGGCCCCTCCCCACCCACCCCACCCACCCATCCCCCACCATCGCCCCCTCCCGGCCCCCCCGCTCACCCCTCCACCGCCACCGACCCTCCCCGGCCACCCCTCCCCCTCCCCCTCCCCCGCCCCCTCCGCGGCAGCGGCACCCCCGGGCCACCTCGCCCCGCCCGACCGGCGGTGGGTCGATTCCGGGAATCGACCCGCCGCCGGTCGGGCAAGGTGGGGCGGCCCGAGGGTGGCTCTTTGTCACATTATAGATACAATTTCCAAATGCTCCCAATGAAAAGGAATTCATTTATTAAACCCATTGATTGAATAGATAAAAAAGAAACACTAATGCATAGTGCCCTAGAATAAATAAAATATGATAAGTCAACTAATTTCTAAGATTTCATGGATGAATTTAGTTTAACAAAAACTCATTACATCAAAGTACATTGAAACCCTCAATAGTGTTCCTAAAACTAAAACCATCACACTGGAAAGAAACCAATATGTGGGAATCCCCGTCAAGAAGCCTTGCAACCGCTGCAATTGAAGCTTCTTTCTATACTTCACGTTTTTTCGTGAGAATTAGCGATGATGGCATGCTGGATAGGGCCTTAATATGGTATTTTATTTAAAACTTTCCCATCAAGTGCTTGGCAGAGCCTAATTATCACATGCTAGTGGCATTGCTCCCCTAGTTGCAGATCATGTTGGTTAGGATGCAGATAATGTTGTGGAAGCAAATGTTATTTAGGGTGTAGAGGTGAGGGCCTTAGGTACGGGTATTCCTTACAAATATATTGACTGATTTATACGCTAGCGCTGGGGTTGGAGGTACTGAAATTGCATAGATGGAAGGACAACTGCTACGCAGTTGCTCTTGTTCTTGTAACCCAACATTTTGATTCGCTCGAATCGTGTCCATCAAAACTAGATGCCACATCTTTTGTTTCCTCTCGCCAGAGATTTAAATTGCATATCTTATTACACATCACTAATCCTCTCGCCCACCATGATTTTTAATATCGCTACACCTTTGTGTTCCATTAAAATTGAATGACATGTCCTTATCTTACCATTGTGATTTGATTTCGTTAGCGTGAACTTAGAACCTGCGTGTCCTCCTCCGCATAGATTCGACGGAAAAGCTTTGACAACCATCAAGAAGCAAGGCATGTACACTCCTTTCCATGAAACAGTTCTAATTACATAGGTTCTAGGAGGATCATGTAAGACCATTCAAGGACTATTACCACCCCTTTCCATGAAATAGTTCTAATTACATAGGTTCTAGGAGGATCATGTAGGACAATTCAAGGACTATTACCACCCTTTCCATGAAACAATTCTAATTACATAGGTTTTAGGAGTTATTGATATTGAAAAATTGCATTAACATCCCCTCTATTTATATGCACATCTTTTTGTTTTACAACTTATTTTTAGGCACTTTCATGACCTTAGAAGAGCGGGAGTTATAGATTTTGGATTAATTTTTTGGCATATATTTTTAAAGGATATTGCCTTCTTGAGAAAGCTTCAATAATAATAATACAATTTTAACATGAGAACTAAGCTAGACACGAATTGGTATATGTGACCTTTTTATTTGTGGGATAAAGAATCCTCTAGATTTTGGATTAATTTTTTGTCATATATATTTTTAAAGGATATTGTCCTCTTGGAAAGCTTTAACCATAATAATAATAATAATAATAATACAATTTTAACATAAGAACTAAGCTAGACACGAATTGGTATATGTGACCCTTTTATTTGGGGGATAAAGAAACCCTTTAGTATAATGATTTAACTACTAAAATATCTAAAGATATAAATTTTTACATTTAAAATAATATTAATTAATATTAAAGAATCCTCTTAATATAATGATTTGAATACTAAAGTATCTAAAGATAATAATTAATATTAATTAATAATAAAGTGCATTCTTACCATTTAAATATTAGAAAAATTACACTATAAAAATTTAAACAATGTAATTTTATTTTATTAAAATTATGATTTATTTATATTATTACTCCTTAATAAAACTCAAACCAAAAACTTCACTACCAAAAAAGTTAAGCGAAAACTAAAACCACACAATGGAACCGTGACTAGTTATTGACTCGATTGCCCGACACAATAATTATTATTGAATGGAATATTACGAGACGCAAAACAATTCCACGTATACACAATTCGATCCATCCAGCAAACTATACAAAAAAATGAATACACATAGGCAGTTGCTTTGCAGTGTCCCCCTTGGTTTCACTTGGACCTTTTCAATCGGATTACACTTTTCCACTCTAATCCGATTATATTGAATCCGTCTTTGTTAATGTGGTGCTCGAAATGTTCTTCACGCTCACTTATTTACAGTGAACTGAATGAAACCCGAGTTTCATTCGGGAATGATTTTCAACTACGTTCAAGCAATAGGTTCTGACCTAATTTATCTGGATTTTGGACGGGATCTATCTGACGAAAGAGGGCTCGATTTAATCCAGTCTTGAGATAATCACAGATGAGGTATAATAAAATGAAGCCCTCCCTCGAATCCAGGCAACAAGGGGTTCCGATCATTGTGCGAGGTTCTACGGCAAAAAGCAAATGAAGTATACATCAAAACCTCAAGGGGTAATCTCGGCCCTTCTCTGACGCGTTACAATCTACAGAAATCTCATGAATTATATAAAAAAGCTCTCCGTGTGAGTCGAACATCGGACGGCGGAGCTTCTTGTTATAAAAACCTCGGCGCCTTAAATTGGGTGTGGGCAAAGAGCGAATGGGCAATCTATCAACAAGAATTAACTACACAAGAAGGCAAAGGAGGAGCGGCTGCTGCAAAATTCGAGATGGCGAAATGTGTAGAGTTTTATTTCAAGGCTTTACATTATGGAAGCCTTGCAATAAAACAATGGCCATGGATAACTCAGATTGAAGACACGCTTTCTAAGATTGTTGAGTGGTCTTCTGAACAACTTTATACTCACTCCGCCGCTTTTGAACCAGTCATGAGAGTTCTCTGCGAGACGGTGGCATGCTCTGAAGCGGAGTGGCCAGGAAGGAGAAGAATGGCTGTGCTGCTGTATAAAATCCACGCAGACTTCATATTGGGGCGGGGAATCCAATACCTGATGAGTACAGAATTATGTTTATCACGATCATTTTTTAAGTGAAGCCGGTACGGGTTGATTCCCGGAATCGACCCGCTGCCGGTCGGGCGGGGCGGGGCGGCCCGGGGGCCCAGCACCACCCCGGGCCGCCCGACGGGCGGCGGGTCGATTCCGGGAATCGACCAGTACCGGCTTCACTTAAAAAATGATCGTGATAAACATAATTTGCGGTTTTTCCATACTACCTGGAGAGGGCTGAGAGCCTCTCATCCTCCAAGAGATCGTTGTTCCTCCCTCTGCATGCTGCTGTTGATGGTGAACACCGGAATGAGATCCGAGAGGGCCCTCCTGGTTCACTTCATCTTGCAGGCAAGAACAATCCTTCTTCAATTCCAACAGTTTCTGGCGACCCAACACCAACAACATAACACTGCAGCCAGAGAATGCTATGACAGTTATAAGCCCAATTCCGTGAGAGCTCAGCATCATTGCAGTAGCCTGGTAAAACAGAAAGGCAAACTGCGACCAAGACCTCAACAAATCTGATAATGAGATCGAATCACGGACACACTCTAAGACGGGCAACTTCGACGAATATCAAAATTGAGTTTCATGAACCTCCTCGTCTCATTCCCGCTTGCTCTTGATTTAAGCATGCGGTTTTCCTTGCAGAGGTTGATTTTTCTTATTTTAAATTGAATTTTGTATTTCCCATACGGTTCTCATCCCGGTAGTAACAGGTCTCCTTCCGGTAGTAACAAGTTAACTTTGACCATGTATACATGGTTACCTATTATTCAACAATGTTTCTGTGTGTGAAGGAGCTGACTCTGAACTTCTGGAGTTTGTTCCCTTCTTGCAAAATCCAGATATGTAGCAAGCCTTCGGTTGCCAATATACGTAAAGGGTTACTCTTTGTAAATCATCCTGGTCCGGGTAAACAAGCTCGCTTTATTAATTTGTCAGCGCTAATATTCAGAATGTTTGTTTGGAGGTAGCTCTTCTAGCCGCAAGGCATGATGAGAAGCAGATAACAATGGATATGTTTGCAGTAGCACCTGTTGTAGCTATAGCTCCTGCTACTGAATTTCCACAAGTTGGAGCTTCTCTGGTTGGCACATAGGGCCTCCAGTACCCAGAGTACCTGGACGATGTATCGCTTAATTTTAATGAATGCCTTACCTCCTAGTTCTCTCTTTGAAGAAGCTGGTCTCTTCAAGCTCTTCATAATAAAAAAATGGCAGTTTGCAATAAAATTATGGCAGATAGGACAAGACTCTTAGCATTTTACAGTGTTTATAAAATGTACAGCAATGGTATCAACGTGGATACAGACGACAGTTTGGTATTTACATAAAATTTAAATATATGGGATTAGATTAAAAGTAATGATTGTAAATGAACGGATTTTCAACGCGCCAAAGTTTTAACAACTTGCAGTTCTTGTCGTAAGTGAAGGACCAGGCATACCATAATTAAAAGAAAAGAAAAACATGTTTGGAGAATTATTTCTAACTATGAGAAATTTTTAATATGAGAAAGTTTTGTTTTGTGTCCGAGATTGGCATTGCGATCATTTTTTGAGTCAATTTTATGTGTTCAATCGTGAATTTTCGACTCGTTTGATGGTGTGTTATTAGATCATTAAATTGAGAGTGGTTATTGGATCTTATATACAATATCGTATTTTAAATGTTTTGAAATTAACACTGAACATATTTTAAATCATCTCAAGATTTTAAGAATTTTATTAGATGTTATTGTTAATTTTTAATTGACAAACCACCATCCTTTGCTATTACTTTATGTTGAAATGTGTACATGTTTTGAGGGTATGTCCGTGGATCTCTCATCCAATGGCATGCCTTCACATGATTATATTCATGACTAACGCACCATTAAGTGCCTTAAGATGTGTGGGAATTTTACAAAGATATAATTATTGTCTACTTTTAATTCAAGTGATCATTTTCTATTATGAAGTTATGTTTAATTATTTAGGTTTAAATATTTATATTTACTTTAGGTTGTGTTGTTGGATCTTTTATTTATTGGTGCATTTTTAATGACTTCGAAATTTATGAATAAAACACTCTCGAGTACATTAAATTTGATAAGAATTTGACTACATATATATAATTATTACCTTAAGATTTGTATAGACCATGTGTAATTAGACCATTCACACTGCAGCCTCTTGCGAATGCAATCACATTGCAGCAGAAGCAGAGACCAACAAATCACTTGGCTTCCATTTTATTATCATTTAATAAAATAGAGAAGGATAGTCTTTATATTTATTTTTTATATCTATATGTAAACTCTAGATTTATAAATATCGAACTAGGTAACATTTAAATTTATTTCTTTCAAATTTGTAATTAAATATAGTTAAAAATTATGTATAAATATTTTAATTTTTTGCTATATTAATTATTGTGATTTAGTTATATGATAGTGTTTTATAAATCGTATATTTTAGTTTTATATTTAATAAGTGATGATGATCAAGTAGACTATTAATGACTATATAATAATTATGATATTATAAGTGGGGAAAAGTAAGGGGCTTAAGAGACTTTATTATTATTATTATTATTATCTATATTATTTTATTATCTTCACTTTTTTCAAGTTATGAATAAGGGAGAAAATCAGTTTCTAGATTTAAACCATTACTCATATATCTTAACAAGGTGTCTCCCGTACATTCTTGGAACAAAAAGACAAGGTGTCTCACCTCCATTCTTGGAATAAGAAGAAGGATTCAGGAGAAGTTGCTAGGGGGATGCATGAGAGAATTCAAATAGGAGGAAACAAACTAGAAAAAAAGGAATGAAAAGAGAAGTTTAAGAGAAGAGAATGGGATAAAATGAAGTGCGATGAGTATATAGACTAGATCAACTCTTAAAAAAGGTGGATCCATTTTCAACATTGTTCGTCCTAACGTGCGTATAGAAATAAAACAATTGGATGTGAAGGTGGGAGAATAAAGTATTCATTGTTTGATTCGGAATTACTTGAAGATTTGCGCAGATGTGTTCTAGATCTGCGCAGCGCCACCCCCGGGCCGCCCCGCCCCGCCCGACCGGCGACGGGTCGATTCCCGGAATCGACCCGTTGCCGATCGGGCGGGGCGGGGCGGGGCGGCCCGGGGGTGCCGCTATCGCGGAGGGGGCGGGGTGGGCAGGGAGGAGGCGGTGGCGGTGGAGGGGTGGGCGGGGGGGCCGGGAGGGGGCGGTGGCGGGGGATGGGTGGGCGGGGAGGGGGCGGTGGCGGGGGAGGGGTGGGCGGGGGTCCGGGAAGGGGGCGGTGGCGGGGGATGGGTCGTTAGTACTTGGGTCATCATTCCAAATGAGAAATTGGGGGGGTGGGCGGAGTTGGATTATGTCTTAAGTATGATAAATTTTATTGTTTAAATATCTACAATGCAATATCAAATTAGAGATATAATGTCTGTTTTACTCAGTATACAAATAAAGACTTTTGAATTCATTCAGTGATATAATTTGTTCATAATGTCATGTTTTTTTAATTTTATAGTTAAAAAAATTTCAATTTCTTTTGTATCTAGCATGTTGTGGTTGAAAACATGTTAAATTTATACTTAGGAAAGAAAAATGATATTCTACCAGAAACATTAATGTGTTTTTTCCTTAAAATTTAACTTTGTTTGAGACATAAAAATTTGGTTTTATTAGCATTTTTTAAAAAGTTTGAAAATTGACCCTAAAACAAAAAATCATTATTCCAGTATCAACACTTTCATTTTGAAGCTATATTTTGCAGGAAAATTTCGTAGTCACTGCCATTTTTAAAACAGCTGCAAAATTGACACCTAAAAAAAAAATCATTATTCCAGTATCAACACTTTCGTTCTGAAGCTATATTTTGCAGGAAAATTTCGTAAAAAATTTCGTAGTCACTGCCATTTTTAAAACAGCCGCAAAATTGACACCTAAAAAAAAAACATCGTTCCAGTATACACACTTTTCGTTTTGAGCACTGTTTTTGTGGTTTTTTTGGGGTTTTTGGGCCAGAGTTCCCGTTTTGAGTTTATAGTTCCCGTTTCAAAGTTTACATTGTTCATGTGGTTCCTAGCTTATTTCACTTGGTGTTGGCACTAGCAATTGTTGTTGGTGGCAATTATATTTTGTTCTTTTCACTAATTGTCATGGTTCTTGGTGTGTTCAATTGTTGTGGTGATTCTAATGTTGCTGTGTTCACTATTTGTAATGGTTCTTGTTGTGATGTCCATGATAGATATTCTTCTTATTTATGTACTAGAGGAGTGGTAGTTGGCCTCTTGTAAGCTAATCATGTTTTACAACTTTCAAGCCTTTGTTAATATTTTTCATATAATGCAATAGAATGTTTCTTATTTACCTAGATAAAAAAAAAAAACAAAAAAAAAAAAAAAATATTACTCACAACCAAAACAAACAAACAAAAATCTATATAAATACACAAATACATCACAAAAAATAAATATATATAATTGTGAAAATCTGTATTAAAAACTCTAACTAAATTAATTTTATAATAGCAATCTTAACTTTGTTGAAATCCAATTGTATACCAATAAATTGGAATATATATATATATATATATATATATATATATATATATAATCTTGACTATGAAAATCCCATCAATAATTTTCCCAGACATAAAGACCCTACACCTTATTGAAAACCCAACTAAGATTTGGCATCAACCTACTTATCTATGTACTAGAGGAGTGGTAGTTGGCCTCTTGTAAGCTAATCATGTTTTACAACTTTCAAGCCTTTGTTAATATTTTTCATATAATCCAATAAAATGTTTCTTATTTACCTAGATAAAAAAAAAAAAAAAAAAATATATTACTCACAACCAAAACAAACAAACAAAAATCTATATAAATACACAAATACATCACAAAAAATAAATATATATAATTGTGAAAATCTGTATTAAAAACTCAACTAAATTAATTTTATAATAGCAATCTTAACTTTGTTGAAATCCAATTGTATACCAATAAATTGGAATATATATATATATATAATCTTGACTATGAAAATCCCATCAACAATTTTCCCAGACATAAAAACCCTGCACCTGATTGAAAACCCAACTAAGATATGGCATCAACCTCATTAATCAGTTTTCAAAGCGTATGTGAAGGACATCCTCCCATCAATAACAATTTCATCTATATATATATATATATATAACGAATCGATTTGTGGTAAAAATCTTGACTATGTGAAAATCTCACCTGATTGAAAACCCAACTAAGATATGGCATCAACTTCATTAATCTATTTTCAAAGCATATGCAAAAGACCTCTCATAGAGAACAATTTCTAATAGCAATGATTCACAAAACATTGAACTAAATTGCATTCCAATTACCCAAATAGAAACCCTAACATATTCACAAACACTCAATGAACTGAACGCCATTGAAAACCAATAGTTTAATAGATTAACTGCTTTAAACCAAGTTGAAAAAGCATGACAAATGAATTTCGAAATAGAAGTAAAGATCTGACCTTATCACAAAAAATAAGCTTAAATGGCCAATACAGGGAATCCAGAAAACAACAAACCATTACAATGCAGTTACTCAAGATACTGAACCAATTAACCCTAAAGGCAAGGAAAAAAGTTTCATTGTAGAGACAGCGGTAAACAAAAGCCATTGCATTTAAATATAAGAAAAATATCAAATTCAAGCACTGGTGAACTTGGTCACCGCCTTGGTACCCTCTGTGACGGCATGCTTGGCGAGCTCCCCTGGAAGCGCAGCCTTACAACGATCTGAATCCCGCAACAGGTAATCATGGGCTTCTTCTTATAGTGGGCAAGTTTCGATGACTCGCTCGCTAAATTCTCAAAGTTTCCAAGGTAGTTGTTTTCTATTATCTTGTTTGAATGCAAAGTGAGTAACAATGTTGAATGATGGAAAATGAGAATAATTAGAATGTAGTCAATTACAATAGTTTACAGTTTCATGAAGCAAACATTCCAGGTAAGTGAACATTTTATTTACCATGAAAATTTAAGTATTTTATTTATGGTTGAATTACTTAACACATAAATCAAGGCACACCGTTAATAACTTTTTGTGCTTACACCCAAATCAATGCACACTATTAATTTAATTACTTTAAAATTAATGTACATCATACATCTAGTTACATCAAATATGAAATCAACATCTATAGTGAAACCAATGCATCAAGCGCAAGCATTCAAATAGAATTAGAGATCAACATCTACATTGAAATCAATGCATCTAATAAAAGCAATCAAACAATATTAGAAATCAACATCTAAACTTAAATCAATACATTTAGTGCAAGTAATCAAATAGGATTAAAAATCAACATCTACACTTAAATCAATGCATCTAGTGCAAGCAATCAAATAAAAATAGAAATCAACAACTACATTGAAAGCAATGCATCTAGTGTAATCAATCAATAGGATTAGGAATCAACATCTACACTGAAATCAATGGATCTATTTCAGTGAATAGCATTATATCTCCCCCTCCCTCTCTCTCCCGTCTCTCTCTCTCTAGCCCTCCCCCCTCTCTCTCTCTTCTTTGTCTCTCTATCTCACCCCCAAACGCACACACTCTCTCTTCCCCTTCTCTCTCTCTCTTCCCCTTCCCTCCCTCTCTTCCTCCTCTCTCTCTCTGCCTCTCCCTCCCTCTCTTTGTCTCTCTCTTCTTCCCTCTCTCTCTCCCTGTCATCTATATCTATATCTCCCTCCATCTCTCTTTTGTCTCTTTATCTCACCCCCCAAACACGCACACACACTCTCTCTCCATATATATATATATATATATATATATCCATCCCTTCCTCTATTTATCTCTCTCTTCTTCCATCTCTCCCCCCTTCATCTATATCTATATCTCCCTTTGTCTCCTCTTTTGTGTCTCTCCATCTCACACCCCAAACATATAGACTCTCTCTCTCCATATCTATCTATCTCTCCCTCCCTCTTCCTCTTGCTCTCTCAATCTCTCTTCCCCTTCTCTCCCTCTCCCTCCTTTCTCCCTTCCCTCTTGCTCTCCACACTCTTCTCTCTCTCCATCTCTCCCTTGTCACTCCCTCTGTCTCTCTCCACATTTCTCTCTCTATGTCTTTCTTCTTCCCTCCCTCTATCCCTCTCTCCTTCTCTCTTTCAAGTCCTCTCTCTCTTCCTTCCTCTCTCTCCCTTTCTCTCGCACCTCCTTTTGTCTCTCCCCACATCACTCTCCCCCTCCAAATCCATCTCTCTCTCTCTCTCTCTCCCTCTCTCCTTCTCTCTCTCTCTCTCTCTCTCTCTCTCCCCTTCTTCTCTCCTCTCTCCCCCACTCTCCCTCCATCTCTCCATTGTCACTCCCTCTCTCTCTCCACCTCTATCTCTTGATGTGTTTGTTCTTCCCTCCCTCTCTCCCCCTCGAACTCCATCTCTCTCTCCCTCCCTCTCTTCTTCTCTATCACCTCTTCTCTCTCTCTTTCTTCCTCTCTCTCCCTCTCTCTCCCACCTCCATCTCTCTCTCCCACCACCATTGCTCTCTCCCTCTATGTCTTTGCCCTCCAACTCTATTACTATCTCCTTCTCTCCCCTCCTTGTCCCCCCTCCATCTCTCTCTCTTCTTGATCCAAAATGGATCTAGCATAGACTTCCAAGTTTAAAAATATTCCTCACAGAGGAAAATGAAAGTCAAAGGATTCTCTTGGGAATAGTCTCATTGCGTAGATTATTTCAATCTGAAACTACTGCAATTTGAATGGACTAGAATGGACTCTGGGTGAAGGAGTTATTGCAAAAAGAAGATTGCCCATTATCCTTAGAAAAGGAGGAAATTTCTTATAAAAATGGACTTAAGGGCTCTTAAAGAAAATCACATCAGAAAAGGTTCAAAGGGAGGAATTAAGCAAAGGCAGAAGGACTCCTCGATAGTGATCTCTGATATATCACATTGGAGGAAGGCCTCCATTCGATATCGGAACCCCAGGCAGAGCGACTTGAGATTGAGATGAATTGGTGATCAATGATCGAGATTGCAACCATACAAAGGGCCGTCGACATATGCGATGAGCGATGATGCGATCGCATCTGGACCGTTGGATCGCGAGTTTGATCAGACGGTGGAGGATCAATGGCGCATATCGCATCGCTGTTGTGTTAAGTCCATGGATTGAGGCTCCTACCTATTGTGATTACGATATGCGGTCAGAGCGCGGACCTAATGAGATTATAAACGTGATTTCATAAATTTTGAAATTTAGATTTTCAGATTTTCTGTGTATTTTCCATGTATTGGGTTTTCTGGCCATACGCTTGTGCAATCACAATTTACGATGACAGGACAGACCCAAGAAAGATATATATGCGATTGAAGGCCATTTGAAGTCCGGGCTTAAAGTCCATGATGTGTTTTTCGTGTGTTTCCTGTGTATTTCCATTATTTGGATATTTCTGGAGTGAAGGCCAGAGGAAGGAAAAATGACCAGGTTGCCCATTCCCGCCGGTTCCTTTTCATTTGTAAATGGATTCTTGTGATGAAACAATCAGGTTTTCCATGATGGAGGCGACTATAACCAATGTGTTACAAATACACAGAGAGCAAAATTGAGAAGGGGTCACTTGGAGGTTGAGCGAAACCAGAAGCTCGTGAAATCCGAGAAGCCACCAAAGGTTAGGGTGATGGCAAAGGGGTGATTTCCCATAGAGCTGAGCGCAGCAAAGTTGTAGAGTGCAGAAGGCCAGAGAGCCATAGATTCGCAGAGTGCCACCAAAGGTTGGGAGGATAGCGAAAGAGCCACCAGAGGTTGGAGGCTTGACAGAGGCAGAGTCACCAAAGGTTGGAGGCAGAGCCAGATAGCTAAGAGACCCAGAGCCAGAGAGCCGAGAGCTAGAGTCAGTTAGCTAGACAGCTAGAGCCACAGAGCCAGAGAGCTCAAAACAGACTTCTAAGAGCCATGGGTTGTACTGAAGTTGCAGAACAACAAAGAGATCAAATGATCAAGCTGTTGCTGGTGTTTGATGTGTGTTGAAGATAGGAGAAGGAATTCCAAAGACAGTTAAAAGAATTACAAGGGAGTTGGTGCAAGCCAGGAGCTCAAGATAGCCCAGAGCGTTGATTGAAGGAATCTAGTCCAGAGAAGCCTAGATCTGTCTGAGAGTATGGACAACTAGCGGGATAAGATGGCATTCTAAGCCCATAGGTATAGTTGTAAACCTATGGAGTTGAGTGTGGAACTTGTAAAAGAAGCATTACCATAATCCTAAAGAGCCTAGTTGAGTTGATTAGAGCTCAAGGAGACGTAGCCCAAGATATCAGGGTGAAATCCATATTATATTGTTGTCTTATGTGTTTGTTTATTTGCTGCATTTTACTGTTATGTGTGTTTATGTATCAATTTAGGCAAATAAACTTAAGGCAATTAAGCAGTTAAAAGCAAACACAAGCATACACCTATTTCAAGTGCTTATTTACGCAAATTATCAATCATAAGCATAGATCTTGTAAATCGTTTAAGCTTTGGAATGGGAGAGGTTCTTGTAAGCTGACAAGGAGCCTTTAGTGCCCCATTTCAGATCACTTCCTCTCTCCCCTCCCTCTATGTGTCTCTCTATTTCCCTCTCTCTCCCCCCCTTGTCCCCCCTCCATCTCTCTCCCTCTCCCTGCCTCTCCCCCCCTCTCTCTCTTTGTCCCTCTATTTTCCTCTCTCTCCCCCCTCTATTCATATGGTCAAGAATTGTCCCTCTTTGAAACCAATAATATATGTAAAATCTAATATAATAATAGTTATAATGGAGATAATTATTATTATAATATATTGGAATAATAGTATTCAATATTATTGAATATTATACCAATAATAATATTCAATATTATTGAATATTATACCAATAATAATATATAAATGAATAACCACCCGGATGCGGGTGACAAATGGTGATATGCATGCACATTTAGTAGGCAGCTGTGGGTCGCAGCCGGTCAGGCTGGACACCACAATAACTACCCCCTGCAAGCCTTCAATGCGTCTGATGGGTGAAAGGATGTACAGGCAGAGGGAATGTGGCCTCAAGCGAGGCGGAGTTATGGCAGCGTACGCAGTCCAATGGACCCTCAGCTCCATTGCCGCCTCAAAGTTCAGTTATCTATTCTATATATTGGGTTATTTGCACAGTGCCACAGAGCATTCGTTGGTTCAGCGACAGTTAGAGAGTAAGCGTCACAAGAAAGCCGGAGGAAGGGGGAAAGGCCATAGCCTACCCTCTGTCCCCTCCGCGTGGTATGTGCAGGCTGTTTTGAAGGTTGTTAATTTACTGTGTCATTCTATTGAAGTCATAGTGAGTCTTGGGCATCCTGGGTTAATTCTGCTAATTGTGTTCATAGTGCTTGTCGTAGTTTCAATCTGGTTTCGTTTAGTATTTGATAGAGGATGTTCAATCCCTGAAAGCGGAAGGAAAAGCTATTGCCTTCCCTTTGCTCCTTCCGTGAGGTCTGGGCAAATTGTCTCGTGTGTTTTTGATTTACCGTGTCTTCTGAAAGTCCTTGTCGTGGATTCTGAGCACCTGGGGATAATTGCAGTGAGGGGCTATGAAATTTGGTCTCCAATTGCAATTTTCAGAGGCTTCCGCCTACCCTCTATTCCTCTTGAGCGGTTTGGGCATTCTGCGTCCTCTGTTTTGGATTTGCCATGCTATTTGTGTGCCTGCATAGTAGTTTCTGAGTACTCTGAGTCTTTTGGGTATGTTGACTGGTTAATTGAATCTCCAATCGATCTTGAATCCTCAATTCTATATTCTCCGGGGCACTGGAATCTACCTGAAGGCTCAATTCAGAGCACGCAGTTTCATTTGTACTCTTTTCAGTTTACTCTGTTTCAGCTGTGTTATTTAGGAACAATGCCACCTCGTCAACGAGGCGTCCCTAGACGTGGAGGGGTCTGGGGAATTCGAGCAAGACCAAAAGCCCAGGCAATTGAGCCACTAGCCATAGTGGAACCTCCCTCCTCTCCCTCTGAAGATTCTGATCAGCTGGACAGTCAAGTCCATACTTCTCGCTGCACCTTTAGATGCCGGAGGAATCAGACTCGGCTTTCTTTACTCATCACTGTCATTGCTACCGAGGAAGAGGACGACATGTCAGATACTGAGGAGCTGGATCAATCGATCCCTGGTCGGGCCATGCAGGATAATGTGGATAATACTCTTGAGGTTGATATTACTGTGAGGGAGCCATCTCCGGATTTGAGAAGGCCCCAGCAGCCAACTCTCGGATTGTCGAGGGATCTGGCTCGCCCTTATCAGCCACTTGAGTATTCTGACAATCAGCCCATCACTCTGAAGACTGATGAAGAAATTCATCATCCAGAAAATGTTCCAGGTGAGCCATCAAAGGATTAAGTCATGTTTTCTCTGCTGTTTTATGCATCTGTTTTGCAATATGGAGGAGACTCAGTTTGGCATAAAGTCAAGGCGTGGGGTTGGCCCCCTAGTTTTTTTGGAAAACATGGTCTTGACAGCAAGCAACAGTGGAAAGGCAGATTTATATAAGTACAAGCTGTCATTTTGTATGGCCGTTGATGTTTGGATGGATATGCTTTCTGATACTATCTCTATATATGTAATCCAGGTCGCCATAGGCACCTGTAGTTTTCTCTGACAGAAGATACTGTCTGCATCTTCTTAGGCTACGGCCTCTTTTGTAAAATACTTTCTCTTTTATTAATACAATAGTTTAGCCTTTATGTAGAAAAAAAAATATATAAATGAATAACCCCTTAAAGAAACAATAGTGTTTTCACTTTACATTATAGTCAAACCAATTTCTTTTGATCAAATTAGTAGCTCTATGCCTTACATTTTACATTTTTTATTTTGCATTACATTTTACATTACATTACAAATTTCATTTTACATTTATATATGTTTTAACTTGAATACTAATTAAAACATATAAAGCCAACATTTTTTTTTGTTTTATTCTTTTCTTTATATATTTTTTTCAACATTTAAAAAATGTTGACATACTTTCTTACATTACGCCTACATGTCTCCCTTATACTCGGTTGTAGAGCACCCCTTCGCATAATCAAAAGAAAAATTGACAAAACATGATTTCGAACTCTAAAAATTTACATACTTAAAGTAAATATTAGCATAGATCCATCTTAATTTTGAATCTACCAAGTTTCGAGAGGGATTGAATCTCTCAATATGCAAACCTTTTTTTCGGTAAAAAACTTGAGAAAAAAATTTGCACCTCCAGATATTTAATCTCTCTCGGCTTTTGTAGATTCCAAATTAAGATGTATTTATGCTGGTTATTCAAAATATTATTTAAATTTACATAAATTTCACATTCTTATATATAGAAATATTCTTATTTTTAATTTTATTAAAACCCTAAAAACACAAATAGTTACATATATATCTGGGATTCTTTTGGCATGCTTTATAAAAAAAAAATTAATGTAATATGCATATCATTATAATATATATTGATACATAACTAGATAGATATATGACAATAAAATATTATAGATATTGAATTTTAATGTGTGTTAATTAAAGTTAAATATGAAGTTCAAGCCCCTTGGGGTAGCTCAGTTGGAAATGGCACTGAAAATGAAGTATTATGTACCACCTGATTATAGGTTCAAATACCTTGAGTTTACCTGTGGGTTGCATGCCCACGATGTCATGGTTCACCTAGTGGTTATAGTGGTAGGAGTCGGAATCAACCTGGTTTCATGTGAGTGTGAGACTCAATTATCAATTACTCTAGTGTGTGTGTGTGTGTGTTTTTCTGAAATATTATAATTACTAATATAAATCATTATTTTAATTTATACAGTCAACAACTTATAACTACTATTTATATTATACGCATTTCATATTTCTATGTTTAGAAATATTTTATTTATAATTATATGTTCATTAATTAAAATTTATTAATTTGTTATATGTTTATTAACCAATCCACATCCATCTTAACTATGGATCTATCAAGCATTAAGAGGGACCAAATATGTCAAGGTGTAAACCTCTTTTTTGAGTGCAAAACTTAAGGAAATGTTTGCACTTTGAAAGATTTGATCCCTCTCACCTCTTGATAGATCTGATATATCTATATATAAGAAACATTGACAAAACCATGGGTTGTCAAAACCTAGAATCCAAAACTCACCAAGGGTAAATTGACTATATAACATCAATTTTACTTGAACTACTATAAAAATATTTATAAGCATTTGTTTTTTATAATTTTATTTTTATTTTATGTTTATTTTAAATAATTTGAATTTGAATTTATTTATTTACTTTTATTTGGCCAAGTCAAAATGTTTACACAATGGGACATTGCAACATCTCTCTCACACTGGGCTAGAGAGAATCTCTCGATGTAACTATATGTTCTAAAATATCACGTTTATAAATATGAATTATTTTAATTTTACTTTATTTTAATGTAATATGCTTATTAATTATTTTTTCATGAAAAAAATCGTTTGTAATTTTTTTTAATAAAAACAACATTTCAATAAGATTGTGAAGATCAGTATCAACCCCATTCGAATGATTCAAGGGTTTCGAACATCGTTCCTTCCTAATGGTCACATTACCATGAGAATTGGGACTGATAGATATCTTAGGAGAGGAGGGTGAATGAATCAGTATGGTCTCTAGATGGATATCAAGGTGAAGGCGGAGAAACTTGATATCACTCCCCACCAAATTAGTAGGAGAAAGGTCTCCAGAAAAAGTCCCAATTGAATGTGAGTAGGGTTAGGGCTATTAGTAAACGAGTCATCAATAATGGAGGTTGTACCATTCACATCAAAAGATAGAGTGTGGGTAGATTCCAAATTGTCTGAACAGGGAGCAATTTCTAGTACATATAACAATGAAGAATGTTCAATATAATCAGAATGTGGCCGCTGAAAATGCGGAGAAATTATACGTAAAGGATAGAAATTAGAATTACTAAGAGAAACAACACATGATACCAAATCATTATGAATATGTTGCTTAGGACATGTCATAGGTGGTGTGATTTCAAGCTTACCCGAGAGAGAGTGCTGACCAATCTCCTGAGACATCGGAGAGTGTACAAATGTCAATGGATGACCCCCATCACAGACGATCTCTGATATTCCATGTCGCTGATTTCGAAATCCACACAGGCACTCAGTAATAATATGTCTAACATTATGACAACCCAGGCAACGAAAAGGAATTGCCCAATAGTTAATTCACTACCTAGTAGAGAATCCACCCCAATTGAGCTCCACCTCTGCACAAAGGCCAGCAGCAAAGTCCACCTCCACCAAAATCCATGTGATACGTTTATCTCTTTGTAACAGGCTTTCTTCCTCCAGGAAAGAAAATTTACCAATGGAATTGTCAATCATCATTAGTGATTCACGTGACCAAAATACGAGGGGTAAACCAGGGATTTTAGCTCAAAACCAATTTATTTTGTGGAAATTCTAGGTATGGATGAAAGCCCACATGCCAGTGATGTAAAGAGAGGAAACCACGACCATGAACCTAATATGATCCCAAAATCTTCGCAGCATCATCATCATTAATAAAGTGGAAGCATAACCATTGATTGTATAAAATGTTGAAAAGAGGAGAGTACTTAAGAATATGGTGCCAATGTTCTTTAACCCAACAAGCCACATGAGATTCATCAATTCACGGATAAATCCACTTACCCACCAAATCATGTTGTTGTAATCCTACTACTTGGTCCCAAAAAAAATCGGAACGAAAAAAACATTTATGATAATCTGGATCAACCTTAACTGCCTTCTTTTTCCATCCATGATGGAAAAACATTTTTGTGGATACCACATTCGGGTACAATATCTAACAGGGATAACAAAACATTCGAATCCATATGTATAGTTGCATGTACAGGAGATGTCCCAAAGGGCTAGACTCTCGACTTAGGGCATCCATGACTCTCTACCTCAATAGTCGCATGTACCAACGCATCAAGTAATGGCACGTCATCGTCCCAGTTTCCTTCAGTATCAAGTGACATCCTACCGACAGATGTAAAGTCCAGTTTTACAAAGAACATCTTTGACACTCTGACAAGCTCAATCGCTTGGCCCTTTCCACTCATCTAAAACTAACTATGATAATCAGCTTCGATCTATGGAAAATAATTGATGCAAAAGCTGCATTGAAGGCCCAGGCAGAAGGTAGAATTGCTCGGGAAAGACAGTCCAGAAAGTTGTCCAAGCTAGAAGAAGGCGTGGGTTTACCTACTGTGGAAAGCAATCTAGACTTAAGGGAAGGCAGCGCAGAAACGATTCAAACAATTCCAACAAAAGACAGAAAAGACAGCGAAGAAACGAAAGACAACGAAGATTCAGACAGCGTAGCTGAGGTTTCCAGTAGAATGAAGTTGAAACACGCTGAAATCATGAAAATGCCATCAGAACACGTGATGGTTCACTATGACAAGCCACCAATGGTTTCCTGCGTTGCTCCCTATGACTGCGTTGTTCCCTGCGTGTCACCAGAACCCATAATGGACGTGAATCATACCTGTAACACCAGCAACATAAAACACACATGTAACAGCAGCAGTAACATGGTGAGCAGCGTGGTCTCCTACGCTGTCTCATGCTTTAATCCCAGCAACGCTAACAACGCTATCCCATCAGGTTACAACATTAATTTTAATAAAACCGGTGCAAGCATAATTGAAGGTGGAAATGGAATTGAATCCGTTATTAGCATGGATGAAACTATTAAGGGTGTTGAAATCAAGAACATTATATATAAGGACAGGAGCAGCATAGATGGTAAGAAACCAGATGTCGATACTAATGCTGGTTATAGAATTATTAAAAATAATAACGCTACAGGTGATAATCAATTTAGGGCAGAATCTAATAATTCCGACAATGGTAGGTCTGTTATTGGGAACCCCAATGTTCCAAATAAACATGATAAGAGAGTCGTTAATCTCTCATCCATAATGCTCACTTCTGAAGAAATCAATATCCTTAGCAAAGGATTGGGATTTGCGGTCTCTCCTAAGAACATTCCATTTGAAAGCATCATCTGCAACATTGAGAATGGGACTCAAGGCCTTTCATCAAACAATAAAGAGATATTAAGACAGGAATGTTCTCTAGCTATGTTGAAGTCTAAGCGCCCAAAGAGTAACCTGAATAAAGAGGGGCGAGAGGCTCTTAGATCTCTCCGAAATAATGATAAGATAGTTGTTCTTAAAGCTGATAAAGGAGGGGCCACTGTTGTGTTAAATAAGGAAGATTACATTCAAAAAATGAATGAGCATTTAAATTGTGGGAGTTATAGAAGAGTCAACTCCAACCCTATTCCCAAGGTGATAAAACAAGTCAAGAAAGCCATCATGGAAACCAACCTGGAAGATAAAATAAAAAAGAAGCTGATTCCCTCCTGTGAGGTTATTCCTAGAATCTATGGATTACCAAAAATCCATAAGGAAGGGGTCCCTCTTAGACCAATTGTTAACACCATTGGTTCCCATACCTATGAATTAGCCAAGTATGTAGCTAAGATCCTAAAACCTCTGGTTGGTAACACGAACTATTTTATAAAAGACTCAAATGATTTTGTAAATCTTATTAAGAATAAAAAGGTGGATAAATATGATATTCTAGTGAGTTTTGATGTGGTTTATTTTTTTACAAAGATTCCTCTAGATGAAGCTGTTCATGTTATAAATATGGCCACCGATCCTAACAGCAAAGCTTGCGGAAATTTGTTTACGATCCACTTTTTTCAGTTTTCAAGATCACTATTATGAGCAAATATCTGGAGTCGCCATGGGTTCCCCACTCTCACTGATTGTCGCCAACTTATACATGGAGTACTTTGAAAGAAAAGCCCTTGACTCATACCCTTTGAAGCCAACTTGGTGGAAAAGATTTTTTAATGACACTAACCTGAATTGGACTCATGGTAAGGCGGAACTGGAGAAGTTTTTCAATCATCTTAACTCTATATCTTCCGAAATCAAATTTACTATGGAGCTTGAAGAGAACGGTAAGATCCCCTTTCTAGATGTTCTAATCAGCAAAAAAGAGGATGGTACTTTGGGACACCAGGTTAATAGAAAGAAAACTCATACTGATAGCTATCTTCATGCTGACTCTTACCATCATCCTTCCCAAAAATCTGGCATCTTAAACACTCTAGTTGTTAGGGCTTTCAGGATTTCTGACCTGGATCACCTAAAGGAAGAGATTGAACACTTAACCTTTGTCTTCAAAAACCTTGGATACAAGGAGTGGAGTATCAAGAAAGCTATAAGAAGAGCTCAGGATAAGGTCCTCTCTAAGCGTCCTCCTGAAGACAAGAAGGAAAATTATGGGAAAGTTTACCTTCCATTCATCCAAGGGATTACAGATAAGATTGCAAAATTTTTAAGGAAGAATAACATGAAAACTCAATTTACAACATGTGGAACTATAAGGCAAATGATGAGGTCGGTTAAGGATAACATTGATCGTCAACAACTCAAGGGTGTGTACAAGATTGATTGCTCTTGTGGCAAGAGTTATATTGGGGAAACAGGTCGGTCTCTGAAGATAAGACTAAAAGAGCACGCGGCTGATATAAAGAATGAGAGATCCCGTACATCAGCCCTTGCAGAACACTCGTCCAATACCAAACATCATGTGTGTTTGGAAGACGCTAAAATAATTGCAAGAGAGGATAATTATCATAAAAGAAAAATCAGAGAGGCTATCGAAATTATGAAATTTCCTCAGAACCTCAACAGGGACAATGGGAGTGAAATTAGCGGAAATTGGCTTCCCCTGATCAGACAAATAAACCCCTCCAGGTCTTTAGAAGCATAGTATCAGGGGTTTTCATAATAATAATTTAATGAATTAATTTTATTAAATTTAATTAATTAAATCAAAATTAATTAAATTAAATTAATTTTAATTTGATTAATTATATTAATTAAATCAATTTTAATTAATTCTAGATAAAAATAGAAATTAAACAAAATTACTCAAATAATTAATAATAACCTAGAAAATTAACTAAAGTAAAATAAAGATTATAAATAAATAAATAAATAAATTGATTGATTAATTAAACAATTAGGGCTTTATAAGTTAATAACAAAAAATTGATAAATAACAATAATAAAATAAAAATTAAGTAATTAATCAATTAAATTTAAATTAATTAATTAAATAAAAATAAAAACAATAGAAATAATTATAAATTTATTATTTAATTAATTTTAATTAAATTTAATTAGATTAATTAAATCAAAATTAAGTAATTTAATTTAATTATTTAATTATATTAATTTTAATTAATTCTAAATAAAATTTAATAAAATTAGTCAATTTATAAAGTAAAACAATTAATAATAACCAAAGATTAACATTTGATTAATAAATAAACAAATAAAATTAAGATTATAAATTTATTAAATAAATAAATAAATTGATTGATTAATTAGAAAATTAGGGCTAAATAGGACTAACAATGAGAAATTGGTAAATAACAATAAATATAATTAATAAAAAAGAAATTTGGATAGAATTAATTAAAGATAAAAACAATTAAATAAAAATAAAAACAATAAAAAGGAATTATAAATAAATAAATTAAACTTATTTATGAATCAAACATATCAATTAAAATATTTTTAGGGTCTAGGTAAAACAATGGGAATAAATAATTAATTAATTAATTTTTTTTTATAAAACTATTATAAAAATAAAATAATAATAAAAATAAAATAATAATAAATAAAAATAAATAAGAAATCATATATATAAATGTTGGCTTCTTTATAAAAATTAGGGATCTTGGTTTATTTATACCCATGTCGGAAGACTCTTCTCTCAATAAGCTTTCATTCATATTCTTTCTGATTTAGTCCTGATGATGGACCCCCTTTGGGGTTTGAAACGTCGACAGAATAAGCACAAAACTGTGGATAATCCGGATCATGCCACTGCAACTTAGAAGCATGTCCAAAATATATGGATATCAACTATAATCAGCTTTAGCAGATAAGTTATGAAAGTTGAAGGAAATGCAATTATAAACTAATTAGAAGTGCATATTACAAATATAAAATTCAACTAAGTAATTTCTAATTCAATATGTAATAAGCAAGATAAGTGGCTCCTAACTTAGGAGAACCAGATTGACATTCTTCTACAATACTACTTTATGACAGAAATAAAAAACCACTAATGGACAATAGCTTAAGATAAATAAAATAATAATTGAAGAGAATCCTAACTAAGGAGGTACTTGTTGTTTTTCATTACAAATTCATTTATCATTAATGCCATTATTAGAAAACTGGAAATTCAGAAAATCACTTGAAAACAAGAAAGATGAATTTTAATTTCTATTCATTGATCAGATAGAATAAGAGTTTACGTTAAACACAGGTTTGTCCCTTCATATAAATATTAAAAGTAAACTAATATTTATCATCAAACATAATAAATCATCATACATCTAATTGAATAAACAAATCTGAAGCAAAACTAGTTTATGAAAATTACGCTAAATTAACCATGAAGTGTACTTAGCTTGGTATGGGGGCCCTCCACCCTTGCCTCGCACACTTAAAGAGATTATTAGCTACTGCAAACTCAATCAATTAGCCACAGCATTGAATAACAAAAAGAAGATAGAACATGTTCCTCAAATTAACTCAAAATATTCAGAAGTCTCAATATGAAATTATACAAATTCTACATACATAAGCTTTCAATATTTTGGCTTAACTAGAGAAATATGAAACTATCCTTATCCTATTTATCAAGGTTGAACTCATCCATCTAATCACTCAAAATCTGGAAAATCCCATGAAATCCTAAAATTGGCCTATTTCCCAGGGATTTCCTGAGTGACTGATCCTGTTTGTCCAACTTTGACCGGGCCTGTTTAAGCTCGGTTTGAATGAACCAATATGAATTCGTTCAATATTAGTTCCTAAGCTTTCTAGAAATGTGCTTAGCTCATCCTCAGGTGTCCTGCAAGTATGACATCAATGAAGCCATTACGGTAATTTCTGATCCTGTCCAAAAATGCACTTAAAATCCAATTTTTATAAAAACATTTAAAAATTGTAAAGCTTAGTTTATATACATGAATATGCATAAATTGGTCAAAATGGGGTGTATATGATGGTAAATGGATGGATAACATGAAAATTAAGTGTATTTAATTAAGCAAAATTAGATAAAAAATGAGGGCCAACATCTCCCCCTTGCTGATGTACAAGCATGTCCTCATGCTTGCTTCCTTCTCTTGGACCTTCTGAGCTATGATGTAAACCTTATACCTGATTTAGATGCTTCTTGTTGTGCTGCTTGTAGTAGACAGTCAATTCCCTTGTACTTCTCTTCCTTGTAGATTATAACCTTGACCTTTTGTTTTTCATATTTGTTCTTCCATAATTTTTTGTCTTTGAGCCACCTGAAAGCTTTGCTGAAAAGAAGATCATTCTTTGTTTTTAGTTTTCCAACTTCTTCATTTAGCTTTTCATTTTCCTTTATCATTTTTGCATTGTTTTTCTTGTATGTCTTATTCTATTTCTTCAAATTCCTCTCTAAATTTCTGCTTATCTCCAATTGATCTGTTAGCTCTTTTATTTTACTAAGTTGCAGCATTTTATCTAATTCTTGTGTGTCTTTGGCAAATGAAGTGGCTTCAACATTGTCAAAGTATGAATCTTTCTCTAATGCTTCCTTTTCCAATCTTTCATTGATTTCATCAACTTATTTTTTTGTAGAAGGTGTTTCAACAATCTGTACCTCAGGGTCTTTACTACTTGTCTCTGCTGAACTTTTTCTCCTATGCCTCCTAGGAGTGGATATGAAGGATGCTTCTCTCTCAACCATGATAGTATTTTGTTGCTTTTTGGACCTTGTCCTTGGATAGAGAGGTGAGTTCATTATGCTTCTTGTTTCCTGAACTGGTTTATACTTTTCCTCTATGGCTTGTTATTCAAGATGATTTTGAACTAAAAATTCTTTCCATACTACACCCTTGGCTTTCACTTGATATTCTACAAGAATTTTGATGAGTCCTTGGTGATAGATTTGGGCTTCCTTGGGTTTAGTCTCGTTTTTCACATTCTCTATCATTTTAATCAGATTCTTAGAGAAGAAATATGGAAAATTGATTTTCACTTCTCCTTTGATATGCTGGAGCAATCTGACATGATAAAGATGCACCACACTGTTCCCTCTGTCACATGTGAAAAACTTCTGAATAATTAAAACCAATTCTACCCATGGCTCATTAAACCATTCCCTAGGTATGCCCTTGGTTCTATCAAATGATCCCTTCCTATTCTTTTCTAAAATGAAATTCCATCCCTTTTCTTTAGAGTGTAAGCCCTTGTGATACTGTTCCCTTGACAGTGGTAGATCTAAGGCCTGAGAAATGAATTCTGGAGTCAATGGGATAGCTAGGTTTCCCACCATGGTTTGGTCTTGTGCATAATTGTTTATAAACTCCCTGGTGATGCTTTCATTGTGCCCATTAAACTTTTGGAGGAAGCCTATAAGACCATCCTGATAAAGTTTCTCTATTGCCTCTTTTTTCCAATGTTCAATATGGAATTTTTTTTGGTTCTATCCTAGTAGCCATATGTTCTAAAAACCAGTTTATATAACCTTCCACTCTCATCATTCTCATTTTGAAAATAAAAATCATGCATACATACAAATCTTTCTTGATTCATTTATGCATTATGGTAATAGGGCTTACCTCTTCTCTGATACTCTTTAAAAAACAATGAAATCAACCTTGTTCAACCTCTGTTTTGCTACAAAAAAACAGTTTATTGTTCTTCAAAACATTGTTCTCCGTATATAAAAATCATAAAAACATTTTGACCATGTTTTTATTGCTCCTTGATTCACAAATCAATCTCTATTTTTTTCCAAACTCATCAAAAATCCCTGTTCCGTTTCAGCAATTCTCACTGTGCATGTGAATGAAACGAATTTTCCCATACAAATCATACATGAATTATGTCCACTTTATATAAAAAATAGGAAAAATTGAAAACTCTATTTTGGTGTAAAATACTGTGTTAAATTTTTAAAGAAAAATCATGCCACAATGTTCTTCTGCCCTTTGAATTTTTCTTCTACATTGGAAAATTCCTTATACATCAAACTGAAGTGATTTTAGGCCCATCGTTTGTAAAATCAATTAACAAATAGCTCACTATTTCTTTCAAAAATTACTCACTGTGCAACACTCTATTTTCTCAAATAAAATTTGACAAATTCGTGGCTAAATGCGAAAGATTTTATTTCTTTTACTTGATTTGGATCAATCCTGAGATTTTCTCTGAGTTTTAGCCTTGTTTCCATGCGTTTTCACAACATCACTACTGTTAAAACTCTCCTTCAATTAACTCATAATCCTCATGTATTAATAGATGACAGAGTTAAGCTACTTGGTGGCAATCGCTTAGGTTTCTAAACTAGAGTTTGACTCATTTTTGACATGACACAATGCAATACTTAATACAAGTTTTGTTCCTTGAAATCCGCTAACAACTTATGACAATCTAGAGGCGATCTCTTACCATCCTTTATGGAATTCCTTGACTCTGGTGGAGTGCTCAGTCAACCTTAATGTTGACAAAATTGCGGTCTCCTATATATTATGCGTTGTTTCATCAGTTCAGGGTTCTTGCTTTACGCATCCCTCTCTCCTTCTTTGTTTTTGTTTTGCTTCTTATTCCTCCTTCCATAAGAGTGTTGTATGTGTGCACATGAATGCACAACATTCGACACCTCAACCTGAGCGGAATTCGTCTATGATGGTGGAAAAAAAATGTTTAATTATGGAGCAGTAGTTTACACAATGAGCAAATAGGCATAGTTTGCAGTGTTTGAAGCATTTGTATGTTTGCTTGAATCTTTTGACCATTTTTACCTTCCAGCTCATAGTCTGACTGCGTACCTTTGGCTGCCATGTGTTCTGTTGACAACGTTTCCTTTTCGTCCTTTCCTCCATGGTGTTCATGCTTGTCTCATCACCATAAATCGTATTCTGTTCTACTCATGTGTTTGTATGCCCATACCTCCATTCCTTTGTAAACCATGCAATCAACCATTTCATTGCATCATTAATCGGTCATTCATTTGTATGCCCATCGAAATGCATCATTTCTATTTTGCATGTCGTTGCATCATTTCGACTTTATGCACTTGGTCCTTAATCATAACATAAGTATATTCCACTTTGCATTTTCATTATTTTAATTTAATTTTAAAATGACCCTAGAATGGTCATGTTTAAAATTAAATTCTTATGACACTAACCATTGTTATTTTTTTGTAGGTCAATCAAGGGTTTGAATATTGAGCCTTCAATTTTTTATCCATATGCTTTAAGAAAATAACTAGGATTAATGTGATAGGTTATTTTTTATGATATGGAATGATGGTATAGGGAATGTAGGATTAATGTGATGGTTTTTTTTTGTATGATGTGGAATAATGGTTAAATGTAGGAAAGGGTAATGAATAGATGATGATAGTAGTGGTTATAATAATGAAGGTAGGAATAAAATGCATATCAAGCACTAAATTAGTCTAAAAAACTTCTAGATTTTTTTATTTTTATTTTATTTATTTTTTTTAAATTGAAATTTTAAGAGCAATTTTTTTTACGTACTGTACTTGTACTCCCATAAAATATTTAATGTTAATAACGTCTTCTGGTCAAATGATAGTTGACAATGTCTTTGATAGTTCTTCCAGGATATATTGAAATGTAGAGACTTATTTCTGCTTCATGTTTTCGCATCTGACATTGATTCAGGATCTTCGAAAGTTGATGTTGTTTTGGTCCCTTCTACATTTGTAATTGATGTTTCAGGTTCCTTCTGACATGTACTTTTCAACAATTTTTGTATGTTGCATCTGTCAGATAATACATGTTCCTTCTACATAATGACATTTCAGGTCCCTTTTGCACAATATTTTCAATGATGTATCAGACCCTTCGAACATGTAATTCAGGTTCCTTCTGTAATTCAGCTACTCAAATTATTTGCATGGTTTTATTACAACTTCCCCCTTGCTTATGTTAAGACTTGTCCTCAAGTCTTGTATTTTTTTGGAGAATTATTTCCGCAAAATCAAACAGATGTAAGAGTAAAACAAGATAAAGAATTCATATAGGCCAAACTAATTGGTTTTCCTATATGAATTTGAGTTTGCTTTGTGCCAGTTTCCTCGATTTTCACAAGCAAACTTATTTTATTTTTTATTTTTTATTTTTATTCTTCTCGAATTATGGAAGGTTATTGCTATGTTGTTCCATTATTTCCAGATCAGTGTCTGTTGAAATTATTTTCATAAAGTCCTCTTTATTTATAGGCTTATTATAGAATTTAAGCCTATGTACATTAACCACAAATGAAATAGATGCTTTATCAATTGTTTTTATTTTGACAGCTCCATTATCAAATATCTCTTCTATCTCATATGGCCCCAGCCAATGAGTTGTAAACTTTGCTTTGAAATCCTTAAACTTGGATTCAAACAATAATGCTCAGTCTCCTTTATTGAATGTTTTATTTTTGATAAATCGATCATGCCATTTTATTCTTTGCTGTTGCACAAGAGATGTGTGCTTTACTGCTTGCTATCTTATTTCATCCAGTTGATTTAATTCCATGACTCGTTGTTGTTGTGCTTCAGATAATTCCATTCCCAACTTTCTTGCTAGTTTGAATATGTGTATTTTAAATTCTATGGGTAACAGGACTTCTTTTCCATACACCAACTGATATGGACTGAACCCAGTTGTGTTCTTCCATGTTATCCTGTATGCCCATAGTGCATCTCTCAATTTCTCTGACCAGTCTTTTTTGTTCATTTGTACAATTTTCGTCATGATATTCTCCATAATTTTGTTTGTTGAATCCACTTGTTTGTTTGCTTGAGAATGGTATGGAGTTGATTTTCTATGTTTGATCTTGTACTTCTCTATAAGACCTCGAACAAGTTTGGAGGTGAACTGTGTGCCTTGGTTAGTTACAATCTGTCTTGGTACTCCAAATCTGACAAAGATTTCCTCAAAGAGAAATGTGACCATAAGAGATTTTATGTTTGAGTCATTATAGTTTTTCCTTTCTCATTTTGATTTTCTGAATGAGATGTTTCAATTTGTTCTCCTTTTTCAGTTGGTTCTTCTATGATTGGAGGAGAGTTTTTACATAATACTTTCCCATATTTTAAATGGACATGATTGATGGGAAGAATAGATTATGTTGCTTCTTCCACATTGTATGCTGGTTTGTCCATTTTGTTACTTGGATTTGCTACTGGCTGAGCTGGTAGTTGAGTTGGTCTAGGTGGGGGTTGATTCGAAGGAAGTTGAAGCTGCTGAGGTTGAGTTAGTAATGGTGCAAGATTTTATTGTGGAAATGGCATGGATTGTGGATATTGTTAGAACTGTTGGTATGGATATGGTTGTTAATACTGTTGCTGGTATTGTTGAGGGTACATTTGTTGAGGTGGCTAGATTCTATAACTATATACTCTCCAACCTTGTGCAGGTTGGTTTTGATATTGTTGTGGAGGGCAAGCCTGCCATGGCATTGGGGCGTTCCATGAATTTTGAGGAGGATATTGATAGTTTTGTTGAGGGAATTTTTGAGGAATCCTTAGCTTCCAAGGTATCCTTGGTGCCACATAGTAAAGACCATCTGCCCATTGTACTTCTTCCATTGGATTCATTTGCAATTATTTCAACTTTAGACAGTTTTCTGTTGAATGGTTTTCTGTGCAAAGGCCACATACCTAAATACTATCTAAAGGACATTCTCTTAATGGATGTTTCTTCCTACGCCTGGGACAAAAGATCGCTAATATTTGATCATGTTCTTCTTTCTTTTTGTTAGCTTTCAAAACATCTACTTGTGTGTGCTTAGAAGATCGTTTTTAAAGTTTTCCAGCAAGCTCCCTATTTTTTCTCTTGTTACTCCCCCTGCTGCTGACTTTGAAGCTTTTGAACTAATATCTCTTCTTCCAGTTTTTGATCTTCCTCTAGAATATTTTTGACATAGTTCCGCAAATTTCATTAAATGGTAAGTTTGAAATATCTCCCTTGCCCATTACATTAAGAATGTTAGGATATTCATCTTTTATACCTTTAAGAAAGATTGTACGAATGGTATCAGGGTTCAGAGAGTTGTTTATATTTTTGAAGATTGTAGAGAAATCTTTCCAAATACTCTTCTAAACTTTCATCTTCTTGTTGTGTCATTCTAAAAACGTCCTCTTTCAAGTCTCTAGGCCTGCAATAGGCTTGATAATTTTTAAGACATTTTCTTCATGTCATCCCAAGAAGTAATTGTATGTTCTCCTGAACCTATAAACCATTTTAATGCTACTGCTTTCAAAGTAGCAGAAAAGAGACAAAGCTTGTGTGCGTCATATGTGTATCCATAAGTTCTACATAAGATATCAAATTCGAACATAAATGAGTTAAGATCTTCTGTTGACATTCCATAAAAGTTAGGCAACATAAAAGGTGGAATGTTTTTCATTTTCACTTCTTCTCCTAATATTGTTGTTATATCTAATATACGAAAGACAAAAGTAGCTTCCTAAAACGACATTATAATATTCATTTCTCATGCGAAAACACGTTCTTCATTATTGTTCCTTTTGGTAACAAAAACGTTATAATATTCATTTCTCATACAACAAGAAGTTCTTCATTATTGTTCCAAACGAATACATTAATCCTTTTGGTAACATGCAGGATGCTAAAGGAACTATTAAAAAGCACTAAATATTTTATTTTAGGTGCTCATTATTGGTTATAACATCAATCCTGTTGTTAATGTGTATATTAATATTTAATGTGGAGTGTATGGTGTCGAATTTAAATAATTTTGAATTAATGGTACCCCTCTCAGTTTATACTAACAATTACAAACACCCGATTACTTATCTTGGATTTGCAGCTTGGATTATGTGGCTAAAGTCAAACACCCGATTACTTAGGGATACTTTGTCTATTCTCACCACATGTTATCGACGACGTGAGGGAGTGGAATGATGGAAAATTATCCGACGCCAGCGAAGACTTTAAAGTCAGTGTGGTGGCCTTCTATTGCACCGAAGTAGCGGTTGAAGTAGTGGTTGAATATGGGATGTTTTAATTTTTAAAATTAGTTGGTTATTTGAAATTATGGTTTTTATATTGTTTTTTATTTAAGTTTTTATCATGGTTTGTTTTTTTATATATATTTTTTTAAGTTTAACAAATTTACATATTCATTATGTTTAATATATCACCTTGATTGGAATTGGGAATTGGACGAATAATTTTATATCAAAAAGTAATTAAAAAATACCCATCACCATCTAGACCAATAAAATGTTATTAAATTAACAATTTTTATAATTATATATATAATATTTAATTTAAAAATAATCAATAAAAAATATATATATAATTATAAAATAATTTGATTTTTTAAATTTAAATTATATATATTAAAAATTACAATGGATGATTGTTAAAAGACAACTCACTTCGATGTGTTTTTAATATATATATTTTTTTGCTTTGATGGTATAAATTTTGGTTTTTTTAATATATATTTTTTTGCTTTGATGGTATAAATTTTGGTTTTTTGGATATGTAATAATTTTTTATTTAATTTTGTAGTAAATTTTCTTTAATTTTATTTATATATTTAAAAATAAAATTTAAATAATAATCAAAATATTATTTTATTAAAATTATATTACTATATTTTTATAAAAATACAAAAAAAAATTACAATATTTAAATTGTAGTCCAATACAAATTATATATATAAATAAGTAATTTAATTTAGGTAATATTTTTATAAATTCTTATAACAATGGATGATTAAGTTAGAAGCATCGTGAAGCCGGTACACGTTCATCCAATCAAATTCATTGTAAAATAAAAAATAGTTTTATAATAATAATTTTATTTTTATTTTTTATAATAATTTAATTATATGTATTTTACTAATATTATGTTATTTAAATTTATATATTTTTAAATTAAAAATAAATAATGGTTTGAATTATTTTTTACTTAAAAAAATGTATTTTAAATAAAGTGTTTTTTGTTAGAAAATTATAGAAATTTTAGTAAGATTCTGATAAAATTTGGTAGAGATTTTTGTAAATTCAAATTATAGATGTCAAAGTTCAAAATTTTAAGTATCTGAAATTTTTTTGATGGTGCTGAATCCATTTCACCATTAAATGATTCAAACAAATTTATTATAAAATTTATTGAAAATTTTTAGCCAAATTCCTCAGCCTCCGTATCTTTCTTCCAAATAAATTACACGTAGACAAGTGGAAACCTAAACACTTCGAACTAATTTAAAATTGAACGTAAAATTTTACTCAGTTCAACCCCGTTCACACAGTCATGGGCACGGAAACCTCAAATCTTTCCCCGATCACTTCGGAGATCATGACCGCACCTCCCAATAAACTTTCCCTCACCCTTAAATAAATGAAAATAATCTTAACTAAGAAAGGGTACTCGCGGAGATCGTGCGTTCTGTGTGAATCAAATTAGCTTCCAATCTGTTGTTAAAATTGGAAAGCACCTTTCTATGATACGATGGGCAAAATTGGCTATGGTAAATGGTAGATCTATATAGAAATATAAATGTCTATAAATTAAGAAAGCGATTGAATTTTAATGAATTTATTTAAAATAATATTAATCAATTCAGTGTTAAATATAATACTTAATATAAGAAATGTCGATTTAATTATTCTTATAAAATTATTATAAAAATATAAATATACAACAAATTTAAAATATTCAAAATTAATATTTATTTAACTATATATAAGTAGCAATTAAAACCAACTTCAAAATTAATATTTATTTAACTATATATAAGTAGCAATTAAAACCAACTTAAAGTAGCAACTAAAACCAACTTAAAAGCACAATTTAGATTAAATATTTTACATTTGAATTACTTGAAATTTTTTAGCTTTTAAAAAAATTGCATCTTAAAACTTTAATTACTTCAAGTAATATTTTAATTAAATAATTTTAATGTGTAACTTACATTATATTGGATTTTAATGCACTTCAAACTTTAGAATTAGTTTTAATTATTTAATTATATATATTATTTAAAAAAAAAATATATTTATAATATATTATAATGATAATATTTTTTTTGTAAGCTTGGTAGGACTCCGATTTTCATGTCCATTACACACCCCGGAGGAAGGGTAGACCAAGATTTGAACCCAAGACTTCCTGTTCGGTGAGACTTCATTTATTTATTATAAGTTGATATTGTTTGGAAAACTATTAACTCTCTGGCCAAAAACATTACGTTGTAATATATAACCTGTACTCGATATATACAAGACTCTATTGAGATTTATGCAATTCAGTTTTAAACTTAAACAAGAGGGGTTGCAGGGCAGCTAGTCCCTGCCCTATACCCTATGTGGATGTTCAAAGCCCTATACCCTATGTGAATGTTCAAAGCAATAGTAAGCAATGTTTAACCTGCTCTAACCGGGAGGCAAAAGATTGATTTTGCCTGATTAAAGCTGAAGGCCATGTTCCGTTCTACAATAGTGAGAGCATTGCTATTGCTATTGAGTGAATCAGGTCTCCATCTAAAGGCCAGTCATATTGAAGTTAGAACCAGAAGAGGCCAAGAACTCAGTAGGCCTGAGTCCTATAGGAAAGTCAAGTTGTAAGTCTAAGTCTAATAGGAAAGTCAAGTTGTTCTTAACTGCATAAGAAAACAAACCAAACAACCAAACAAGTTAGCAAAGTCAAGTTGTTCTTAACTGCACCAAACAAGTTTTCATGTGAAGTGTAGTCTAGTCTACCTATAGAGCTAGTGAAAACAACAGGTTTTAGTTACACGCTGCTATTTTAAGGCCAATCATGTTAGCTTGTTGCAGTTGCTGCTACTTTGGCTGCAAATTGATGTGCACTGTTAGCTTGTTGCAGTCGCTGCTACTTTGGCTGCAAATTGTTATGCACATCAATAAAGAAATTTGCAGACCAAAACCAGAATCTTCTATCCCCCGATGATCTGAAAGAAGACTAACACGGAGAGAATCTTTGGAACATTCTCTGGAGCTATAAAACTGGAAGTCTCTTTGGAGCTAAGAAAAACAACAATATAAAGTAACCCATTATATAGGGCATCAACTGGAACCAAAACTACCTTAAAAAAACCAAGGTTTCGTTGAGAACTGAATCAAGAAACAAAACCCATGTATTGAATTTCTGTTTTAAGGAAACATCCAAAAAGAACACAACAATTAACAATGCTAAAATTTCAATAGATTACCATTATTTGCCCAATTAATATTACGGTATCTTATCAGCCAATCAGACAGATTTAGTGTTCATCTTGATTGCAGACAAATTTCGCAAAGATAATTTAAAAAGACCAAGAAAACAAAAAGAAAACCTCCCGTATGTCAAATTGAATCCTGATCATGATCCTAAATAAACTTTCCCTCTCACAGGAGCTCTATACAACACTAGAAAAAGATATAAATAGAAAATGCCAAATGCCAAACATCTTGCCCAGGAGCATTCCAAACTAAAGTAACTCATCCAGAGACTAGCACGCTTGATTTGAAAAGATATTACTCAACAGTCGACTGGGACAGCAATGGATTGAAAGTCACAAAGCGACGAAACATGTGAATCATTGCCCTGTGTCAGTGAGGACCTATTCCTTAAATCGATGGTATGCCGAACATCTTTTGATCTCGCATCATCAGAACTTCTAAATTGCTGTCGTTTCAGAAATCCATGCATAGAGGTTTCAGAGTTTCCATTACCCCCAATATTAGGAGCAAGTGTCCCCACTTGAACCTTTTATGTAAAATTTACGCCAGAAAGAGGGTATCCATTAGAGATGAGACCTGTACAAGACTCGAAGCTTCTAGTTAGACGAAAATTATGTTGCATTCCTTGCAGTGAAATTTGATCCATGGAGAATGATTCTCATGCATACACTGTTCCAATGTGGCACCTGGTCGAGTGGCTAGATCTAATGAATTTGATCCTAGAGCCCTTGAGCTCAATGGCTGTGTTGACAGAAGAGAGAGAGCGCAACCAGAGTCAGGGACTCCTAAAATATTATGTGTAGCCGTTGCTACTTCTAGGCCAGTATTCATTCCTGCTCCTGGTGGAAATGAAAAAGTTAAGGCCTCAGTAAGATGGTTTGTTGGGTTCTGTGTATAATGTTGAATGCCTTGACTGAGAATGTTGGCAGGGGAAGCCTTGGAGCTCTGCAAGAGCTGGAGTTGCCTGTCAGCACTTTGATGGGACAGAGCATTTGCAAAAGATGGGTGATTAACACCTGGTGTTTGTGGATGGCCATCAAACATCAATGGAGCCTCTGGTTTAACAGTCTTTGGCAAAGTCCCTTTCCCCTCACTGTGATCATCCAAAACTGAACTTGAAAGAATCCTTGGGTGCATAAAGGATGATGCATCTAGCAAAAGGCCAGTACGCCTGTTATCTGTTCATAAAAGTGAATATCAGTCTTTATAACTCAGTACAAATCACACTACACTACTTCGATACTTTCATGATTCATCGCTCTTTTTATGCTTAAAGCAATAGTGTTATTGTGTTGATAATTAAACAGGCAACTGATAATCAAGTTTTCTGCATTATACAAATTCCCAGAATTGATAATGGATCTTCTTTCTAAATAATGATTAATTTAATTTCTTGGGTCCTATTGATATCAATGGCAACACAAGATTCCTAGTTTAAAGTTCCTGGTTTAAAGAAGGTTGTTAAGATCTCAAATCCTCTTAGCTCATTACTGCACGTGAGCCCATAATCAAATGGCAACGATCTATGTTTCTTGATGGGTACCTGCTGCAAGGGTAAATGCCAGTAAAAAAAGAAGAAATCCAGGCAGTTTGATAAGCTCAAAATCATAGTAGTCAAGTATTAAGAAACACAATATGCTTCACATGAATAAAACAAAATTGTTGTAATTTGTGGTTTCTGCAATAATTAAAACTGCTATATTGATTGAAGGCTACACAGGATTGAGGACTATAACTGCTATATTGAATGAAGGCTACACAGGATTGAGGACTGTTGTAGCCAAAGGCTAGTAACTATAACGTTGCTCAGATTGCCTATGAATTGGATGGTTTGAGTACAGGGGGTCCAAGGTGAATGCAATGTACCATGCATTCTATCCCACCATCAACCATAGAAGTAGGAATGAACACTTCAACGGTTGAAAATCCATCAAGTACTCTAGTGGAGCCTCTAACATCTTTACATATTTACGTTGCTTTCACTCGAAGTGAGTCTTTAGTGAAAGTAGTGCTTTTTCTGGGCTTGTCAATAGTGGGAACTTGAAAGATGATACATTGATCTTGAAGAACAAAACCCCAAGGTGGCATGAGCAGCTTTAATGCTGGAGTTTGAATTTTCAAGGATGAGTGACAATTGCATCTGTAAAGAAATTTCCAAAGGTTGGAAAGGATCTGTTCACTATGGATTAGCAATATCCCTTCCTAGCTTTTCAGGCATTTGCCATCTGTCTTAGCAGTTTCGACATTATGTTGGCTTGTGAATCAGGGGACTCTGATGCCACTGGTTGATCACATTTGCTCGCCAATATACCTCAAAAGAATCAGAGGGTCTCGAATGCTTAAAAGTGCATATTGCTTCTCTCAACTTTGGGGATTGGCAATCTATTAATTTCAGATGGAAGTTCATGAGCTCAAGAGATTCAATGTGCATTGTTGAAAAATGATAACATAATTGATGGTAATAAAAATTTGATACAATAAATCTCAAGAACATTTGGCCAGCACCATGATGTTGGTATTATAGGTCTATGACTCTGTTATGACCCGTATTTGGAGCCTTTTTGTTGTTGTTACTTCTTTTTCAGGAGAAGTCCTTCCGAACTCTTTTGTAAGGTCCTTCAAGCTGCTGGATGGTTGAGAATGAATATGCATGTAAAAAATTCTTTATTTTCCTATGAATAGAAATGTGATTTTTGTTTCCTCGGCCCTTCAAGCTGCTGGATGGTTGAAAAGGAATATGCATGTACATACTTATTTATTTTCCTAAGAATAGAAATGTGATTTTTTTCCAAGGAAACAAAAATGATACCCATCAAAAATGCTAAACCAAGCCCACTTTGTTGCAAGTAGTGGATTATACCCTTGACTAAGGATAAAAAATAGTAAATTCGAAAGTTTTTAAAAGAATTATCTGCAGCTTTGACTGCAAGATGCCAAGGATAAAATAAAAGTGTCACCACTTTCAACAGAGCTTTGAGGTAGTCCATTGTTTCTTAAAACACTTTATGATATTTACAAGAAAATTCTATAAATTTAATTTTTGGGAAAGAGGCATGGGCATTTCGTAAGATAACAGGCTGTTAGAATCAGGTCTCAAGATAATGGAAAGCATGTCCGAAGGTCCATATATGTTAGCCCCAAATTTATGGTAAATGGTAGCTGAAACTGGACCAATGTTGTTAGGCCACGGGATGTACAACATTAAAGTTAATGCCCTGAAAAGCAACTTGGCACAAAAGCAAAACAACCATAAAGCCCTGCCATTATGGCATAAACATAAGTGATCACACAAAGCTGTGAAAATCAATTAAGTTGTGACAAGGCAGAAAAAATTCATGCCTATCTGCTCTTAGATTTTTTCTAAACATGTCTTACTCTACAGGTTGGAAATCTCGAACCATTAAATAGTAGGAAAATCCTAAAATATCCCAGTTATGATTTCTACAACTGTAAGTAAAGAGAAAAACACATAAATTTCCCTAAAAAATCGTACAACTCGTGCATGCAAACATAATAATATGAATGTAGTACGTGAATTCTTATGTCAGAGTGTGATACAAAATTAATGTCTATACACTGGGAATGTCAAGCTAGCCAACTGGGAGACACTGTTGCCCTGAACAGTAAACTCTTGGACATCTTCCAAAATTAATATTCTAGAAACATCAAATTGAATACCAGGGTTGAGCAATGAATTAGCATAAACTCCTAAACAACACAATATTCACTATGCTTCCAACACTACTGACCATGGCATTCATTCTCTTGCTTGTTAAAATATAACGGACATGGATCAATCCATACAAAATTTCTGCAGCCGACTCCAGCGATTCATTCTGTTCTCCTAGCCTTACAAGAATTTTGACTAATCAACTAACTCTCATGACTAACATCAACGCCATAAATTAAATATATATCATTTAAATATAATGTGTGGAATCAAAAAAATAAAAAACCGAGTTAGTGGACTTTGTGGGCCCTCGCATGAGAGCCAAGCGCCTCACCGCTCCGTCCGTTGTCTTCATTACATAACATGCAATCCCTAACCATGCCACTTAACGTTGCATCAAAGCTAACATATGTGACTCAATTCAGAAATCCAACTCAACCCGAAGTGGCTACCAACAACTCACTCTTCCTTATTCCTACCTCATCTTTTTACAGGAAATTCTATCTTTGGGATCAGACCGACAGGAAGAACCACCTGAGGGAGAGAATTTATCATTAAAACTCGACTGGTATCTGACCGACAAGAAGAACAACCTGAGGGCTAGGCCTTGTGAAGCTTACTAGCCCAAAGCAGTTTCGATGTTCTCGCGGGTGCTAGGGGAGAACTTGCGAAGGCATCGACTTGCAGCCACAAATATGTACAGGAGCTTGATGAATGTAGTGATGATGACTATATTGACATGGAGGTGGGATCGACCATATTTTGGGAAGTAGTTAACAAGAGAAAACTGAATATGAAAAGAGCAGAGTTCAGAGAATTCGAGTTCGATATGTCTGTTATTAATGCCCAGGACTGGAACGAGCTTGAGTCCTATTTTATAAAGGCCAGTGGCTTCCCCTGCATCTTCCTCCCCGTATTCAAATGGTGGAGAATTTGCTATCCTTTGAAGTCAAATCCTCTGAGCATAGATTATTGGGCACTCCAGCCGAAGATTCAAAGAATATCTCCAGCATGAATGGTGCAGACAACGAGAAAATTTGGCTGAAGATTCCATTTTTTTCACTCCTTATGAGTCCTGTGAAGTTATTCCTTATGATTCATGTGAAGTTAGCCAGGAGTTGAACCCAGAAATGTATGAGGCCATCACAGGGATAAGGGAGAAGTACAACAATGAAGTTACTGCATCCACATCAATGGAAGAATGTAAATGTAATAACAAGCCTAAATCTAAGCGTCATTTGGCAATGCTCAAGAAAGCTAACAAGTTGCTGGATTCTACTCATTCAAAACGAACAACTCTCGATTGAATCGGGCAATTTAGTAGGTAGCCCGCGAAGCTTTCGAAGAAGGGTAAACTATTGCAAAGAAAGGTAATCCTTCTCTCGCCACACGCATAAGGTAATCCTTCTCTTGCCACATGCATGCGCATTTTCATGCAAGCCCTCCTCTCGGCACACCCATGAGCCCTCCTGTCGGCACGCCCATCTTCATGTGGGCTAACTGTCTTCCCATCTTCATGCAGGAAACCTGTATCTCTGAAAGTACAATGTCCCAAGCATTAAACGCCTAGCATTAAGCGGATGTTTTAAATTGGTCTAACATTGATTGGAAGAAAATAAATATATATAACCTATGTTTTTGCCTCCCCGCCTCGGGAAGAGGCCAAATAACACGATAAATTATTATGTACTGAAAAGCTTTCGGTATACTCCATCAACCGACACTAAGAAACAACTCACAAATATGTAAACTAATAACACAGTAAATTATTATGTATTGAAAAACTTTCGATATACTCCATCAACCGACACTAAGAAACAACTCACAAATATGTCAACTAATGTTAACATCGTGGTTTTCAATTACTATAGTCCCATGCTGACGATAGGGACTAAAAAGAGATACAATTCATATCAATGAAACTATGATTTATAAATATCAAGTTTATTTGATATAATCTATCTCGTGCTAGTTAACATTTCTGGTTAAGAAGCGACAATTGAATTTTATATTTGATTTAATGTATCATTTTTCATTGTGTTTTTTAGTTATTTGCTTTCATTTTTAAATAAAGTTAGACTCCGTAAGTATTTAAAAATACTGTTGTAAATGAGCCATTTAACAAGGTCACTTGACAATAATAATTTCAAAGGACCTTTAATAGACTTTTCAAATTTAACAAAGTTGCAGATATTGTAAGTTGGTTGTTGATTTTTCAGTGTCAGACTTTCTCAAGCAATTTCACTAAATATTGGTTATTAACAATTTTCTTTGTGATGCAGACATTTACAAAACAACAACCTCAACGGTATTTTTTTGGACCGGCTATGTGAACTTAAAAACCTCAAAAAGTTGTAAGGCTTCTTTTCCTTTTTGTATTTTTCTTATGCAAATTCTACTTTTTATTGAATTTTAATCATAATTTGGATATTACAGGTTGGTAGAGAATAACAATTTCAGTGGCGAAATTCCTCAACAACTTCTACATAACTCTTCATTGACACTCTAGTGATCAAAATATCTATTTTCAATACTTCTTATATTTTAATGCCAACCAACATTTTGAAGGCCAAAGACAGTTATTATTAATCCAAATGAAATTATAATTAACGTGACTGAAAATCTCTTTCTTTAATCTGTACCAGATACTTTGGCAACCCCTACTTATCCATTCCAATGGGACATAAGCCTTCGAATCCTAGAAACAAGAAATTGAGGGAAAAACTTGCTCTGGGAATAACACTCAGCGGAGTCCCAATCATTGGCCTATCGTTGATAGTGGCTATTGTTCTGTATTAGAAAAAGAAAAAGTGTGTAACAATGGAAATTGATAGTGACTGTTGTTCTGTATTAGAAAAAGAAAAAATGTGTGACAACGGAAAGTAGTGGAGTGGAAAATGTTGTGCACTTTACCCCCAATGAATCGACTGACGCGACCACTATGGTACCAAATTCAACAAAGGCCTGTGCCTTCACTCTAGATCATATGATGATTGCCACACAAAATTTTAGTGTGAAAATCGGAAAAGGGGGCTTTGGCCCTGTTAGCTTTGCTATGCAAATGGATTAAAAATAGATTCAAAAAGCTCTCAAAGGCTGCAAATATGCTTATAGTCATGCCCAAAATCCATGTTTGTTGTTCAAATCATCAAAACATGACAAAAGCTACCCACTGATCAAAGAGGTTGCAAGAGGGAAGCCCTTTGGAGGGCAGAATTACATTATCGGAAGGTGAAAATACCCAAAAAATCACATAAAAACCAAAGTTGCAGGCTTAAGGGTCCGAAATCATATCAGCCGTTGGATCTGGCTAGTCAACGGTCCACATCGCGTTGGCATTTCGCTATCGGTGATTACAAGGGGTAGGCTTTAACATAAGTTATGCGCCGATGTGATGGGCCGGACCCGATGGCCCTTCAACACTCCATTTTATAAAATATCGGGTCCGCGGCAATATCGGCGATCGACGGGTCGGCGGTATTGGCAGTGGCATTGCGATTGCGGTCTAGCGATTTGATCCAGGCCGTTAATCGCGTGCACAGATCAACAACTCGCATCACATCAGAATTTTGCTATCGGGGCTGCCAAAGAGTACAGGGCCTTCACATATGTTATGCGCCAATGTGATGGGCCAGACCCGATGACCCTTCAACACTCCATTTTATAAAATATCGGGTCCGCAGTGATTGCCGATATCGCATCGGCACTTTCAAAGGGGTGGGGCTTTAACACAAATGATGGTGCAGGCCGATGGGCTGGACCCGATGGCCCTTCAACACTCCATTTTATAAAATATCGGGTCCGCGGCAATATCGGCGATCGGCGGTATCGACAGTGGCATTGCGATTGCGGTCTAGCGATTTGATCAGGGCCGTTAATCGCGTGCACAGATCAACGGCTCGCATCACGTCGGCATTTCGCTATCGGGGCTGCCAAAGAGTATAGGGCCTTCACATATGTTATGCGCCGATGCGATGGGCCGGACCCGATGACCCTTCAACACTCCATTTTATAAAATATCGGGTCCACGGTGATCGCCGATATCGCATCGACACTTTCAAAGGGGCGGGGCTTTAACACAAATGATGGTGCAGGCCGATGGGCCGGACCCGATATATGCACAACACTCCATTTCATATTTTTTAAAGTCCGCGCCCATATCGTTTTCAATGTATTTGGTGTATTTTCTTTGTATAAAGAAAATATAAAGGGAAGCCCTGGGCAGATGCCGATTATGATGGGTTTTGGATCCGATGGGATTCGAAAGTAAAATATATATATTCTTCAAATCCGCCAGAGCCATTTTTCATGATTTTGCAGCTGTTTTATGTATATTGTTCAAATATTAAAAAAACAAGGGATCGACCGGCTGTGATATGCGACTGTGACCCGAAAGGCAGACCCGATAGAAAGTTATGCCATGTTTGAGGATGTTTGAAGTCCAAGTGAAACAGAAATGGGCGGGATTTAGCAGTGTCGCAGCGTTTTCGCTGTTTATGACCCAGACAGACACAATAACAGAAAAGAAACATTCACAGCTATTGCCTGAAAGGGAGTCGGCGGAGGGATTTCATAAGAACGGCAGCCACTCCATTGTAGGTTCAAGCGGCAAGCCATCCTTGAAGGAACCGTGCAGTTATGTTATATACCAGAAGAAGGATTCGATGGAGGGACAGCGGCCGGCAAACAAAACCCAGAAAGGGAAGGGGAAGGGCCACTACACGCCTCAACCCAAATCAAATAAAATCATGGAGCATTAACGGCCCTGCCAGTGCAGCAGTCATCCTAACGAACTTAATGGGGCATCTTTGGCACGAGGGAGCTCCTATGCATCACAGCAGGCCACCCAAAATATCTGAGTATTGGTATTTCTCTGTCAGAAGAGGAAAACCGCCGAGCCATGCCTACCTATTGAGGGAATCAATCAGTTAAACAAGACAGAAGGATAGATTAAGACACCTGAAGCCTCAAAAGGCTGAGGACCATTGTAAACAAGCTATAAATAGCTGAAAACAAGATGTAACAAGGGTTCAACTTTTGGAGATTATTCCTCCCCTGTTTTCTCAAGCTTCTCATCTGTAGTCTTTAGTAATACAAGCTTCTTTTGCTGCTACATGTTTAATGTCCATTTCTCTTCTGTTCTATGCTTGCACCTGAACAGTTTGTTCAGGTTTTCTGTGTGTTCGAGGCTAGATAACTGTCATCTTATCTCTGCTTTGATATATTAGATTTGCAAGCTTCTTTGCTGCCTATGGCTAGCCATTTATATGTGTAATTATATACGCATCTGCCAGTATAGTCAGTAAGTTCATTTGCTGCCTGTAGCTAGCCATTCGTATAGGTCCATGTATGCAACCTGCTGGCATAGTCAGTGTTCTCCATCTATCCATTAAATCTACAAACTATTGAGCATTAGCAGTCTAAAGCCTTGTGTTATTGGGGGTGTTCATGCATGCCTTGAGTGTGAATAGAGCTGAAATGGTTATCCAACTTGATCCAAACCATCTTTCATTCCAATATTTCAGAGAACAATATTAAAATTTATATGTTACCAGGCATCTCTGATTTACAACCTCGGAGATTTTCCTGGAGTGATAACATAATTGGCGCCGTTGCCGGGGAGAAGAGAATCGAAGCTCAGCTTCCCTGGGAGACGACAGAGCTTCAAGCTTTGATGACAGACAAGGTTTGAACATAGACATTGGTTGTAATCATCTGTCTGGCGACTCCACTGGAGGAAGGCCATCCTTTGGCGACTCCACTTTGAAGTTCTGGCTCAGTTTGTGAGGCATACTAGAAGAAATCCGCAGAAGTCTCCAGCTGTCCCAGTGCCTGGCCCTGAGAAGATTGTTAACCCGAAGAAAACATCATAGAAGGGAGCATCAAAATCAGGTAAGCCCCAGAAATCTTATTTGTCTCTGCATGAGAAGTTCTTAGTTGAGGATACACAGTTTGAAGATTTAAAGCCTAGTATTGCTAATGAAGAAGTACCTGCAGAGATTCATAAAGCTCCTTGTCCATTTAGTTCCCCTTTGAATCTCAGTCCAAAGAAAGCTTCCCTTACTGTCCAAAACATCCCAATATCTCTGCCATCCATTACATTATTTCCTACTGCCCCATCTGCTAGTGTCCTTCCACAAATTCCAAACATGGCAGGACCACAAGCACCCACCAAAATGGAAAGAATCATAGCCGCTAGGTATGGACCTTTAATACGGCCCACTCCCTTGAATGCTATGCCCACCGGAGAATATCAGAAGTATATGCCCAAGTTCACTGGGACTGAAGGTGTCACTGCTGAAGAACACCTTGAGTCATTTTATAGCTATGTTGATAATATGGATATTAGTGAAGATGATGTGTGGATGAGAGTCTTTGTCCAAAGTCTAGATGGGGAGGCTAGGAAATGGTTTAGAGAACAAGCCCCAAGATCTATAGCAGATATCGAAGCTTTAGATGATACGTTCATAAAACACTGGGGAGATAAAAAGGACTTGCTATACTATCATACGGAGTTTGGAAACTTGAAGAGGGAAAATGGGGAATCCTTTTCTGATTTTAATAAAAGATTCAACCGTATGTATCGTAAGATACCAGCTGAGGTAAAGCCTACCCCCACCTCTGCCAAACTTGCCTACACCAGTGCCTTTGACTCTGAGTTCTGTTTGCTGTTGAGAGAAAGAAGATGTGCCACCCTAGCTGAAATGCAGGATGCGGCACTAGAAGTCGAATCTAACATTATGGCTGCAGAAAAGCTCAAAAGTCACGCTGATAGAAGGAGGCCGAGAGGCGAGGCTTCTTCTGCTTCATCCTCAGATACCAAACTTGATAAAATGACTAGAATGATCGAGTCACTGTCTGCTAAAATTTCTAAGCTGGAGATTGAGCAGAACCCTGGGAAGACAAGGCTCCCAGGCACATTTGCACCAAGAAATCCAAATCCATTCAGAAGAGCCAACGAACAATCACAAACCATTCAGAGGGGTAAAGAAACTAACGAAGATCAAAAGGTTAAGGCTCCTTTCCAGAATGTGGTCATGGAGGAGGAACAGATTGAAGATGAGGATGAAATTCTCTATATGGAAGATAAAGGCAGTGATTCCTTTTTGACATTGGCTGCATACGAAGAGTCTTTGCTGCAGGAGCAAGACAGTCAAAGGTGGGACAGAGGGGCTGTTCTGCAAACTGGGGAGCAGAAAAGATATAATCTAAGGTCAAATGCAAATAATATCAAGGAGAATCCTACCCAAAAAGCTGCCGTCCAAACAGAGACCCAGAATAGCATACAAAGAAGACCAGCAGCTGATCCAGTCACCCTCAAAGCACCAGTTCAAGAGGTAAAAAGTCTTGACAAGCTACCTCTCTCTTTTAGCTTCGAATCAGAAGTTCAGAAGTTAAAAATAACCGTGCCTCTGACAGAACTGGTAAAGAGTGAGATGTTTAGAAAGCCTATCCTTGAGGCTCTCGAGCTGAAGATCACACGAACCTCCACTGACTTTGTCAATTTGCAAGACGATAGGCCTGCAGTTGTGCTAAGCCCAATGACTGAACCTGCCAAGGATAATTCCCCATCTTTTTATGTCTCCTTGACCATTCATGACAAAATTCTCCACAACTGCCTCCTAGATACAGGTGCCAGTCACAATCTGATGCCTAAAATCTTCATGGAAGAGTTAGGCCTTGACATCACCAGACCATATCATGACCTATTCTCGTTTGATTCAAGGAAGGTGAAATGTCTGGGATTGATTAAAGATTTAGCCATTTCCCTAACCCAGCTGCCCATGAAGAGCATGATAATGGATATTGTGGTGGCAGATGTCCCTCCTAAGTTTGGCATGCTGTTGTCCAGAGGGTGGATTAAGAGACTAGGTGGAACATTGTAGAACGATTTATCTTATGCAACTGTCCCAGTGTTCAGAGGAGAGAGCAGGAGGTTATATAGAGAAGCACAGCTGGCATTAGGGGTGATTTTAGGGGCGAATGTTCGCCCTTTGGTGAAATTAAGGGGTTTTAAATTTTTAGTGGGCGATTATTTTGTATCATAGTACACTTTTACAAATCACCTCAAATAGCCCACCTTCTTTTAAGGGAGAGGGTAAAAAAGGTAAATTTAGCCCTTGAAATTAGGAGTTACAACCTTCCATTCGCCCATTTTCAAGAATAGGTTTTATTTAAGTGAACCCTATGGGCCAAAGGCCCAAATACCATATTTATAAAAGAGGTATGGTAAATTAATAAAAATATAAATAAATGAGAAGTATGGTAAATAAAAAAAAAAATATATATATATATATATATATATTTACTCCATAAATCACCTTATATACATGCAAGGGTGTAAACAAATAAAAATATAAGTAAAGTGGAGGTATGGTAAATAAATAAAACATTTTTTTTGTTAGGTAAACTTGACTTGGGATAGAGTCAAAGTTTACGAGGTTAGACAGTGATGGTTTTGGGGCACATGGTATTGTGCACCCATAGTATTATGCCCGTGGTATTATATGTAATGGAGCTTATAAAAGACTGGAAGGACTTCATTGTAATGCAAGACTTGGAGGTGAGCGGCGAAGGCTCACTTGGTCGGATTGGCCAGGGTTTTGGCCAATGCTAATGAGATCTTATTAGGTTGAGTTTTTCACCGGATTTGGGGTTTTCCTGGATAAACATTTGTGTTTATGTGTTTATGGTTGTTGCTGGTTATTTTTATATTTATTCCTCTTAGTAATTATTTATGTTATGCAGTAAATTTATTAACATTTTTATACTTACTCAAAAGGTATGGTAAATAAATAAAAACATAAATAAACTAGACGCATGGTAAATAAATAAAACCTCTTTTTATATTTAGTCCATAACCCTCGTTCTATTTATGAAGGCTCAAGAAAGAGGTTTTATTTAAGTGAATCCTATGGGCCAAATACCATATTTGTAAAAGAGGTATGATAAATTAATAAAAATAGAAATAAACGAGAGGTATGGTAAACAAATAAAACATTTTTTTTTTTATATTTACTCTATAAGTCACCTTATATTTACGAACACTCAAAAAATGCATTATATTTAGGTGAAACCTATGGGCAAAATACTATGGGACAAATACCATGGATTAGATTGTTATTAATACCATGAAAAAAAACATTATTAACCCTAATATTAGTATTAATAAAAATAAAAATGGCACATGGTATTGACCCATGGTATTCACCAGAATGGCACATGGTATTGACCCATGGTATTCACCTGGAATGTAGCCTATTTAAATGGGGGAATTAAACCAGCATAGATCCATCTTTACTCTAGATCTACTAACCCCCGAAAGGTATCAAATATCGGTAATTTTGATTTCAAAAGATATTTTAAAGAAATGCAATGATTTCATTTGTGTATTCAATAAACACAAGATTTTATAATTGAGTAAAATATTCGCCATGCCTGGTGAGAGATTCGCCAAAAAATTATATATACATATCATATTATTGATAAAATCGCCTTCCATTTTTCCTATATACCATGGAGATTCGCCCATTTATTATACATGTGAATTTAGGGGGGCTTCTTAAAATTTTCCCTGGCTGGCATATATCATTAGCGATGAGAAGAATCCTACAAACCATCCCATATATGCAGTGGACACTGATTTTGGAGCTTGCATTCTCCAAATAGAAGAATCTCAGAAGGCTGCATTGCAGATCAGGAAACCAATAGCTCAGGCTGAGCATAATACAAGAGGTCAGATTTGGGAGATGTTCTTTGATGGAGCATGTACCAAGGAGACTGCAGGAGCAGGGGTGGTGCTAGTGTCTCCACAACAAGAAACAGTCCAATTGTCTCTAAAGCTGGTTTTTCAGGTGACAAACAACATAGCAGAATATGAAGCATTGCTGTTGGGCCTTCATGCCGCCAAAGACAGAGGAATAAAGAAGTTGAAGATATTTGGAGATGCTGATATGATAATTCAGCAAGTGAACAAAACATTCCAAGCAAAGCACCCAAGGCTAAAAGCGTACAGAGATGAGGTATGGAGAACCAAAGAGTTCTTTGAATTTTTCTGCATTTCATATATTCCTAGAGCCCAAAATCAGCTTGCCGACTCCCTTGCTGTCTCAGCTAGTTTGTTTATACCTCCATTGCCTCCCAAACTAGTTTATGAGGTACAAATGAAGTATAGACCCTCCGTGCCTGATAATGTCCACCATTGGAGGGTTTTTGATGATGATGATGAGCTAAATAGGTTTCTTCAAGTCATTGATGAGTTTTCTGAAATGCAAATTGACCAAAATAATGATGCTTTGTTAGAAGATCCCAAGTCCAAGCTTAGAAATAAGATTGGCAAGAATAGCATAGTCCAACTCCCTAGCAACCATATTCCTAAGGGTCTAATTCCTCTTGAGAGATTGTTTGATCACAATGATGTGCCTTACAAAGCTGCCCAAAAAGAAGATCAAACTGCAGTTTGCAAACATGATATAGGAGGTCCAGGCCACCCCAAATTCATAAATCTGTCCACCAATCTATTTGCTGACCAGAGTGCTGAATACTGCAAATTAATGAGGCGATTTGCTGATGTGTTCACTTGGGAGTACAGCGATTTGAAGACATATGATGAAAATATAATTCAGCATAAAATTCCGCTTGAGAAAGACACTATTCCTTTCAAACAGAAGCTGAGACCAATGAATCCTATGCTCCTTCCTCTGGTTGAGAAAGAAATTGAAAAGTTGCTGGCTGCTAAGATCATAGTGCCTCTCAGATATTCTAAATGGGTGGCCAATCTAGTTGTTGTGAGGAAGAAGAGTGGAGAAATCAGACTATGTGTTGATTTCAGGAATCTAAATAAATGTTTCAAAAAGGATAATTATCCTCTACCAAAAATGGAGCATTTGTTGCAGCAAGTCTCAGGTGCCAAAGTAATGTCTTTTATAGATGGTTTTTCAGGTTATAATTAGGTCGATGTGCATCCGGATGATCAGGAGAAGACTGCATTCACCACTCCTTGGGGTACCTTTATGTATTCCAAGATGCCTTTTGGGTTGATGAATGTTGGAGCCACCTTTCAGAGAGCTATGGATATAGCATTTGTGGGAGAAAATGATAAATTTGTCCTTATCTACCTGGATGATATAACAGTATACTCCAGTAGCCATCAAGACCATGTGCAACATTTGAAGAAAGTGTTTTTGAAGTGCAGAAGGTTTGGGATTTCAGTAAATCCTAAGAAGTCACAGTTTGCGTTAGAAGAAGGCAAGTTGTTGGGACATATTGTTTCTGCTGCAGGTGTCCGAATTGACCCAGAAAGATTAAAAGCGATACAGACCTTGTCTGTCCCGAGATCGAAGAAGGACATCCAGTCTTTTCTAGGAAAGATTAATTTTGTAAGGAGATTTATCCCAAATTTTGCAGAACTTGTGAAGCATATTACCTCTATGTTGAAGAAGGGGTCAGAGTTCAAGTGGAATGGTGTAGCGAGAAAGTCATTTGAGTCCATTAAAAGGGAAATTATGGAGGCCCCCACTTTAATCAGTCCAGATTATAGCAAGGAGTTTCGCATATTTTCTTTTGCCTCTGACGACACCCTTGTAGCAGTCTTATTGCAAGCAAATGAAGAAGGCTCAGAGCATCCGGTGGCATTTTTTAGTAAAACCTTAAGGGATGCTGAGCTGAGGTATGATATTATTGAGAAACAAGCATACGCTCTTATCAAATCTTTGAAAGCTTTCAGAGTATACATCTTGCATTCCAAAATAGTTGCATATGTGCCTTCTGCTGCAATAAAGGATGTCTTAACGCAACCTGATGCTGATGGAAAAAGAGCGAAATGGATTGCAAAAATGATAGAATTCAACATAGAGCTGAAGCCTACCAAGCTGGTAAGAGGTCAGGGGCTTACCAAACTGTTGGCTAAAGAAAATTGCAAATCTTTGGACGTCGATTTTTTGTTCAATGTAGAAGGAAATGGTCTAATGAAAGAGCATGAAACAGCTGAATCATAGAGAGGGCAGTCGGTGGCCGAGAACCTAGCTTCATGTAATTGGTATGCTGCAATAATTAAATTCCTTTTAGAGTTAGAAGTTCCTTCAGAATTTTCTCAAAGTCAAGCAAGAACGTTAAATCTCAAGGCAATGAAATATTGCATCAATGATAGCTCGCTTTATTGGAAGGATCCATCTAGAGTGCTTTTAAGATGTCTGGACAAAGAACAATCAATAGAAGTTATGCAGCAGTTCCATAACAACATGTGTGGAGGACATCATTATTGGAGAACTACAGCCCAAAAGATTCTCAGAGCTGGGTACTATTGGCCATCTTTATTTTCTGATGCATTTTCTTTTGTTAAATCTTGTGACAGGTGCCAGAGATTTGAAGGAAAGCAGCAGTTAAAATCCTTGCCCCTAAAGCCAATAATTGCAAAAGTACCTTTTCAGCAGTGGGGCCTGGATTTCATTGGTGAAATCAACCCGCACTCCAGTGGCCAGCACAGATGGATATTAGTTGTCACTGATTATTTTACAAAATGGATTGAAGCAATCCCAACAAGGAAGGCTTGAGGATCATTAAGGGATCGCCTTTATGGTGTATATATATATATATATATATATAACATTCTCATGAATATAATGGTGTCCACATTCTCATGAATATAATGGTGTCCAAAGCCAACGATTTTCATTTAGCTCTTATTTTCATTTCCCAATCCTAATGCAGGTTTAGAACTAAATTGGAAAACGATGGTGAAAGTAGCTTTAGATGCAGCACAAGGTAGTTTTTTCATGTCCTCTTTTCTATGATGTACTTTATACAAATTTAAACACTGGTAGATGTCTACTCTATGCTTCAAAAGGAAAACGACATATTTTTCGTGTAATTTCTTATGCAAATTTCTACTTTTATCTGTTAAAGGCAATTAATGCATAACAATGTCTCCATTTTTATTCAAAGTATTGGAATACATGCACATAGCTTGTACCCCTAATATTATTCACAAGGATATGAAAACATCAAACATTCTTCTAGACAACAATTTAAAACTATGAGGGGGTGGGGAGGCTTCTCATGTTACCACTATGGTGAAAGGAACTACAGGATACCTTTATCTAGAGTATATCACACACGACTTGTACTCTCTTTACAATATTAGTGATTGGGTGAAGGAATTGTATTTGTGGTAGAATCTCACTTTTTCCTTTTTCTTTCCATTCTTAGCTCAGGGTTTTCTTTCAGTTTCGGTTTTGTTTAACATGCATTTTAGCACTCAAAGGTTGACTGGGAAGAGTGATGTATATAGTTTTCAAGTAGTTTTGTTAGAGATCATATGCGATAGACAACCTATAGATACAACGCTATTTTTAGACAAACTAAACATCATTCAATGTGTGAGGAATCTTCTCATTATTCTTTAAAAGTATTAAAATTGTTTTGTGATGCATAAAAATTAATGATAATCTTGATGTTCCTATTTGGCTATACCTTTTAAAAAATAGGGGAGAGGCAGAGGAGTGACTTTAGTGAAGCTACTTTCGCGCAACTCTATGACTCTTGACTCTTCGTGAAGCTGATTTTGCGTAGCTCTATGACTCTTCGGGAAGTTGATTTTGTGCAGCTTGATTTACGAGCAGTTATTACACAATAAAATAGAGTAACGTTGGAGCAACAATAAAACTTAGGGTTAACTTCTAATTCATGAAAAATACATTCACATGAGACTACGGCTCATCCACCAAGTAAAAACAAGGTTTATAGAGATTTTCACTTCATGCAGAATAACACACAGTAAAACACAATAACTATTGTTTTCACGTGCCCACCAAAATTTGCTCGACCATTTTCTCCTCAAAGACTCTCGCTCTATTTCTCTTTTTTCTCTTACTCTCTTACTTGCAAAATGACTTTTACATGCTTCTTTATTTCGACATACAACTTTTACATTAATGCATGGTAGAGCAAATAATTAATACATTGTTGTCTCTTTCTCTTTTTTCTCTTACTCTCTTACTTGCAAAATGACTTTTACATGCTTCTTTATCTCAACATAGAGTTTTTTCATTAATTCATGACATAGCAAATAATTAATACATTGTTGTTGTTGAGTGTCATCAGAATCGCGCAGGTGTTTGTGGAGTATGGGCAATCGTCGTGCAGTAAATGCTTTCCCATACCTATTTACCAAAATACATTAAATGCCTTGAATTCTTTGTTGTGTTGAGGAATGGTTCACGCAGTACTTTTTTTATGGATTCAGTCCTTCCATCTTCAAACTGAGACTGCAACCTGCAAAAATAGTTCTGACAAGTATGGCTACTATTAGGGTGTTTAACGCGGTGGTTGGGATTAATATTTCCAAAGCTCCCCCTTAATCACATTTGCCGCCATTGACAATTCCCAAATAGTTTCTGAGATAAACAAAGCTTTCACATGCCAATGGCTTTGTGAAAATATCAGCAAATTGATCATGTGACCTGCAGTGCTGCAACACAATTTCATCATTGTTAATCAACTCTTTAATAAAATGATATTTAGCATCAATATGCTTGGTCCTCTTATGAAAGATAGAATTCTTTGACAATGCAATTGTTGAGGTGTTGTCACTCCCTCTTGATCATGACGAAGATCCCTCAACATCCTTCTAATCCAAATTACCTAACACGTCGCTGTTGTTGTTGCGACGTATTCAACTTCTACTGTGGACAGTGACATTATTGGCTACTTCTTGGAGGCCCATGAAATGGCTTCGGAACCCAAATGAAAAACATATCTTGACGTGCTCTTTTTGTGATTGACACTTCCTTCCCAATCACTGTCAGTGTAACCAACCAACCTGAAATCACTTGTTGTTGTGTGAAAAATGCCATAACGTTTTGTCCCATTGACATATCTTAAAATCCTTTTCATTGCTTGCCAATGTGTCTCCTTGCATGTCTCCATGAACCTTGACACCAAACTTACTGCATACATTATATCCGGCCTAGTGGCGGTCAAATACATCAAGCTGCCTAGCATGCTTTTGTATAATGTCGGATTGACATTGCTGCTGCATTCTTCTTTGCTCAACTTCAACCCCATGACAATTGGAGTTGGTGCAGACTTGCTATTTTTCATTTAAACCTCTCCAAAATGTCTACCACATGCTTTGCTTGAGAGATAAAAATGCCATTTTCTGTTTGCTTCACTTCTATGCCCAAAAAATATCTTAACAACCCCGAGTCAGTCATTTCAAATTCACTCTTCATGACTTTTTTGAAATCAACGATGAGGGAATCATCACTGCCTGTAAAAATCAAATCATCTACATATAAGACGACAATGAGAATCTTACCTTTGCTCTATTCAATGTAGAGAGTGGGTTCACCATCACATTTGTCGAAACCATTGTCCAACAAGTAGGCATCTATCTTGTTGTACCATGCACGCGGTACTTGCTTCAACAAATAAAGATATTTCCTCAATTGATACACTTTGTCTTCTTGGCCTTCTACCTCATAACCAGGCAGTTGTGCAACATATGCTTCCTCTTTGAGCACTCCATTCAAGAATATTGATTTTACGTGCATTTGATACACTTTCCATTTATGTTGCACAACAATCGCCACTACTGCGCGCATTGTCTTCATCCTCATGACTGGTGCGAGCGTCTTCATGTAATCTCTTCCATGCTGCTGCTTGTATCCTTTGACAACTAGCCTTGCTTTGTGCATTTCAATCTTTCGCTTAATGTTACTTTTGGTATTATAGACCCACTTCACTCCAATGACATGTTTTCCTTTCGGAAGGCTCACTAACTCCCATGTGTCATTCCTTTATATTGCTTCTATTTCTTCCTCCATTGCCGCAACCCATTTTTCTTCTTTGACTGCATCTTCAAAATGGATTGGGTCATTTACATGACAAAATAATGCAAATAAGGAATTCAGACCAACACTGCTATCAACTTCTTCTTGCTCATAAATTTCATTTAAATTTCTGAATTTTGGTCTTCTTGTGCTTGTTGAAGATGGGCTTGACATGTCACTAGGTGTTGCGCTTTGCGGTGTGCTTAGAGACACACTTGCTTGGCTGCGTGAAACTGCCCTATTATTTGTTGATGGTGTTGCTTGTTGCCTGCTTTGTTGCTCTCGAATAGGAGTAAAGGGAGTCAGTGTTGAGGAATTACTTGCTGTTGTTAATTCCTCTTTGTCCTCATGTTGTATACATACTTTGATAGTGGCTGTCTTCCATAAACTTCCATCCCATGCTTCCTCTTCTATGAACTGTACATCTCTGTTGATTATGACTTTCTTGGTTGATGGATTGTAGAGCTTGTATGCCTTGGATTCATCATTGTATCCAACAAATATACATTTCTCCCCCTTGCTATCCAACTTCTTCCTCAACTCATCTGGGACATGTGCATAAGCCACACATCCAAAAACTCTCATGTGAGTGACACTATGCTTTCTTCCACTCCATGCCTCTTCAGGAACTATGTTCTGGACACTTTTGGTTGGACATCTATTCAAGATATATGCTGCACAAGCGACAACTTTAGCCTAATAATCATTTGGAAAATGCTTTACTTTCAATATACTCATTTCCATTTCCATAATGGTCTTATTCTTTCTTTCCACTACACCATTTTGCTGAGGTGTATACCTTGTTGTAGTTGATTTTGAATTCCATGCTCCCTACAAAAACGAAGGAAATCATTTGAGTTGTATTCTCCACCTCTGCCAGTCCTAAGGACTTTGATGTAGTGTCCACTTTGATTCTCAACAAGAGATTTGTATTAGTGAAAGCGCTCAAACACTTCATTTTTCTATTTTAGGAGAAAGACCCATGTATTCCTTGTGTAGTCATCTATGAAGGTCAATAAATAGTGGCTACGACCAATTGATGGTGTCCGCATTGGTCCACATAAATCTAAGTGGACAAACTCCAAAGGTGCCTTTGCCCTTACTAACTTTCCTACTGGAAATGTCTCTCTATGTTGCTTGCCCAAGATACATCCTTCACATAGGCTGTCTAGTTTTTCTATGAGTGGAAAACCCTTCACCATGCCTTTCCTATGCAGCAAATTCAAACCTCCAAAGTTGAGATGACCAAATCTCAAATGCCATAACCAGTTTTCATCTTTTACGGTTGTTTGAAAGTTTACTTGTGTGACAGTTGCCTCTTTTCTTCCATTCTCTTGTGAGTTCATTGAGAGTTGTGCTTGTGCACCTTCTTTCTGCAAATCTGATTTTAATTTTAGGGGAAACATTATATTTTTTGTCATCTGAACCTTTGCAATCAGTTGTCTGCTTGGAGGCCTATCCAAAATTGTGCACACATCATTTTTTAAGAAGACATTGCAGCCCTTTTGCATGAGCTATCTAATGCTTATGAGGTTATGCTTCAGACTGGGGACAAAGTAAACATCTGAGATGTACTTCTTCTCCCCCTTCTTTGTTAGGATATTAACTCTACCTTTTCCCATGACAGAGACTTTGCTATCAGTCCCTAATATCACTTCAAATTTCATACTTTCATCTAGATTGGAAAACATTTCTATGTTTCTTGACATGTGGTTGCTACACCCTGAATCTAGATACCATATATCACTCTGTTTTTCTTGTGCTACATTACAAGCTAAAAACATTCTATCATGGTTCTGATTTTCTTTTGTGAAATTTACACTTGGTTTGTTACTAATGTCATATTGCTTCTTTCTACATTCATTTGCATAATGACCATACTTCTTACAGTAGTGACATTGAACTTGAGATTTATCATACCTTTGACCTTGTGTTTGATTTTGGCTTGGGTCTTGACTTGGATTTTGATTGCTGCCTCTTCCACTTGAGCTTAAAGGGATGATTCTTCCACCTCTGTGTGGACTTCTTCCTCTTCCTCTAGCATATAATCTTCCTCTGACTGAACCTTGACCAAATTATCCTTGTGTCTTGAAGGCATGCTCCAATGAGGACCTTGTTGCTCTATTTATTCTATGTTCATGAGAAATCAGTGATGCATTAAGCTCATCCACTGAGAATTGTGAGAGATCATTTTTATCTTCTATGGCCACAACAATGGCATCAAACCTTGTTGGCAAACTTCTCAAAACTTTCTCAACTATTCTTTTTTCCTCAAGTGTCTCACCATGAGACCTGCTTTGAGTAACCAAACCCACTTACATGTGTAAAAAATGAGTCTACATTCTCAGAACCTTTCATACAAAGTGTTTCAAAGTCTCTTCTCAACATTTGTAGCTTTGTTGTCTTGACTTTTTCCATGCTTTGGTAGGCTGTCTGGAGGGTGTCCCATGCTTGCTTGGACTTCGTTGCTACTGCAACCCTTGGGAAAATACTTTCGTGAACTGCTTGGAAAATATAGAACAGGGCTTTTGAATCCTTTTTCCTATTGTCTCTTAACAAATCTCTTTTGGTTGAGATAAGACATTGTATGCCGCTGCATCTACTGGTTCTTGAAAACCATTCTCCACCAAATCCCAAATGTCTTGAGACGAAAACAGGGCCTTCATTTTAATAGCCCAATAATCATAATTTTTTCCATTAAATTGAGGTAGATGAGGATCAGTCAAGATTTTGCTTGATGTTTCCATTTCTGAGTGAAAAAAAAAACTTTCTACCTACTGGTAAATATGCTCCAAATTTTTTTCCTTCAAAACAATTTTAACTACTAGTAAAAACCCTTGTTTTTACACTAAAAGAGTTTAACCTACTCTCATACCATGTTAAATCTTTTTTACGCGGAGAGGCAGAGGAGTGACTTTCACGAAGCTACTCTCGTGCAGCTCTATGACTCTTCGCTGATTTCTTGCAGCTCTATGCATGTTCGCGAATACAAAGACTTAAAAAACACAGTATTCACTCAGGGAAAAAAGGCACAGTAAAACAAAGTAAGCTTGGAGCAACAATAAAACTTAGGATTAACTTCTAATTCATGAAAAATACATTCACATGAGACTGCGGCTCATTCACCAAGTAAAAACAAGGTTTACAGAGATTTTCACTTCACGCGGAATAATACACAGTAAAACACAGTAAATGTTGTCTTGACGCGCCCACCAAAACTTGCTCCACCATTTTCTCCTTAGAGACTCTCACTCTCTTTCTCTTTTTTTCTCTTACTCTCTTACTTGCAAAATGACTTTTACATGCTTCTTTATCTCAACATACAATTTTTACATTAATGTATGATAGAGAAAATAATTAATACATTGTTGTTGTTGAGTGTGATCAGAATCACGTAGGTGTTTGTGGAGTATGGGCAATAGTTGCGCAGTAAATGCTTGTCCATATATATTTACCAAAATACATTAAATGCCTTAAATTATTTGTTGTGTTGAGGAATGGTTCGCGATACTTATGTTCTGGCTTCAGTCCTTCCATCTTTAAACAGAGATGCAACCTGCAAAAATAGTTCTCACAAGTATGGTTGTTGTCAGGGTGTTTAACGCAGTGGTTGGGATTAATATTTACAACACTTTTGTGGATATGGGAGGCAATTCCTAGAAAAATAGAAGAGATCATTGACAAAAAGTTGAGTGACAATTACAACATAACGTCCATCAATCGGGTTGCCAATGTATCCATCAGATGTGTTAAGGCTGAATCTTTTTGGAGGCCGAGTATCAGTGAAGTAGTTGTAGAGCCGGGGGAGGCTATTAAACTTGAGGAGATGTAATTCCATAAGGTCACAACATTCTGGATATAGATGGAAAGGAGATCATTGGTTATCTGATTACAAAACCATACATGTATAGTGGTTTCTAAACATTCATAAAAAATGATACTATCTATCTGCCAAGTTCCATGCACAAATAGTTTGACATTCACTCACTATTGGAAAGAAATACAAAGTAGCATGGATTATTTTAAGTTCAAAGGTCTCCTGAGGTACTATACTATAGATTCCGTTATTCTTTTGTCAAACTGTAAACCTCTAAAACAATGTAACCAGTGAAAATACTAACTAGTTAAAAACAGAAAATCCAAAATTACCGTGCGCACATGATGCAAAATATGAAGTCCTATGTAGAAGTTAGAATGAATTTAGGTTAATTTTCACCAAAGCCAAAATTATCATGCACTAGCTCCTATGTAGAACCAATTTAGCTAAATTTTCTCCAAGATTCCATAGAACAAACATCCAAAATCTTAAATTAAATCTAAGGTTAGTTGTGATAATAATAAACCATGGCATATGCTTACCAAGTTTTCTAGTGTGCTCCAACCTTAATACCTCTAAGTGTTTTGTAATCCAATTTTAAAGAAAAGTTCTCAAAATTTAAGGAAAACCGCTTAGGTAAAAACTAAGCAGTTGAATAGTTGGAATTGCATATTAAAGACTGAAACTCTACCGAAAGGGACAAATGAAATCTTCATAAAAATATTTTATGTGTATGCAATCAGGATCATCCCATGGCTTTGACACAATATCCTTAATCAAGAAGTACTACCATAAACAATTTCAGTAAATAACTAATTAGTTGACTAGTTTGAATTGCATATTATAAACTGAAGTTGTATCAAGATGATCAGAAAATTTCTTTATAATCATACTTGGATACAACTAGGATCACCTACCGGGATACAACCAGGATCACCCAATGGCCTTTGACACGATATCATTCATCAAGAATCGTGCCACAAAATTAATTACTGTAGAGAGTTTAATGAGATCAAAAAAAGTAATTACGGTGGAGAGTTCAATGAGGATCAATTGAGGGCATGTATTCAGCTAAGAGTTAGAAAAATCAAACTATCAATGGTTCTTGCAAGCAAGAAAAAAATGTAGTCATTATAAAATCTACATATCAATGTTAAGTAAAAAACCAGTTTGAGTGGCTCTGCAAGAGCAAAGAACCTGTAGTATTCTAACTGTTCAACGGTTAAGAGGTTTTTCTGGTATATTTTCTGAATAATTTTTCTTAAAAATTTGTTGGAAGTTATTGGAATTATAAATGTGATGTGTGAATTCTTCTCAAATTTCTCACATGTTTTGTTGGGCTGAATCCAGTTATAGATTCAAACACCTGACAACATAAAAAAAAAACCAATACCATATAAGCACTTTCTTATTGTGCAGACTACTAGTTTTCCATAAAGTGCAATATGTAACAATCCATACAATAGTGTAGTATATGTAAACTCTGTCAATGCGAAGAAGGCATCCAATCTTCAACCATATGAAGAATGTGTGTTACCTCAAGGGTAATGACCCAATAGAACAAGCTCTTTGACACGATGTGCAATGGAAACCTCTCCCCCATAAGGGACTCTTATATAGTAATGCTGGGAACTGCACCGATCTCCATAAGGATTAACCTTTCCTCCACCTGCCATGAAGGCGTGAAAAGAGGACAAAGGGACACAATCAGGACAACCTCCAAAATCATCCAACCAAAATCGTCTAACCACTATTATAGAAGGAATGGGGAGGCTGCTTTTGGTTGATGTGAAAACCACAAAAAACCCTAAATGTTCATTTTTGTGAGATAGGAAGGTTAAGATAAGTGCTCGTTTGTTATTCATCGCCTCTCAATCTTGAAATTTGGAAATATAGACGAACGGTTGTGATTAGGAATGGAATTTTATTTTTCTTTCATGGTGTGATTTGCCCCTCTAGTTGCCCCAGCACCTCAAATACAACTAGAAAATTTGTCTGTTCTTTGTTAAAATCATCAAAACTTACATTATAGTTAGACAAACTGATGGGTGTTTCAAATTTGAAATTCCTACCATGGTTGTGATCACTTTCCCATCATTTTTAATTTATTCATTCTATTTATCAACGAAAATTTAATGACACTGGTTTTTTTTCATTTCTAGTACTTTATTTTAAGTTTATGGGAATTTATGATTGTTTTTTAAAGGTGTTATAAGTTTCAGTAAGTAATATCTCATGCTTAATATAATAGACTGATGTTCAAATGAGAGACATCAATTTTGTTTTAGGATTCATTATTTTCTTCACTAGGACAATTTATTTATTTTGAAATTTCCTAGCATCAACTTCAAAATATTGTTAAGAAAATTTTGTGTGAATGGAATGCGAAGGCGTGAAATAAATATAGTTAAATTAGATATAAATTCCATACTCGTGGTACAATAGTCAGGTTCTATTAATCATTCTAGGTCACTAAATGAGAAATCTGAATTGATAAATAGAAGAGCTTAAAAATTTTGAATGGTAAAACTTGAGAATATTGTTGGGAAGGAGATAGTTAAGTAGAAACAACGTTTGCGTGCTTCTTGTTTGGGTAAGGAGATGTTATTTTGATTGTTTTTTGATTGAATATGTAACTAGACATTTAATTAACTTTTAAAAAATGAGAGACTTTGATTTATTCAAAGTTTAATTTTCCTTGGGTCTTATGTAACACCTTTTCCCACTCCCTTGAGTTATTCTTGGGTTGTGGAAGGTGTTACTTTAAAATTAATCCAATCATCAATATCTATTATGAAAATGGGTTGACAAATATTCTCTTTTTCCACCCTTTTTGAAACTCAAAACCGATGCCACTATCATGCTTGTCTCATGGAGAGCTTTTTGACAATATAATTTTCATCTCAATTCAACTTCAGGATTGAAATTTATGCCCATTTGAATATTTTCTCACTAATCCCTGCCACATCACCATGTACCACCACGTGGCATATGTGGCTTTGCCACATCAATCATAAACCAAAGTGGCTTGCACCACGTCAGCATGCCCAACACCATCATGCCATCGTGTCAAGGCGAGAAGTAATTACCATTATGAACCGGCACATCGAGATAGTAAATTTTACTTTAGTTATCGGGGAGTTCCCCATCTAACACAATTTGTTATTCCGCGCGCATTTTTTGAAGCGTTGTCAAAGAAATCAGTGCTAAACAAAAGGCATGAACAAAAAATTCTTCATATATGGACATGAAACTTAACGTCACACCCTTTATCATCTCTAACGTGGTATGACTCATTGCTCCACCTAGCATCCATGTCACTTGTCTCCTTCACTCCTTATTCATGTCATGTTGATATCAAGGTGATTTCATGCTACCATGTGAATCCTCTAACATTGCCCTGTATCATCGAAAAATAAACTCTTTGGCCATCTGACAGGTTTGATTCAACATGCCACATGTCACACCACAAAGACTCCATGTCAAAATGTTGGATGTTGGGTAAACCAATGCTCCCCAAGTGTTTCGCGACATGGACTAACCGCCTCTTGTGGGTCCTTATCTTTGGCGATGTGATCATTGACTAACACCTGTGGGTTTTGGTTTAACGCCAACTGTGATTCCCAACAAGTGGTTTCAGAGCATAGGTCATGATTTCGATACACACCCGACTTGCGTTGGGGGGGGGGAGATTGTTGGACATTGGATAAACCAATGCTCCCCAAGTGTTTCACGACATAGACTAACCACCTCTCCTGGATCCTTATCTCTGGCGATGCGATCATTGGCTAACGCCTGCGGGTTTTGGTATAACGACAATCATGATTTCCAACACAACAATATTCCACTTCATCATGCACGTGGTGACCATGTATCTTTGCTTGACCAATATAACACTCACCTCCTCATCTAGGGTTGTGGGTCCCACCAAGCTAAGTCCTTTATGTTTTGTAGCGAAAACACATTATATCCTTTCTTATTTTTGTAGAAGTACTCAAAGGTGGATATAATACTCCATGTTGTCTTTTCATACATGTTCTAATGGGCACCCCCCTATTGGGACAAGGTCCCCTGGGGTCAATTTTGTAAAAAGTTATGTTATTATTGTAAAGTCTCCGCATTTTGAGGAGCAGAGCGCACAGGTTGATATGAATCAAAAGGGGATTTAGAAAGGTCAAAGCCCCTTAGTTGGTTAGGATTTAATGTGTTTTGTGACCCACCCATGGTTCGCGGACCATGGTATTGTAATAGAGAATGATATAAAAAGGAGTCATAGAGAGTCATGATAGAGAATGAAGAATCTATCCATGTGTGAATGATCTAAGCAAGAGAAGTATGTTTTCTGTACTTAGGCGAAGGGGAAGGCTCGTACAATTATGTTCACGGAGACCTTGGTAAGTCTGCAGCTGAGTGTGCAGGCCCCTGTAGTTGTGTGTGTAGGGTTGAAAGAGTATGTAATAGAAGATCTAGCATAATAAAGGTTGTTTTGAAGCGTTATCTATGTATTATTATTTACTTCTGAATTTACTGTGTATTTGCTTTGTTTACTGAAATTTATCATGAAACATAATTAATAGATGCATGAAAGGGGTAGATCTGTTTAATTACATGATGTTATGAATGTTTAGAACAATCGACATAGGGTTTAAATCTGTTAAGTGTAAGTTACTGTAATTTCTGGGTTTTAAGGGTTAGGGTTCATGAAGGTCGGAATAAAGCCTTAAAAGTAACAGAAACACATCACATAGTCTTTTGGATGCAAAAACCTGGTTCTAGCATTCCCCAATACTTCCACGGGGGTGACTACAGCTTGCACTATGCGGGTTGTTGCCGAAAGGGCCAGTAGTGTAGGGTTTGTTGGTTAATGCAACTAACTCTAAAACTGGGTCCAAGCCTACTTAAGCCAACAAATGGTTTTGTTGCTGGGATTGAGATATATTTGAGGAATATGTGATGATCCATAAGTGGGTACCAACTAAGAAAGAGATCGAGAAGTGGATAGATCGGAAGCTGCAAGAGTTTGCAGCCCAGGAAAACAAGAATTTGTGCTTGTCGAAGGAAGAATGGTTGAATAGACACCTGTATACAAAAGAACATGAAATTTTGTTCTCTTTTCTGTGCAAGTTATACAAATGGTTGGCTAAATTAGCAGATAGTCAAGGTACTATAAATTGGATAACCTTATTGTGTGGACTCCAGAGTTAGTGAGGCTCCTGGATGGTTTAGAAAACAAGATTGCAAGGGTTGTTGATTATTGGATCGATAGTATTTTGGGTGGATTCATTACTAATTTTGTGATTGATACATCTGTCAGTTATAGCAAAGCTAAACACCGATTTTTCAAAGGACCTAGAGGTGAGTATTCAAAGTCCTTGAAAACTTGGATTAAAATTCTATTGTGTGAGAAATGGGTTATTCCATTGAATTTTTGTTTAGATGAGACTTGACGGGAGCTACACAAAGTGGAAATTCATTCATAATATACCTCGATTCAGGTGCTGAATATAGTCCTTTGTTGGGAGCGTCTAATAGTGATGAAGAAAGTAATAGTTTGAAGACATCTCAAGGTGCACCGTAGATGTAAATCAGGGTATCATAGGAATACGACATCCATCCACTCCACCTCTGCCATCACCTCCACCTCACATACCTACACCTACACCTTCGTCGCCACCTCCACCTCACACACCTACACCTACACCTCTGCCTCCACCTCCACCTCCACAATTCAATGTGGTGAATGCTATGAAGATGCCCATATTCAAGGTTCTAGGAACATAAGACCTTGAAAAATTTTGGTTTATAGCAGATGTTGTGTGGAATTCACAACAGATAATGGATGATGATTTGAAGAAAGTGTGATTGTTAATAGCATTGCAAGATAGAACACTAAGTTGGTATATTAAGTATTGTACGACTCATCCAGCCGCGACACTGAAAGATACAAAGGATGTGTTGAATAATGAATTTAAAAAGGCTAAATTTCAAGCTCAATCTGTAACTGAGGTTAAGGAAATCAAGCAGAAAGTAAATGAGTCTACATGGGATTTCAATCAAAGGTTGAAATTTTAGCTACAACATGATAATATGCAAATCATGGATGAACAACACAAGGATCGATATATTGCTTCACTATTATCCCATTTGAGATTTCCACTGTCATAACAGAAGATTGGAATGCAAGTTGAGGCTTTGGAGATTGCTATGAAGTTGGAAGCCTCACTTATTCAGGATACGAATCTGGGAGTACAACAAATTCAGTCATAGTTGGATAACCTGCATATGGAGTTGCAGAGTCTTAAAAGGGAAAATAAGTCCAGAATGAGACCCACGTAGAAGTATGGTGTTTAAAATTCAAAGACCATGGTCAGGGCAAGGATCAATGCCTGATGTATCAGAATTATCTAGTTGGGGGAGGTCTTGTCCCCCTAAAGCCAACAAATACCATTGGGAGGAGTACAGGTGTGGTACCATGGTGTGTTATCTGTTAGATCATAGGAAAACATACGATGGACAATTTCCATTTGTTACAGAAGTTCATGCAGAATCCCCAGCAATTGTTTTTCAATTTCTATAAGTATGTAGGTCACGATGAGCACAACTGTCAAAGTTATGAATTAATGATGGACATGACACCAATGTATAGAGTACAGATGAAGGCCCATCCTCATTAGGATCAAGTTGCAACTGCAGTGTGAGGAGGATTCCAAGGACGAGGAAGAGGATGACGGGGAGGAGATGGAAGAGGTTGTGGCCAGATCATTTGTTACAATTGTGGAGAACCAAGTCACTTTGCACAAGATTGTCAGAATCCAACGGACCCCTCTTATCAGTATTGCTGACAGTTTGATCATGTCATATAAGATTGTCCTGTGCTCATTGCGAAAATTCAAGAAAATAAAACCAATACTCAGCAGCCTACTCAGAACATCCAGATGATGAGATCAAAATCACACAAATATGGATCCATTGTTAATATTATTACGTGGAGTGGTATAACTACCGAGCAGGATAAAGAGAAACAACTAGAGGAAATTTTTGGGTACGTAAGGCTACTAACAATGAGGCTGGATTTGATTTGAATAAAGCGAAGGAAAATTTTATGGAGGCAAAGAGGAGCTTTGCAAATGTAGGAGATTCTACATCAAGGACTCAGAGTACATGCATGGAGAGGCCTGAAGAAATCAATACTATGTAAGAAACAAAGCCTTCATTGTTGACATCTTTCTTACAGACCTACTTGAATCTCCTAAGGGACCAAAAATTAGTAGAGGGACTGTAAGAGCTAATAGATAATTGTGTTGGCAAGGGTAAGCCACTCTCGAAACAGTGCGGAGTATAAGGTGGACAAAGGTAAGAAAAGGATTGGTCAGGAAATGAGATTGACTGCCTAGATTGGTGAATTTGAAATGGACCAAGTGATCCTAGATTTAGGATCTGATGCAAACGTCTTGCAGAAACAAACCTGGGAAAGATATAGGTTTTAACCCCATACATAAATTACCTGCATACGAATTCTAAAACACGTAAAATAAAAATGCGAGAGCATAACACATAAAACACATATACATAGAGATTTTCCTCTGGATCCCAAAATCGGGACTACCAACTTGATTTTTCCATTATGTTCCTTTCAATGTTACAATACATATTTATACATGCCGAAGCATCCAATACCATGGACCAAAAACCATCACGTCCAAAACCATGGACCGAAAAACCATTGCATCCAAAAAACATGTGTGAAAATCATGCACAAAACCATAGGTGAGTCTGCCCAACCTAACATAGGGTCCAAAACCAAAATTTTTCAGGGCGCTGCCCCAGACCCCATAAAGTGGGTTACGGGTATGCCTTAAACCCCCTGTGACCCCCTTTCACTACCCCCTCTAACCCCCCGGTTAACTACGTCGGCTAGTCGTGGAAAGAATATAACACAACCCAACATTCTCCTACTTGTTGTTTTGTTTCCACAGGGGGCCACAAGAGAGCTTAGTCATTTTTCCAGCCCTGAAACGCCCATTGTCTCTCTACACCAAGAGAACTTTTCAGAGCTCACAGATTTTGTCAATGCATCTGTAGTATTCTTCAAAGTGTCCACCTTTACCAACAACACCTTTTTGTCTTCTATCATATCCCTCACAAAGTGATACTGAACATCAATGTGCTTTGTCTTTGAATGATATGTAGGTTTCTTTGCCAAGAAAATTACACTTTGGCTGTCACAGTCTATCCATATAGCTTCATGTACTAACCCCATACTTGAACACAATCTCTGCAACCAAACTGTTTCCTTGCTTGCATGAGTGGCCGCCATGTATTATGCCTTTGTAGTGGATAGTGCCACTACAGATTGTTTCTTACTCATCCAACTGAATACACCTCCAAATAGGTTAAACACATACCCACTTGTAGATCTTCTCTGATCCAGATCTCTAGCCCAATCTGCATCAACAAAGCCATGAATATCCAACATTCTATCCAATCCTGGTCTTCGTTGGTAGCACAAACCATAATCACTAGTGCCACGCAAATACCTGAAAACCCGCTTCACTGCTGTCTAGTGCTCCTTCCCTGGTTTTGACATAAACCTGCTCAATACTCCCATCGCATGTGAAATGTTTGGTCTAGTACAGACCATTGCATACATCAGGCTACCGACTGCACTTGCATATGGAACACGGGACATGTCGTCTTCCTATTCTTGTGTCTTGGGACACTGTTCAGCAGATAACCTCACACCTACAGGAATAGGAATATTCACCGGTTTACTATCCTGCATGTTAAACCTCTGCAGTATTGTCTCGACATACTTCCTCTGGTTTAACCAGAGCTTCCTCTTTGTTCGATCTCTTTTAATTTCCATACCCAAAATATAGTTTGCAGCACCAAGATTTTTCATGTCAAATTTGGAGGACAATTGGGTCTTCAAATCCTAGATAATTGCTTTGTCATTTCCAACCAGCAACATATCATCCACATACACGACCAAATAAATAACACGGTCACCAATTAATTTGAAATACACATAGTGATCTTCTTTGCTTTTGGTGAAGCCAAGTCCCCGTATAAATGTATCAAATTTCTGATACCACATCCTTGGTGACTGTTTTAACCCATACAGGGACTTCTTTAACTTGCATACTAGTTCTTTCTTACCCTTCACCGCAAAATATTCAGGTTGCTTCATGTAGATTTCCTCTTCCAAATCCCCGTGAAGAAATGCTGTCTTCACATCCATCTGTTCTACCTCAAAATCAAAAGTAGCAGCAACAGATAAAAGTAATCTAATAGAAGTCACCTTGGCAATAGGAGAAAAAATATCACTAAAATCAATTCCCGACACTTGGGAATAACCTTTTGCTACCAATCGAGCTTTGAACAATGTAAACTTTGAAACGGGAATTGTAAACTCAAAACGGGAACTCTAGCCAAAAAACCCCTTAAAAACATCAAAAACAGTGCTAAAAACGAAAAGTGTTGATGTTGGAATAACACCTTTTTTTTTTCTAGGGTAAGTTTTGAACATGTTTTAAAAATGGCAGTGAAAACCAATTTTTTGTGCAAAAATTGTCCAAAAAACACCTTCAAAACAAAAAGTGTTGACATTGGGATAACACTTTTTTTTTTTTCCTTTTCAACATTTCGAAATAATAGCGTAAAATATTTTATCATGACCCTCAAAAAAATTAAAATTTCAAACAAATAATGAAAACATAAAAAAAAAAAAAATTAAAACAATGAAAAACACAAAACTAAAAAAGTTTAAAAATTAACAAAACATAAATTAAAGTATATACTAAAAACAAAACATTAAAAAAAATAAAAAAATAAAAAATAAAATAAAAATCAAACATAAAAATGTCAAAAAAAAACTTAAAAATTATAAACAAATAAATAGTAAAAAAAACATATTTAAAAAAATTGGAAAAGAAAAAAAATTGTAAACCATAAAAAAGAATTGGCAAAAGAAAAGAAAAGAAAAAATATGGAAAAGAAAAAGAAATTAAAACAAACTATAAAATTAAGTAGGTAAAAAAAAAAAACTAACTAAATTTAATAAAAAATAGAAAATTAACCAAAAAAAAAAAAATAATAATTTAAAACTACTAAAATTAAGACTAAAATGTTAATTACTTAAAAAAAATATAAAAATATATATAAAAAAGACAAAAAAAATTAAAAAAATGTTAAATTTTTTTTATCTCATAAACCATAAAAGAATTAGGAAAAAACAAAATTAATATATATATATATATATATATATATATATATATATAATTAAGTTAAAAAAAAACAAACAAACAAGTGAAAAAAATAATTAAAAACAAACTAGATTAAAAAAAAATATAGAAAATTAACAAAAGTAAAAATAAAAAAATTAGTAAAATTAACATTAAAAACATTTAAAAAAAACTAAAAAAACAAAAATAAACTGAAATTAAAACAAAAAAAACAAAAACAAACTGAAATTAAAACAAAAAAAAAACAAAAAAATATATAAAAATTTTAAAAATATATGTCTTTTCAAATTTGAAAAAAAAATAGAAAAAAAAAAAGAAAAAAGAAAAAAGATTTAAAATTTTTAAAGAAACATGTATTTTTCTATTTAAAAAATAAAAAACAAAATTTATTAAACTTAATTTTTATTTATTTATTTATTTATTTTTTTGTATAAAGACTATTCTATTAAAAAGATAAAAGGAAAAAATATTTACAAAGAGGTTTGAACCTCCGAGGGGGCCGTAGCCTGCCCTTCACCAAAAGGACTGTTGCAGGTAGCACACTGCATTCCTTTTAGAAAGATGAGAGTCATAGAAGTGAGAATTGTAGTGAGCTTGAGAGACCAAAAACTAAACTGATCTATATGAGATCGAAGCTTCAGAGGAAGCTGATCACTTACAAAAATGCTGTCCTTTACAATCGCTATTACAAAAAGATTCAAAACCAGACTTATGACCTGGAGACTATAATATTTCATGCTGATATCAAAAGAAGCCATGCACCATGGGAACTTCACACAAATACCAGAAATCAGAAGATAGCTTGTTGTCATGACGCTGGAGCCAGGAGTCTTTAAACCTGCGGAGGAGAGCCTGTCGCGTCCACGTTTGCCTGGTTGGGGGAGCCAACCCAGGTCACCATTACATTGTCTTCAGCTTCCATCATACTGCCTTCTGGAGGAAGAACAAGATTCAGAACACTTCCAGAGAGGCGCGCTGGCTCACAAGCAAGAATTTGCTCTTGTGGTGAAGCTGGCTGGGGTTGAAGGTCTTCCTGATGGCCCTCCTCGTGCAGCACGGCAGTGTCATTGAGGACAACTCCAGCCATGTCACCCTGAAAATCACTTGAATTTTGAGACTGAGACTGAGCCCTGGAGGTTTCATCCGAGCTTGTAAGCTCATCTTCCTCCTCCGAGAAGATAACAGTAATAGTGGCTGAGATGAGAGGCTTATTGAGCCTGCTTTTGAACTTGAACCGGGTCGTTTGAAAGGATCTATTCAGGGAGGGCCGAGAATGGTCAGAGGGCGGAGAGGATGGAGAGGCAGAGGCTAAAGGAGTGATGCGTTGAGGGACAGAACCTCCACGACCCCGAGAACCTCCACGAGAGCCTAAATTAGTGGGGGACGTCGCGTCGTTGGGCCATTACAGAATGTACCGGCAGCTTGAATGAGCAGGGAGACTGAAGGTGGGAGTAAGGCGGCCAGACACAGTCTGATTGAAACCAATTCAAGGACCAGACCCCTGCACAGTAGACCCAAATGCAAAACTCGCTACAGATGGAGTAGACCAGTAGAAAAAACCAGGCAAAGGCAGAATGAACCCAATGCGCGGACCAGACACTTGCAGAAAAGACCGAATCGATACACCATACACAGGCGGACAAGACGAAATCAATAAACCAGACGCAGGCGGAGAAGACCAACTCAATACACCAGACACCGGCGGAGAAGACCAAATCAATATACCAGAAGCAGGCAGATTGAGACCGGTTGAGAAGCCAGAGGGGCTTCCAAACACCCTGAGCTGCGCAGGGGTGCTGAGGGCATAACAAACAGAGGAAAACCAGATTACCAATACCTGAAGAACTCGGAGCTAATGAACCGTGATTAAGGCGCGCCATGATTAAATCCCTTACCTGCAGACCTCGAGCCGAATGAACCATAAATGCCTTGATATCACTTACCGCGAACTGCCAGATCCGGCCAAGTGGGTTGACAGCTGCCCATGTCGCATGCAGTGCGATTAACACGCCGTTAATGCACCCGCATCCGGGTGACTTACATTTTTTATTTGAAACACAAAAAAAAATTAAAAAGATCAATTTTTTTAAAACAAATTGTTTGTTTTTTTTTTTTAATATATATTAAATTTTGTTTTTTTTAAACCATTTTGTTTTGTTTTGTTTTTTTTTAAATAATTATTAAAAAATTTTATTTTTTTTTAAAACAAGTTTATTTATTTAAAACAATTTTTTTTTAAAGATTTTTATTTAAAAAAAAATTATTAAAAAAAAAAATTTCGCCCTCCCAGCCGCCCGTGGTGGTGCGGCCCCAGGCGGAGGCCTGCAGGCAAGACCTCCGGTCGAGGCCGTGCCACCACAGGCGGCCGGAGGCCTGCACGGAATCGTCCCTACGCTCTCCTGGCCGCCCGTGGTGGCGCGGGAATCTCCCCTCTACCCTGCCGGCCGCCCGTGGTGGCGCAGGAATCGCCCCTTCGCCCTCCCGGCCGTGGAGGGCGAAATTTTTATTTTTATTTAAAAAAAAACACAAAACTTGTTTAAAAAAAAATTTATTTTTTTAATAAATATTAAAAAAAAAATAAATGGTTTAAAAATTATTTAAAAATGTTTGAATATATATTTTTTTAAATAAAAAAAAACAATTTGTTTAAATTTTTTTTTTTTTTTTACTTTTCTTCTTCTTCTTCTTTTTTTTTTTTTTTTAAATAAAAAATGTAAGTTTAATAAATTTTGTTTTTTATTTTTTAAATAGAAAAATACACGTTTCTTTAAAAATTTTAAATGTTTTTTAATTTTTTTGTTTTGTTTTGTTTTAAAGACATATATTTCTAAAATTTTCAGTTTATTTTTGTTTTTTTTAAAATGTTTTTAATGTTAATTTTACTAGTTTTTTATTTTTATTTTTTGTTAATTTTCTTTCTTTCTTTCTTCTTTTTCTTTTTTTTTTTTTTTTTTAAATCTAGTTTGTTTTTATTTATTTATTTCTTGTTTTTGTTAATGTTTTTTATTTTATTTTTATTTTGATTTACTTATATATATATATATATATATATATATATATATATATATATATATATATTTTTTTTTTTTTTTTGTTATGTGTTTCTTGAAGTAATCAACATTTAAAAAAATAAAAATAAAACAACTTGAAAATTCGTTAAGTAATCATAATTTTTAAAAAAATGGACATAATAAATTTTAAAGTGTGAAAAATAAGTCCTCTAAAAAAAAATGTATGCTATATAACACGTTGCATCAACACGTTTCAAAATCAGCATAAAAATCACTAACATTTAAAAACAAATATTTATATTTGATACATAAGAATATTTAAATTGTCAAAAATATGCTCCAAAAAATAAGTATTGTATTCTGCATCACCACTTTTCAAAATCGGGTCACGTTTTTACTACCTCTATGAAACGGGTAATCGTATCGGTTATTTAAAGTGCCAAAAACTATGTTCTAAAAAAAATATGTGTGTTCTGCATCGCCCCTTTTCAAAATCGAGTCAATTTTTTTGCTATCTCTACGAAATGGGTAACAGTATCAGTTCTCGTTTCAAAGTTTACATTGTTTTTGTATTTCTCCATCTTTCCTTCTACATTTGTCTTCTTTTTGAACACCCATTTGCTGCCAATGGGTTTCCTTCCAGCCGGCAACTCCACCAGATCCCATGCTTCATTTTTGTGCAAAGATGCCATTTCATCAACCATGGCCTCTTTCCAGAGTTTTCCATCCTCTGAATCTACTGCTTCCTTCATAGTTCTGGGATCATCATCAGTAATAGATAAAGCAAAATTTGAATAGAAAGCAGATGGACTATACCTTTCTGGCTGCCTTCTTTCTCGAAATGATCTTCTCACACCTGGAGTTTGTGGCTCTTCATCTTCTAATTCCTCCTTTGTTGTAGAGTCTGATTCTTCCTCCTTTAGCTCAAACTCTATCTTCTCAGGTTCCTTTGGTTGGACTTCATGTTTAATAACATCTTTCACCTCTCTAAACACCACATCTCGGCTGTACACAACCTTCCTTGTTACTGGGTTCCAAAGCTTATAACCCTTTAAACCATCCTTATCCAATAAAGATGCACTTTTTAGATTTACTATCCAACTTGGTTCGTTTATCCTTTGGAACATGTACATATGCATCACATCCAAATACCCTCATATGTGAAAGAGAGGGTTTCTTACCAGTCCATACCTCTTGTGGAGTTTTATCTTCCAACGCTGATGAAGGTGATCTGTTGACCAGGTAACATGCTGTCTTCATCGCCTCTGCCGAGAATTCCTGTCCTAACCCGACACCGCTGAGCATGCTTCTTGCCCTTTCCATCAACGTCTTGTTCATTCTTTCTGCAACTCCATTTTGCTGAGGTATATATGGAATAGTCTTCTGTCGTGCTATACCACACTTCTTACATAATTCTTCAAATTCCTTACTGCAAAACTCTCCACCGTTATCTGTCCTCAACACCTTTATCTTCTTCTATGTCTGGTTTTCCACCAAAGCCTTAAATTCTTTAAACCTGTCAAAGACTTCAGATTTCTTCTTAAGGAAATATATCTATGTACTCCTTAAGAAGTCATCTATAAATGATACATAGTACACGGACTTACCCAATGATGGAACCTTCACAGGTCCAAAGACATCATTGTGCATAAGCTGTAATATATGTTTCTCCCTCTTACCACCAAAGGGGAAACTCACTCGATCCTGCTTCCCATGTACACAATTTTCACAAAAATGAAAATCCAGAGAGCTATTACTCATACCTCCTACCATACCTTTACCATGAAGTATTTGAAGGCTCTTCTCTCCAATATGTCCAAGCCTTTGATGCCACAGCATGGTCTTCTCTCCAGAGACCACTAGATTTTTTGCTCCATTTTCAGAAACCACAGAACTATTGCACCCATCAACAACAATGCTACCTTGCAGCTTGTACAGAGTTCCAATTCGAACTCCCCACATCAACCAGTGCTCCTCGAACCATCTTGCAGGTATCCTTCTCGAACACTGTTTTTACACCTGCATCATCCAACTTGCTTACAGAAAGTAGATTTCTGGCCAATGTAGGAATATGCAAAACACCCAGAAGTGTTCTAACCCTTCCACCTTGCAACTTCAACTTTACTTTTTCGCGACCAATGATTTTAGCTTTCCTATCATCCCTTAAGAAGACATCATCACCATCTTATTTCTCATACTCGCAGAACCACTCTCTATGGGGAGTGAAGTGAAAGGATGCACCTAAGTCAATCAACCATGCCTCATGATCTACATGTGTACTTGAAGAAGCCAAGTACACATCCCCACCTTCATCTGAGGTGGTTTTTGCCTTTGTAGAAGGAGCATCATCAGATCCCTTTCCTTTGTCAGGAGCTTTAGATTTACAGTCCCTTTTGTAGTGCCCTTCATTTCCGCATTTCTAGCACACCACCTTTACAAGTTTTCCTGGAGATTTAGATCTCCCACTCGATGACTTATTTTTGTTTTTGTTCTGGGAACATCCTCATACAGACAAGGAATCACCATTTTGGCTCTCCATATTTTTCCGTCTCATCTCCTCCGTTAGCAAGAATGAGACTGTTTCATCAAAATGCAAAGAAGTTGCATTGCTACCTATTGCAATAACCAGACTATCCCATGAATCTGGTAGAGAACACAACAAACTGATGCACTTATCTTCATCTGAAATTTTAATATCAATAGATGCTAACTGACTTACCATAGTATTAAATGCGTTCAGATGCTCTGTCACTGAGTCTCCATCTTTCATCCTCAGGTTATACAACTTTTTCCACAGGAACAATTTATTCACCAGAGACTTAAATTGGTACAAAGTCCCTAACTTATCCCACAATGCCTTTGCTATAACTTCCCCTGAAATATTCAACAATACTGAATCTGAGACACACAATCGTATTGTGCTCTTTGCCTTCCGATCCAACTTCTTCCATTCTTCATGGGACACTCCTGTTGGTTTAGTACCCGGATCTACGTCGATCCACTGATATTTATCCACCAACAGATCCTCCATCTTGAGTTTCCACAACTCAAAACTTTGACCATTAAATTTCTCAATCTCTATCTTTCCACTGCTCGCCATCTTCTTTTACCACCAGAATCAATCTCGTAGATCTCCTACTGAACAGGGTCTACCACAGGCTCGAGCGAAACCCCTCAGCGATAAAGGCGTCCCCTTGAAGCTAAAAAACAACTCTGATACCAAATATAGGTTTTAACCCCGTATAGAAATTACCTGCATACAAATTCTAAAACACATAAAATAAAAAAGCGAGAGCATAACACATAAAACACATATACACAGAGATTTCCCCTGGATCCCAAAACCAGGACTACCAGCTTGATTTTTTCATTATGTTCCTTTCACTGTTACAATACATATTTATACATGCCGAAGCATCCAATACCATGGACCGAAAACCATCACGTCCAAAAGACATGTGCGAAAATTATACACAAAACCGTAGGTGGGTCTGCCCAACTTAACATAGGGTCCAAAACCAAATTTTTTTGTTGCGCTGCCCCGAACCCCATAAAGTGGGGTTACGGGTATGCCTCAAACCCCCTATGACCCCCCCCCCGCCCCCCGCTACACCATTGGTGCAACGAAGGGGGCCTCCGCCTCCCCCTCTAACCCCCCGGTTAAGTACGTCGGCTAGTCGTGGAAAGAATATAACACAACCCAACAAAAGAATGGGAAATCCAGCACTACAATGGTCCTCGATCGAGCTACAAATGGCGAACCAACAAAATATTATTCCTATGGGACGACTACATAGAGTAACTATGGATATTGAAGGGCCGCATACCATAACCAATTTTGAAGTGATCAAAATAGTGGACAACAATAATCCATACCCGCCACTGCTTGGCATTGATTGGGCATTTGATATGAATGTAGTCATCAACCTTAAGAAGTGCAACATGACATTTGAGAAGAAGGAACTCAGGTTTATTGTTCCATTGGATCCAGTTGAAGGTGCACGATATACTGAATCAGCATGAGATTATTATGAGGATGATTTTGAACAAATCTATAAGCTTACTGCGCGGGATGAGGATTGGATCAACCCTACGGTGGATGGGTGAATTACTTGGGAGAAGGACAACTCCTGCAATTTGGATTCAGATGAGGAGCTTGAGCACTGGCAGAATAGATTACATGAGGTATCGACATTGTGATGCAACAGGCTTATTAAGTCACTTCGATGTATAGTGATTGAGGTACACAACTTACCGTATTATAATGGTTTAGAAGATGTCAATTTATTTCTAGATAAATTTGAAAGAGATGTACTGGAGGAACATCAATTCCAAGCATTAGACATCGCGCTGAGAGCTATGCCTTCTAGATGGTGGGGCACACGTAAGAACAACTTTGCAAATTGGAAGGAGTATCAACGGATGATAAAACTGTGGTTTGGGTATGCCAATACCTGAATTTCAGAGAAATATACAGGAGAGGATGATGTTCGTGAGCATCTGGTTCGGTGGAAAAAAGCATGGGGAGAAGAACCACAACCAAAATGGGTTCACATATTCTCCTACACTTTGTATATGATTATGGTGAACTGGTATCTAGAAACATATTTACGACATGGAACCACAGAGTGGGATGTTTTGAAAGAAAATTTTCTATTAACTTTCAGTTTTGAGGATGGATTTGAGTGTATTGACAAAGCGTTACAGGAGATCAAGGCTGTAATATTCAGAATTCCTAAAGAACCTGTCACGTGGGTACAACCAGACTAGAATACGCAGCTGTACCATGCTCTGGAATGCTACAATGTGACTAGAGAGGAAGGTGAGGAAGATCCTAGGAACATCAATATTCTTGATTTAGAAGGACAATGCGAAGTTGCGGGACCTAAGGCAGAAGTCCTTGACATCTCAAAGCCCTTGAAGACTAATTAGGTGAACATTGGGTTGGAAGTGCAGCCGAAGTTCACAAATATATGTGATTACTGGGATGAGGACATAGTGGACAAAGTCTATGAGTTATTGCAGGAGTATCAGATCTTGTTTCCCACAAAGTTCTCTGATCTAAAGAGAATAGCAGGTGATTTTGGTGTCATGAAGATCACTCTGAATCCATATGCGAAGCCATAAAGCAGCGCCCACACCGATTGAATCCTAAGTACAAGGAAAAATTGCACGAAGAATAGGATAAGATGCTTGTAGCCCGAATTATTGAGTCTGTCAAGGAATCACACTGGTTAGTCCTATGGTGGTTTAGGAAAAGAAGACGAAGTGCGAAATTCAGATCTACGTAGATTTAAGAAAGTTGAATGATGCTTTTGTCCATGATCCATTTCCTACGTCGTTCATAAATGAAGTATTGGAGAATGTTGGAGGTTAGGAAGCCTATTCGTTTACCGATGGGTTCTTAGGGTATCATCAAATCAAGATCATGCCAAAGGATCAAAGTAAGACTACCTTCACTACAGAATGGGGTTTTTTTCAGTATAAAGTTATGCCCTTTGGACTTAAGAATGCCTTGCAATCTTTTCTAGGGTGGTAGTCGTGGCTTTCAAAGAATTTATTCATAAGTTTTTGGAGGTTTACTTTGATGATTGGACAATGTTTGGGTTAGTAAAGAAGCATGTTTCTAGTCTTCGCCTCATGCTGGATACTTGTCGAAAGTATCAGATATCCCTTAATCTGAAAAAGTGCATATTCTGCGTACCATATGGGATACTCTTGGGCCATGTTGTCTGTAAGCAGGGGTTGATGGTAGACCTTGCCAAAATTGCAGTAATTATCAATTTGGAGCCTCCAAGAAATTTCAAACAGTTGCATGCAACATTGGGCCATACAAGATATTATAGGAAGTTCATCAAAGCATATGTGCAAATCATTGCGCCCATGGAGATATTACTGAAGAAGGATGCGACGTTTTGCTGGGATGATGATTGCCAGAAGAGTTTGGATGTATTAAAGGAAAAAATGGTCACAACGCCTATTCTAGTGTTCCCTGACTGGAAGAAAGAATTCCACGTACATGTAGATTCATCCTGCATAGCATTAGGAGTTGTGCTAACCCAACTAGGCGTAGGTGATATTAACCACCCGATAGCATTTGCAAACATAAAGTTATCTAAGGAAAAAAATAATTATTCAACCATAGAGCACGAAGGTTTGGCGATGGTGTATGCGCTCTAGAAGTTCATGCACTATTTGTTGGGTGTGCACTACAAAATGTACACAGATCATTCCGTTTTGAAGTACCTGGTCAACAAGCCTGTGTTTGGGGGGGGGGGGCAAATTTGTAGATGGTTGTTGCTCTTTCAAGAATATGACTTTGAAGTAGTTGTGAAGCCAAGGCGATTAAATGTTGGACCAGATCACCTCTCGTAGATTGAGAATGGTGATGAACCTACAAATCTGGATGAAGGATTGCCTGATGTGCAACTCTTTGTTGTGTGCGTCGCAGATGAACATTTTGCAAACATAATCTAGTTCTTGTCTATGGGTACAACTCCTGAAGGGTATACGACACAACAAAAGAAAGAATTGGTGGTCAGGGCTATATATTTTCTGTTATTGCAGGGCACTTATATAAAATGGGATCGGATGAAGTGTTGCATAGGTATGTCCCAGATTATGAATGATAAAGTATCCTTGCTGAAGCACATGGAGGGGTTGTGGGAGGACATTATGCGGGAAGAGAAACTGCGTAGAAGATCTTATGAGTCGGGCTATGGTGGCCAATTGTGCATAAGGATTCCAAGGATTGTTGCAGGACATGTGATGTATGTTAGAGAATGGGGAGGTCATCGCGAAGGGATGAATTTCCTCTAAACCCACAAGTGTCATTACAGGAATTCGATAAATGGGCAATAGACTTCGTGGGACCAATTCAACCGCTCAGAAAGAAGATAGGAGCAAGATACATCATTACAGCGACCGAATACTTGACCATGTGGGCTGAGGTGTAGCGTGTGAATGATTGTAGCTCGACCATAGTTGTGAAGTTAATTTTTGAATACATTTTGTCTCGGTTTGGCTGCCCTAAAATTTTGATGAGTGATAGGGGTTCACACTTATTGAATGAAACAATTGTTGCCTTGCTTGAAGAATTCCAAATGTATCATCAGAAAAGTATGTCATATCATCCTCAAGCAAATGGAATAGTGGAAGCCTTTAATAAAATCCTGGAGAATTCTTTGACGAATATTTGTAATGCAAATCAGAATGATAGGGATGTGCTCATACTCGCTGTTTTATGGGCGTATAGAACTACCCGTAAAAAATTGACTGGATAGACGTCATTTAGACTGGTTTATGGACAAGAAGCCATAATGCCGATCGAGTACATTATGCCGAGTTTTCAGATTGCTGCAATCACAGAGATGGTCGATCGGGATACCACGAAAGAACGCCTTGCGCAGATAGTTGAGTTTGAGGAAGATCGCTTCTTGGTTGGTTTTCATCAGCAAGTGCAGAAGGCTCATGAAAAAGTGTGGCATGATCGCCACATTAAAAAACACACCTTTAAAATTGGAGATTTAGTGTTTTTGTATGATATCAAGTTCACAAAGTTTACAGGGAAGTTCCAGATGCATTTGCTGGGGCCATATATTGTCAAGGAGATTACGGATGGAGGCAAAGTTCAGCTCGTGAAGCTAAACGAGGAGATGTTTCCAAGAAAGATCAATGGGAGTCAATTAAAATTGTACAGGGGTGAACCAACCCCTGCGCAATGAATATATGAATGTAAAATAGTCTTAGTACTCTAGGAAGTTTCAAGGGAGTGCGGGACTATAAACTACACTTCCAAAAGGATAGTTTGGCAAAGTGAATGGGTTGTGTGATGAATTGAGGGAAGGTGCAGAGGAGAGCTACGATGAAGGAGCTGCGCTAGAATTGTGGGTCCCATGCAGCCTGCGAAAAATTCACCATTGGAAGCACTGTAGATGATTGGATGGCGATTTTTCTATTGAAGGGAGCGGGGGGAGAGAATTTAAGGAGGATATCTTTGGAAATCTGCCGCCAAAAGCACATTAATGATAGGAATCTGGAGGGAACGAATGGATTTGAATTCAAATTGGGCTATAAATACAACATCCCGCTCCACATTTGAACACTTTTCTTCCTGATAAATTTCCTTGAGCTTTTGCGCTTTAGTTTGCACTAAGATAATTGTTGCATGTCTGCAGAGGATTGGAAAATACTTCGAGAGAAAAATTACAACAAGGATTTGAGAATTTAACTGATTAGAAATGCGAAATATTCTTGGAGATTATTATTGCAAACTGACCTAATCCAGCCCAACCTGTGCCTAAAACCTTGCCTACCACAGTGCCTAGGTCACTGAGGCCTAAACCATTTGCCTTCGCGGCAGGAGAAAAGAAGCAGAAGAAGCCCCAACAAGCACCGATGTGACAATTGCTCCGCAAAAATCCAACAGAGGTCAGACAAAAGGAGAATATGGATAGAACCAAATAGCCGACAGAACCCTTGGACTTAGACGAAGAAGAGCTATTGGCTTAGTGGGGCCTGACCCAGGTTCAGAGGTGATTTAGCCAAGAAAATCCCCATACTACTGGCCCTTTCGGCAACAGTCCGGGGAGCGCGGACTGAGGTCTCACCCAAAGTAGTATGGGAGGGTGCTAGAACTAGGTTTCCACACCCTAGGGATGTCTGATGGGCTTCTAGAGGTTTGCGGTCTGACCTGTCGCTACTTGCACTTGTGATCCCTTCGCGACCTGCGGTGTAGCGTCTGCGCAACCCTACTTGGGGCGCGACCCATACAATACCCAAGATCCTTGTTAATTAACCGATTACTTAACCTGCGTGTGTAATATTTATGATGACTACAACATATTCATCAACTATAATAGTGCACACAATACATAAACGAATACAAACATAAAGCAGATAATGCACAACAAATACACAGGAATATGAATCAACTTCTCTTTTACTAATCTTCAATCTTGCTTACAAACTCGAAATCGCCTCGTGTACTCAGCTTCAGGGGTCCATGCACTCAGTTGCAGACTCTACTAGGCCTCTTCGCACTCAACTGCAGAGCTTCTTCCTACTACTACAACCCAAGACACTTAGAACTCTACTCTATGCTCGAACCATTCCTTCACTATTCATCCCTTCCTTAACCGACTTTACAACTTAAAGCCTCGCTCTATTTATACAATCGCATGGTCCACGAACCATGGGTAGGCCGACTTTACACTATTTTACAATACAACACTTAGTGTAGACAACCCTATGACTCAATTGTACACTTCGCACTCCGCGCCCGCAATTCGCAGAGTTTTACAACATTTCTGACCAAAAATTGGGCTTTGAGCCCCAAAAACCTGTTGTGGGGGGGATTCCATGCCCAACAGGCCCCCAACACAATCATTGTGACTCGTCCCGAGTTACACTGCTGGTGTGATGATCTTGGCGTGGAGCCCCTCCAACCGTTCCTTCGCTTCCCGGAGGTCTACGGCAGACTGATCTGCAGTCCATTGGATCTGCTCCACCCTCTCGGCCGAAGTCTTGCTGTTAGGGGAAACTCCTCATCTTAAGGAATGCATCGCCTTCATTTATGTTAGCTTTCCTTCGATGCCTGTAGTGATGATGAAGGCCTCATCAATCCAATGTTGGACGCGCGCTTTAAGGACCACCTCTTTCTGCCACGCAAAATCCACCTGTTCCTTCAATGCCTTTGCCTGCTGTAGCTTCGTAAGCCGCTGGGTCAGGACAACTGTTTGCGTCGTACTGCACACATTATCATACTACCCCTGAAGCTCTCGTGCCTCCATTTCCAGGCATTGTATGTTGGGGTCCTCTTGTAATGAAGTGAGGACCACGAAGGATTCCTCCAACATAGCGGTGCAGTTTTGTACTGCCTGTCCTATTTCTTCCAACCCCTTTTGAATAGCGCCAGTGCGCTGTTCCCTAAATTCCGGGGGCATAGAGGACTATGCCTTTAATCACAGCTCAGAAATCTGAAGGTTGAGGTCAAGTTGTACTCTCGTTGCTTCCTCCTTTGCCTCGCAGAATCTAGTCGCCAATCAGTGGATCTGCTCTGCTACTGGTAGATCTGTCGGGATGACCAATTCTGGGACGTTTCTACAAGCATTGTCTACCGCCTGCTCTAGTCCTTGAGTCTATGCAACCAGTTCATCACGCTGCTGGCTGAGTTGTTCCATATTGATATTTTGTTCGCTCAATACCTATAGTGCGTGACCTTCTCTCACGCGGAGCTCGACTGTGATCCCATCTTGTAACTGGTACATGGTTTCTCGCAGAAGGGAAGCCAAGTTTAAGCCCAGTCCCTTAATCTTTCCCACCACAGTTCAGTCAACCTCGTTCGCTGCTACTAACATGCCCTCGGGGAACACAAAAGTGTTGGTCATTTAGGCGCACAACATCTGTTCTGCCTCTAATGTACCTGCTACGACATATGGGGCCATTGTTCCTGTTTGTGGGGTTTGCACCTGTAGTCCCTGTAGCTGCGCGCTTAGCGCCCCCAACACAGTTTTCTACTGTCATCACCTCTTAGAGCGCGTCCTTAGTGACATTGTGAACCATTTCGCCGATGTCAAAAAGATCACCTTCTGTAAGCATGATGGGGTCGATAGATGTCTTCGATGCCTTAACCTTCTTTCCGGGGACCGGTTTCTCAGGGATACATGACCATTTCAATGGTTGCGAGGTGGTTGTTGGGACCATGCACTTTTCAGCCAGGTCTATGTTCTCAGCCCCCTACCCTATGGACATGTCATGGCCCTCCTCGGCCTCTTCTATTGGCGTTGTTATTGTTTCTGCTATCTGCGCTGCTACTGATTCATCGACTGACTTCTGCTGTGTGGATGCCTCTACTGCTGCTTTTTCCTAGGACCTCTTTTCAGCTAGCTGCACGATGCGCAGCTTGGTGTCCTTCTTCCTTTGCTAAGTTGTGGCCCTTTCCATTCCTATGAAGTCTGGGGTGCACCACTCTAGAGGCCATGTTTCCAACGCCGTGAAGATGGTGTCGTTAGTAGCAATGAATGGGAGCTTCATCCATGCCTTTGCCAGATCCTTCCGCTCCTGGACATAAATGTTGTGCATGTCCACTTTAAACTCTGCAAAGCTCTACAGAGTGGCATACACTGTGGGAGACAACCGTGGTCTTCTATTGATCCACATCCAGATGCTTGCCTCCATCAACACCCAAAAAACCTTGGTGGCGCGAATCCGCTTTGCATCCTTAGTGGCCCAGAGCGAAGCATACTTCGTAGCCTCAGGTATGTCCTGGTCGATATCCGGGAATTGGCTATCTTCCGGTAGTTCGCCCGCTATCAATAAGATGGATAAGAGCAACCATGCATAGTGGAAGGTCTTACCTTGCTCTTGGGCCTCCTTGCAGTTTGTCAAAAATTCCTCACAGAGGAACTTTGCCCAGTTGAATTGGACCCCCTCCACGCATTGTTCGGTCAGTGCAACCACAGGCACTGGTACTTCATCGGCGTGGAACTTCCGCATTAGTTTTCCAGCTAGGATCTGGGTGGCTAGGCACACACCTTTCTCCTTGATACTTGCAATTGCATAGCCACACTTCTTCTTTTCCAGCTTGTATTTAGTTTTCATGGCTTCTGCGAGAGCCAAATCACTGCTTTTGCTTGCCATCATCACGGGGTCCTTTCCCTTATAGGGAAGTTGAGAAATTTGGTGAATAAGCTCTGTCATGATGGGAATAGGCTCCTCCAACCATAGATACCCATCATGCACCAGGCACAACAGCTACCTCATGACGAAATTGGTGATGGACGCGTGGTGAAAGTGGGGTATCCAGCATAGATGAAGTAAGCCAACCTTCTCCACACCGCGCAACCATTTTCATTGCTCTAGCATGGTTACTTGCCCCTCCAAATTTTGCTTCATAAAGCTCTCTGTTGCTAGGTGTGGGAACTTCTCGCTATCTGAAAGTTCCTAATCTTCGAATTTCAGGGTAGGCACTCGGCTTAGGAGCAGACTTTCAAAATTAATTCCGTTGGGGAGGAGCGGGGTCTGGAGCATACTCTTTATGGCCTCTAGGTCTTTGGGCGCCCTAACTTTCCCTTTCCATGGAGGGATGTACGTGGGTAACTTCACTGCGGAAGACATTGGTGGGACGTCCTCTTCCACGTCATCTTGCGCCTCTATTTGATCAATTAGAGCCTGTAAATCCTCCTCCTCTTCGTCCGATTCAATGGTGATGGCCTTGCCTTTTTCTTCCATTGATATCTTGCCGAACTGTGGGTTTATTGGGGACATGTGGACTAGTCCCATATTCTATTTATCTTTCTTCGGTCACGACGTCCGTGGTGATTTTGGAACTTCTGGCGCAACAGCCGCATCTCCGGGCTCCTTAGCAGTATCTTTGACAAATTTCACACCTAGCTTGGTAGCAGTCATTGTGGGTTCACGAGATATGTTCTGTCGTCTACTCAAAGATGGTAAGATTGCTCAACGCTCAATACTCTGCAATTGCTGAAATCCCAAACAACAAAGTGTTGTCTCGTGGTTAGTCCTTGGAGTTTTATAGTGTTTTTTGAATTTGAATTCGACCGTTCCCCCTACTTCTGAGTCATTAATGCATTCTTGGCGCCAGATTGTCCCAAATCTAGCCCTTAATTCATGTCTTAATTGTCCGCCACTCGCTCCCTTTTGCCTTAAATTAGACATCTTGTCATGAACAGTGACATCAACGGTTACTTCCTGGTTGACCCACGTGGCAGCGCAGCCCCCTGTGCACAGGCGCAAACCTTGTACCATGTTGATTTTGTGCGTACCTCCCTCACTGCACAGTTCCCAAATAGACTCATTTAGAGTCTCATGCTCTCTTTCAACTGTCTGGAGTGCTGAGACTGTGCTCCCTACGGCTAGTCAGGTGGTTGCACCACCTGTGTGAGACTTCAATTTGCCTTCTAATATAGTCCATGGACACTCCTCAATTGCCATCGCGATGACCGGCGCAGCTCATTCTACCTTATGTGGTGTGCTCCCCTTGTTACTACGTTTGGTAAGGTGCAGTCTTAGCCATGGTATCAGAGTCATAAATTCTCAGCGATAATCATCTAACATAGTGGTATGATCATCCGTATCTCACCTTGTCATCCTTGGTTTATCAACGAGACATGCTTGCATGACCTCGGTTTTCCGTCTTTTGATCCCAGCATATTTCAACATACTTTTCTCCCTCAAACGTACCCAATATTATTCGAGTTCAAAAAGTCTAAAGTTCCCTCGTTGAATGTCTTCCCAAATCCTTATACGGTCGTCCTTGCATAGCTGTGTGATTCCTTCGTCTTGGTCTTCACGCGCTATCATAACTATGGGGGCTATTACATGTGGATTCCTTCTGGTATTCCCTTAAGAAATCTTGGGTTATACTCTGTTTCACACCTTTGGAATCACTTTCGCACTCAGGTTTTTGCATATGGTCCTATGGGCCCACTGAACCGCTGGCACGCGCAGGTCCCAGCCTGTTCGTCTTACTTTGTAAACCTTGTTCAGTACTCCATGCACCCTATGGAATGCTTCGTCATGGAGAATTGGTAACGCGCGTTGAATTTCTTGTTGTTGTGGTTTGTTTCGATGCTCTAGGTTGGGGTTGGTGTGCGCTTGTGTAGACTATACAACATATGTCTGTACCCATTAGGAAAGGTGGGCATGCAAGTCATTCCACCCCATATGATTTTCTTTCATTTAAAGTTGGGGTTTTCCAAAATGTAGGCGCATCATCCTTCTGCATCCACGCCAGTCTTCAAAAGTTCCTTGATGCATACCCCACCATCGTGCGGGTGTTGCGTGCAGTGCCCACTTCAGCGCATCGAACCACTGCTGCTCTAGTACTGCACTTTCAAATTTGCTCAGAAATTCATCCACCTATGAAAATCCATCATATGTCGATAGATCCCTTTCCTAGATTGTTACGCAACATAATGACCTAATCATCATGTTACAGTTCAGTGTTGTTACTTCGTGCAGCCGATTTTGCCATCGCTCTATCTCTTCGTCCGAATCCAACGTGTAGGAGCCTTCACGCTCCCATGAAATCCTTCCATCTGCTGTTGGATTCACCCAATCCTCTCCTTGTGTAGTTATCTTGTAGATACAGTCGATATCGTCATCATTAACGTCCTCGCGCACCGATAGTGAATTTTTCTCAAAGATCATTTTGCGCTTCTTCAGATTTATGAGTCCATTCATATCGGTAGCCCAGTCTATCCCTAGTAGCGTGGGATAGGGATTGTTTTCATTGACAATCTCTATCACTTCAAAATCTGCCTACGTGCTGGTGCCTTCAATATCGACTGTGACCCCTTGCAATCTTCCCATGGTCAAAATCTTATGTTGGTTTTCCATCCGTAACTGAATAGGGGACCATTGCAACATAGGTCTGCCCATGTGTTCCCATGTTTTCTTTGGTAGTGCATTCGCGTCGGAACCCAGGTCCAGGATTACCTAATCCATTTTTTACTCACCTATTTGCGCAACCAACCTCATCTCCCTTCCTGTGCGCAATGCATGCTTTCCTAGTTTTCGGACCACACGCGGTTCTCCTAACCCTGCGAACCTAGTGATAAGTTCATGTAGCCCTTTGACTACCTTGTTGCCGCACAGCAGTTTCATGCATGTCTCCAGAAAGGTAGTGAGCATTGAAGGATCCATCGCTGGTTCTAGTTGATCCTTACTACTTGAAGTGGAGGCCTCTGTGAAGCTCTTCTTAGCTTCCATGAATGTCTCCTTCGCGTGTTCTAAATCAAACTCGAGTTCCTTTGTAGCAGCCTTATGAAACCATGCACTTTATTCTAGCTACTTCCCTTTATCATCTCCTGTTTTCATACTGCTCTTGAGCATCATGTTTACATTTGGGACTTCTTCGCACGGTTTAGACCTCATCATTTGTAAATTCTGGGCCGGAGTGGGCTAGAGTACCCCCTTTTCACACATCTTTGCTATCAGTGAAGGGCAATCTTCCTTCTCATAATCAAACTGATTATAGTACCAACATGATATCCTAGTCGGGTTAGTACAATTGCGGGCATAATGCACTGGCCCCTTCCTGGTCCCATTCCTCCTTGACCCTAACCGTGCCCCTGAAACCCAGCACGTGCCATCCCTGTATTTGGGTCGAGGGCTCGGGTTTTGGCCTGCACCCTGTAGGCAGGAGTCTGATCCATCATTAGTTCATAACTTCAACAGGTGCGTTCGTCATGGCCTACCAACTTGTAGAAATAACAAAAAAACTGCTAGGATGTCTGCATGTACTTCTGCAACAGATGACAATTATCTGTGGTATGTTTTCCTCCTATTTGGCAGATCACGCACCATATTGCAAACTCTGTGTGCGGCCCCGCCTGTGCCTCTGGTCTTAATGGCATTGGCCTTCCTCTTGCCAAGTAGTTCGCGAACACTGAACAATGATCTTTTTCGTGGCCCTGGCCTTTGCATTTTATGCACCATACTTCCTCGTGCGCCTCTGGCCGAGGTGCCCTATCCTATTTCAAACTCTACATTTATAGACACAGATTCTATAGCTGTGTGTGGATCTGTTGGATTCCTAATCCAGGGTCTTGTATAGGGGTCTCATGAAACCTCATTTCCATCTCCAACGCTTCGTCCTAGGTGGAAATTTTTTGCTGTGACAACGCCATCCTTAAGTGTGGTGTAAGTGAGGCCACAAACCATGCATGACGCTGTGCATCCGTTAACATCATATTGGCTTCGTAGATCGTGCTCTTCAGCCTTTGGTCTAAATCCCAGGGGGTCTCTCCCAAGAGCATCACGATCTCTTTAAACCTGATGATTGATTGTGTCTCTGACTTTGGCTTGCTAAACTCCCTATTCAACACGGTCTGGATCTCTGCAATTCCTGCGTTCAGGTGGTCATTAGAATGCTTGATATACCACGTTAATGTGTGATCCTGCAACGCGCCCACCAACGTAGCCTTTTTAATATTATAATCCATGACTCCCTGTGCTTCCCATATTGCTCTTACCACGAACCAGAATTGGTCCACGTCTTCATTTCCTACTCCTGTGAACATCGGCAGTTTGATCACACTTGCCATGCTAAACTACGGAGGTGGCAGAGGTGGAGTGGGTGGAGATGGAGGTGATGGGGGTGAAGTGGGTGGTGGTGTGGGTGGGGGTGGTAAATGCAGAATTCTCTGCCTTATCAAACTGACTACGCTTCTCAGAGAAACCTTTGCAAGCTCGTCCTCGCTCTCCTGCAAGGGTGAAATTAAGGGATTGTTTTCTAATTCTTGACTGCTTCCGCTTCTGTAGATATTTCCACCCCGCATAGTCCCAAACATTAATTTATTCGCATAACCTACTTTTCACACAATAGCATCTTAATCCATGTGTTCAAAGATTTAACGTACTTACCTTGCGGTCCCTTGAGAAAACGTCGCTCTGCCTCGCTGTAGCTTACAGTCATGTCTACCGCGAACTCAATGATAAATCCTCCTATTATCTAGTCGATCCAGTGGTCCACAACTCATTCTGTCTTATATTCTGAGGCTTCTAGTCTGCGCACTAGTTCTGGAGTCCACACTATTGGTTTATCGAGCCTACACCTTCCTTGGTTGTCTGTTAACTTTGCGATCCACTCATACAGCTCAAATGGCAAAGATGCAAAGAAAATTTCGTGGATTTTAGTGTACAAGTAGCGATCCGGCCACTGCTCCTTAGATACTCATGGATTTCTATTTTCCAATGCCACGAACTCATGAATCTCCTTGTCCAACCACTCTTCAATTTATTTCTTTGTAGGGTTCCAGTGGCATGACATCAAACATCCTTTATGTAGATCCTGGTCCCGACAACGGAACCATTTTTTGGCTTAGTGGAGCCTGAACCAGGTTCAGAGGTGATTTAGCCAAGAAAATCGCAGTACTACTGGCCTTTTCGGCAACATTCTGTGGAGCACGGACTGAGATCTCACCTGAAGTAGTATGGGAGGGTGCTAGAACTAGGTTTCTGCACCTTAGGGATGTTTGATGGGATTCTGGAGATCTGCAGTCTGACCTGTCACTATGCACACTTGTGATCCCTTCGTGACCTGCGGTGTGGCTTCCGCACAACCCTACTTTAGGCATGACCTGTATAATACCCAAGATCCTTATTAATTAACCGATTAATTAACTTGTGTGTGTAAGATTTATGGTGATTACATCATATTCATCAACTATAATAGGGCACGCAATACATAAACGAATACAACCATAAAGCAGATAATTCACAACAAATACACATGGATATGAATCAACTTCTCTTTTATTAATCTTCAATCTTTCTTACAAACTCGACACCGCCCTGTGCACTCAGTTGTAGACTCTACTAGGCCTCTGCACACTCAACTGCAGAGCCTCTTCCTACTACTATAACCTAAGACACATAGAACTCTACTCTAAGCTCGAACCATTCCTTTGTTATTCATTTATTCATCCCTTCCTTAACCGACTTTACAACTTAGAGCCTCACTCTATTTATACAATCCCATGGTCTGCGGACCATGGGCAGGCCGAATTTACACTATGTTACAATACAACGCTTAGGGAGGACAACCCTATGACTCAATTGTACACTTCGCGCTCTGCGCTCGCAATTCGCAGAGTTTTACAACATTTTTGACCAAAACTTGGGCTTTGAGCCCCAAAAACCTGTTGTGGGGGGATTCCATGCCCAACAAGAGCTCACCATGGGGATTGAAGAAATTGATGTTGATGAAGCAGTGTCGATTACTCGGCTACCACCTTATATACCACCAAGGAAATGCACCGCCAAGGTTCATAAAGATCGAGATTCAATGAAATTCATAGTCTCCACACCATTGTCGCTAGATAATGTACCTTTTGAGGGAAATCTATTAACCCAAATACCGTATTTAAAGATGGAGGACTGGGAACTGGAGGATCATGTGAGGTTCCCGCAGTTGGAACCGAGAAAATAACTGAAGAAGGTATACTATGAGGAGTCAGATGTTACACGGCCTGAAATAATGCAGTGGGCAGCCGGAGTTGAGTGAGCGGGGTTGTTAAACATGTTATGGGTGCCACATTTTAGCCACAACATCATTAACACTGTCTATGTGGGTCAATTATTAACGTTGGTTCATGATGGGTGACTTTGGTTAGGAGGGCCCATCCCAATCACTGATATGTTGATTCACTGGATAACATTGTTGCCATATTAAGGAGTAGATCCTACAAATGCTTTCATAGGAAAATCGCAGGAGAATAATTTGGCATATTAGATGAAGAGCGACTTCGGGTTGGTGAAGTCATACAACTATGCAATTAGTTCCATCTCAGATGGAGTGGTGCAGTTCACTGCACAAATATTGGCCAAGAAGATCATGAGGAAATGTCACACTGATGAAGTGCTAGCGCCAGTAGTATATATGGCTGCGTAGTGCGCCAAGGGAGTCCAATATAATTGGGCTAAGTATTTATGCCATGATATTTTGGAAGATTTTCGTGAAGCCCAAGATGATAGTAAGGCATTCCACTACATGTGGTTGCTTCTCTTGATCATGCTAGTGGCATGGAGAATGCCAGAGGAAATTCAGTTCTTGTAGCATGATTAAGACCTATGTGAGGTCGCAAAATTCGCCTCGCTATGGGAAACAAAGGACCCTGAGCGCATTATGGAGACAAAAAATATTTTGGGTCCTCTCTTAATCATAATTAAGGATGGTGATTAACCAACGGCCATGGTTATCACCAAGCTTGCATGCCCAATATGCGAATGTTGTTGATTTCAAGGTAGATTTTCATAATCTGTCTATCTGCGTGAAGAAAGATTCCACGAGCATATGGCACAAGTTTCCATACTTGGTTGCCGAAGATGATATTATGGGGGTTGTCAACAAATGACCGAGCGATTGGCTCATCCCATCTGATGCAGGCACAGGTACCAGTAAGGCTACCGAAGGAGAAGCAGAAAAAATCACATCTACAACAACAACAACGAAAGAGAAGAAGAAGGAAGAACATAAGGCTTTTGTGAAGGAAAAGGCCGCACAGAAGAAGGGGGCTTCTTCCAAGGAGAGGGATGCACTAAAAGAGGTCTTTGCCAAAGAGATGAAAGTGCCAAAGGAGAAAGTTGCCACCACGTCCTAGGCCACTATTGACCTTGGAGAATTTGAAACAGAGTGCACCAATGAAGAGATTGAGACAGAGGGTGAAGAGGAATGGGGTGCAGGAGTCCCCCTTCATTGTCAAAAAGAGACAGAAGAGGAGCTCCATGGGACTGTGAAAAGAAGCAAAAGTCTAACAAATCTGCGAGCATGACACCTTTGTTCCTCATGGAGGGGGACCCGGATGAGATTGGTAATGTGATTCGCAGCGCAACAGAGTCTATTTGGAATGACATTGAGGACCAATACCATTAGTCACTGGACAAGGTGCAACAGGGTCTGAGAGAATTGCAGGTCCAAATTGGGGTTATTCAACTGAGCGTTGGACAAGCGAGCCTGAAGAAAGAGAGCGGGTTAGCCTTAGCAGCAGAGATCATTATAGACCTCTGCATAGTACAATTACCATAGAGATCACTACACATCAAGACTTCATAAGACAAGGCGTGCCTAGTGCATCTAAAGAATTTGAGTCTGAACCTGGTGGTGCTCCATATTTAGACACTGCACAAGCTGCATCATGGAGTATCAGATGAGCTTAAGGTTTGGGAACAATGAGAATTACTGGTCATCAACGAAATAAATACCAATAACCAGCAGACGTTCAAGGAAAAGGCGCATGCACTTAAGGAACGCGAAGAAGTCATTGCTCGTAGTTAGCAGCTAGAAGCAGCAATAACACAGGTATGTAATGAGATTCTCGAGCTCCAGATCCCAGCAGAAGCGACCTCTGTAGAGAAGATCAAGAAGTTAGCTGTCGCGGTAAAAGAGTTAAAGGAGGAGATTCATAAGTTTTTTTTTTGAGCTGCAGCTGCAAATATTTGAGCTTCAACTTAAGCTGTAGCCAACCACTCCTCTGGAATTCAGAAAGAAACGCGAGGATATTATTAAAGAAGACATGACTACAATAGAAGATGCAGTGAAGGATTGCACCAGTTGTTTGAATAGGCCATGGAACTATGGACCTTGTTGAAGGAGGATCCAACCTTGCAGAAAATCAAAGCAGATATCTGGGAAAAGCAAAGGTAGTTCGACGCAATGTTGCACTAATTGTTATCGGGATAATTTCAATGCAGGGAAAAAATCAGAAAAAATTGTAAAAGTCGGGAAAAAATCGGTAATAATCGGGAAAAAATTGTAACATACAAAAATATTCATTTTTTTCAATTTTTTTAATATCTAAACCATCTACAACATAAAATAAATACATTGACACATAAATATGATAAAAGAACTAATATATAAGATGTTTAATATCATTTCTAGTGCTACATCACACATAACAGTGAATCGTGTCCTAAATAGTAAGTCCTCACTCCTGAGTCCCAACTCAACCTCAAAATATCAACAAAAAATATAATAATGTATCTCATGAGTCATATCATGAGTCATAATGTCATATACAATGAAATGAACAAAATAAATAAAGTCTAATACTATTGATTTCCTCTGCCCCTCTTGTGAGAAAATGCCATAGCTTTCCCTTTCCCTCTAGATGTAGATGCTGGTGGAGTTGGTAGTGGACTATGCTGTGCTCTAGAAGCTAAAGAACTAGGAGTAGGAGCTATAGGAGGTAGACCACATCCTCTACTAGTGGCAGGGGTAGCTCGAGCAGGTGGTGTCACCTCCTCCTCCTGTTGCTCTGCCTCCTCCTCCTCCTCCCCCTCCACTACATCTTGCACTAACCAATCATCAGTAGACTCCATGAGAGGCCTCTCGGCCTCAACCCTCCATGCAACAGTGGTGTCAATCCCATCCAATGAGATGGCCTCCATATCAGGCGTCCTCTCAAGTTGCCTCACCCACAATTTAAGATTGTAGTAGACGTAGACCATGTAATTAAGTCACTAGGACTCCAACCTATACAAAGTTCATGAAATAATAATTATAAAAAAAATATTGTTTAATGAATTCAAAAAATTATTTGGAAATTTGCAATATTTTAAATTTGTAAGTGTTAACCTGTTGCACTTCTTGTTGTGTATTTTTTCAAATACACACTAGTTGCGCTCACATCCCGAGGAGCTACATGTTTGGCAAAGGATTTGAATGGCAAGCTTTTGCAGAAGGGGTACCCTGGCACCATACATTCTCCACCATGCATCTACAACAAAATTACAAATAAAATTTTAAATAAACATAAGAAAAAAAATGGAATTTGAAAAGACAATGAAATTTGAAACAAACTAAAAAATACCTGGCAATTTAACCGTCCTATCAGTCACAGCCATGTCAAAGCCAAATGTGCCACCTTCCATCCTATATGTCTCAATTTCTTTAGAGATTTCTGTACGTTTTGCTGGAGATCGCACCATCCTCTAGACACAGGTTAAGAATCCATCCATGATCTTAGCATCAAATATGAACCCACATGCGTAAGAAAACGTGGGGTTTAGGTGGATCCTTGCAGCATGAATGGGACGATGGAGTGTGTTGTTCCATCGTTCATCAATCACTCCCCATAGGAGGAGTTGTCTCTGAAACTCCTCATCTCCCTTATCATTATAGTAGGCCCGAATGGACTCCTTTGCCTTGTCCATGGCCTCATACAAATAGCCCATTGCGGGCTTCTCACCATCAACTAATCGAAGAACCTTTACCAAAGGTTCAGTAATGGCGCACACCTCCTGCACTCCCGCCAGAAGTCTTCCTGGTATGAAACTAGTCTGCATATGGCCTCTCCCTCTGGTTTGTGGCTCATTGTCAAAGCACACCACTCCTCTGAAAGAAACATTCTCTTCACATCCCACATAGAATTCAAGAGGAGTTGAAGAGATATGAAATTGGTGGCAAACCGTGTAATGGCGGGGTGCACCAACTCTTTGTTGTTGGTGAATTTTCTCATCAAGCTAAGCACATATGTATGATTATATATAAATTTTGTAATGCTTTTGGATGAATCAACAATATCTTTGACAAAGGAAATTTTCCCTATGTCCTCCAACATCAAATCAATACAATGTGCAGCACAAGGTGTCCAATATAAAGTAGGATGCATATCCATAAGCATCCTGCCAACAACAACATAATTTGCAGCATTGTCCATTATGATTTGGACAACATTTTCTATACCCACCTCCAAAATAAACACATCCAGCAAATCACATAAAGTTTTTGCATCTTTGATTTGTGTAGATGCATCAACAGATTTGATAAACATACTTCCCTTGGGACAACTAATCAAGAAGTTTATAAGGGTTCTCCCCTTTTGGTCAGTCCAACCATCTGACATCACAGTGCATCTTGTTTGTGCGCATGATTCCCTAAAATCTCCAATCTTTTGGTGCAATCAAGCTTTTCATTTTGAGGAATCTGGCCTCTAATGTCATGATAAGAATGGATTTTGTACCCTGGGCCAACAGTTGCAATAGCATCAATAGCAGGCTAGAAAATGGATTATTCCTTACAATGCTGAAAGGAATATCACTCCAAAGGAGAAATTTGGCCAGCAACTTGTCAGCTTGTTCTTTCTCAGTTTTTTTAAGCATTGAAGTGATAGATGGTTGTGAACCACGTGTGGTTCGAGGAACAAAAAATGATGAGGCAGCTACCAGGTTGGTTGATGCCATAGTAGAACCACTATCACTTCCTTGTTCAGCTAACTTTGTTAGTTACCTCTTCATTTCTGCTTTGGCTTCTCTAGTGTGGTCTAAATTTTCCAATGATCTCATGGCTTTTTAGATGATTTCAGGATTTGTATTTATGCAATGCCCTACATCAAATCCAGGGATTTGTGAAAGGTGATACTTCAATCTATACACCCCCCTGGACATATGGTGCCCACACAACTTGCAAGACAAGTTTATTCTATCATTCCCTCCATCAGGTTCACCAATTTCCTTGGCATGTTTGACTTTGAACTTTGAAGTTGAAAATTTGAATGGTAATTCAGTGAACCTATGGCAAAATAAGGATTACAATTTACAAGTTACAAACTTACAATTTACATTGTACAAAAAAAAATAAAAAAAAATTTACATACAATTTAAGAAAGCCCATTCCAAACCCAAGCAAAAAAACTAAAAAAAAAATTACATTGGACAAATGTCAAAAACCCCATTCCAAACCCAACCAAAAACATAGAAAAAAAACAATGGGTTATCCAGATTCCAAACCCAACCAAAAACATAAAAGAAAAACCAAAACAAAGTTACAAAACACAAAACGTTGGTGCCCATACCGGTTTTATGGAGAAAATTCATCTCCTCCTAAGCTCACACTTTATTTTTCTCCTCCAGTTAGCGGATTCAGCTCCAAAATTACCAAGAGCTCACTCCAAGACTCCAAACCCCTGTCGCGCGCCTGTCTACTGTCCAAATGAAAAAAAAAACGTGTTTTTCTAGTTATAAATCGCGCTGCCTGACATAGCCATGATTTTTTCATAAAAATCGGCCAAAAAAATAAAAATCGTTTTTATCGTGCGATTTTATCCTTTTTTTTAAAAATCGCGATAAAACGATTTTATCGCGATATTTTCATGATTAGTGCAACACTAGAACTTCGATGAGATCAGATCTACATCACAGACCTTAGCACCATTGTAAAGGTTCATTTGACTATAGGAGGGGAAGTTCATCCACACTGAGATCGATGAGTTGCGACGAAAGGCATCAATCGTATCCTCAAGGATGCAACTCTGGGCAGACGAGGCAAGTCAGTTGACACAGATGGTGTAGAGCAAGTTGAAGGCTATGCAGCAGACACAAAGAACCATGGGCCTTGCAGTCGAAAGTCCAACTACAGATAAATTGTTTGAGGGAGTAAATTAGGCCACTGCATAGGGAACGACATATCTTCAAAAACTGATTACAGAGTTCAGTAGTTTGTAGGCAAAAATCGAGGCAACACCAGTAGAGTGACTCAGGACAAGTCACAAATTTGTGTTGGGGGCCTATTGGGATAGGGTACCTTGGGGTCAATTGAGGAATGGAGTACGCAGGTCAATAGGAGTGAAAGGGGATTTAGGAAGGTCAAATCCCCTTAGTTGGTTAGGAGTTAAGTTGTTTTGTGACCCACCCATGGTTCACGGACCATGGTATTATAATAGAGAATGATATAAAAAGGATTCATAGAGAATCATGATAGAGAATGGAGAATCTATCTATGTGTGAATGATCTAAGTAAGAGAAGTTTGTTTTCTGTACTTAGGCAAAGGGGAAGGATAGTGCAGCTATGTGTGCGGAGACCTTGGTAAGTCCGTAGCTAATTTTGCAGGCCCCTGCAGCTGTGTGCGCAAGGTTGGAAGAGTCTATAATAGAAGATCTGAGTATAATAAAGATTGTTTTGGAGCACTATCTATGTATCTGTGTGTTATTATTTACTTCTAAATTTACCATGTATTCACTCTGTTTACTGCAATGTATCATGAAACATACTTAATAGATGTGCAAAAGGGGTAGATATGTTTAATTACATGATGTTATGAATGTTTAAAACAATCGACAAAGGGTTTGAATCTGTTAATTGTTAGTTACTTTAATTTTTGGGTTTTAAGGGTTAGGATTAATGAAGGTAAAAATAAAGCCCTAAAAGTAACATAGTCACATCACATAGTCCTTTGGATGCAGAAACCTGGTTCTAGCATCCCCCAATACTGCATCAAGTGAGACTATAGCCTACACTATGCAGGTTGTTGTCGAAAGGACTAGTAGTGTAGGGTTTGTTGGTTAGCGCAACTAAATCTGAACTTGGGTCCAAGCCCCCTTAAGCCAACACCCCCCTCCCCCCTCCACACCTCACTCACCTCCCATTGAGCGTGGGAAGTACCATCAAGGTATACTTCCATCAACATGAATCATATTTACCATTACACCTCCAATAAGGCATGTTTTATTGTTTAGTAGGCATATAAATGGTTTACTACCACTTTAGTGGTGGTAATATCCAAATTGTAAGCACTGAGTGGTTTCTCAGCCCCAAGCTAGCACTCAATGGTGCATGTGCCTCATGACTTGACCAAGGACTCCAGTTAGTTGTTAGTATACCCGTTGATACAATATTCAACATTTCCTTGTCATAAACACAATATAAACATGGTCACATAAAAGTGATAAACACATGAGCATAATAATAACAACAAGAGTTGATTCTTCAACACTTACTTGATGGATCCCTTACATGACAGGGAATATTAGTGGATAGCCTCATCATGTTATCTTGAACATACCATTCACATTGTCATCATATTTTTAAGAACATTAATTAATAATCCTTCCACTGGAATGATTCTCAACAAGTGACTTCTTAAATGAAATGGAATCATACACATACATTTCATCATTAACATATTCATGAAATATGGTGCATACATATGCTAGACAATATAAAGGTTAGGAAAACTTCATTTTTATGTTATTTTCATAGCTTTCATATCACTGTCTATTTTGTTCATGTGGACCTATATAGGTCCATGAAGTTGTTTGTTCACCTTCTTCTACCTTCCACTTTTATTCTTATGATGTACATGATTTAATCATGGTCTTTCACTTCCATTTGGGTTCTATTTAGCTCTTATAGGTTCCTTTTCTTTCCTTTCCCATATCCAACAACCAACCAAGAACAAACCTCGAAAAAAAAGGTAAGAAGAAAGAATTAAAAATAGAGAAAGACCACAATAACAACACATGAAAACATTACAAAGTAGCATGGCCATGCTCAAAGTCAACAAACAAAAGAAACAAGAAAAACCGTGGTAAAAAATAACAACAAAGGCATGTAAAACATTCCTTTTCACATCATCCATTAGTTCTCAACAAACTCAATCCTTTGAGTTGTAGTGTTTAGTGTCTCCACCATTAATATATACATAAAATTTTAGTTGGAATCGTTTCCAAGGTTGATAACAACCTCAAAATTCTAGTATCCCTCTAAATAGTTCAAGAAGGGACTTTTAAATATTTCAGAGAGCTTGAGGGGATGTTCCCTCATCTCTTTTTTCATTATAGGTTACTAATTCAGGTTCCTGAAGTTTTCTTGATTTTTTCTTCCTTTACTGCTTGTTTGGGCAGTCTCTTCTCGGGTGTCCCCCTCCACAATTTCAACATGAAATTGGCTTTCTTTTCTCTCCTACCTTATAAGATTTCTCTCTGACTTTATCAGCATGACATTACTGTATATCTCCAAAGGTTGATGCATATTGTAACAACCCTTCCATGTATGATAAGTTTTGTAGCAACATTGTGTTCATCCTTTCTTTCTCTTCTTATCTTCTAATGAGCCTTTTATTTTCTTCCTTACAATTCTTCAACTCAGCTTTCAACTTTTTGATGATTTTTGTTCTATTAGGGGGATTTTTCCTTTTTTTCTCTCATGGTGGACTTGGCCCATGTTGTGTTGTACCATACTATTTTCCACCCTTTTATTTCTTAATGCAATTAGATCTTCTTATGTCTTGTCATGCACACATAATTATTAGTCATATCAAGCATGAATGGATTGGCTAAATGCCTTGTCTTTCCAATACTATGCATGTTGATATGAAGCATATTGTTGATCTATTGTAATTCACACATCTAGAACCCATGTTACTCACACATTCCAAGAAATTAAAAGAGCATATCAACATGTTTATACCCATACCAGTTAGCAAGTTTAAAATCAACATTTTACGAAAATTAGCAACCATAACCTTTACAAGTTTCAAATCATATGTTGACCTTTATAACAGATTGTATAAGAAAATTGATAATTTACTCATTGAAATGGATTTTAATTATTTTCATGCAAGCCTCCTCAAGCTTAGTGTTGAACCTTAAACTTTCATTTCATCTATTCTTAACCCCATCTAGTTGATTTGAATTTAAACAGGAATGCACAAATTATAGATATAACCATAAATATAGAGATGCAACAGAAATAACACTTCATTTCATTAAAATCAGATACTGAAATATGCTTACAAACAGAATGGAAATAAGACTAGCTTGGGCGATGGTAGCTTATCTCTGAGAAGAGATGTGGAGGCTACATGCCTCTGAACTGTGTTACAATGAGGCTTGAAGGCCTATTTATTGTTGAGAAACAATGGAAAACTCTAAAACATCCAAAAACCTAACCCTAGGAGATGAAACACCAAACTATGGGCCCTGTTGGGGTAAATTGGTACATCAACTTCCCGGGGTCGTAACTTTGGCATATGATATCTGTTTGATGCACAAGATACCTCCTTAGAAAGGTCTATTCGAGGAATACAACTGCTGAAAATGAAATGATACGGTGATTTTCCAAAAAAAAAAGTCGTTTAGGGCCTCAAAACGGCTCCAGAAGTTCAGGACCCAAAAACCTGCTAAAATTAGTAAACTATGCTACAATTAAGGAAACTGAAAAAAGTGAAAGAAACAATGGTGGGGGTCCAAGGGGAATAGGTGGGTGTCCACCAATATCCACCTAGATCATTCCTCCCCCCTTGGGAAGAAATGGTCCCCATTGCATTGAGTTCCTCCATGAGATGAGAAAACTTTTGTTGAACTTGGTCCTTGATGAGCCACTTGCCTTGGTTAAGGAGTTGGCCTACTTTGACAACTCAATATAGTTGGATCCTTTGTTTTTAGGTGTTCTTGATCTGTGTTTCCATGATCCGATCAATTGTGGCTTGTTCCATGCAGTCTGGGTTTAACTCTGTTGGTGTGAGTTGTTCTGCAATGTCGGATGTTTCCAACAATAGTGGAAAGTAGGGCCGAAGGCAGTCCACATTGAACATTGGGTGCATACCAAGGAATGTTGGAATATTAAGCTCGAAGGCATTGTCCCCTACTGCCTTGGTGATGGTGTATGGCCCATATCAGAGTGGGTGAAGCTTCCGGTGGGGCCCAACGAGGCTCTCCTTATGAAAATGTATCCAAACTTTGTCGCCCACTTGGAACTTGTGTGGCACCCAATGTTGATCATGTCACTACTCGTACTTAACATTGGCTTTGTCCAATATGTCATGGACCTATCGGTGGATGTGCTCAATGAAGTCGTTTGCCTTATTAGATTCAGACTGGACATGAGTGGAATATTCCTAAGTGGCTACAAATGGTATGATCACATCAATGGGACATAATGGATGGAATCCCGGGCCCACCTAAAAAGGGTCGTGGCCAATCGAGTTGTGGAGAGCTCGGTTATAGTTGTGTTGCACATAGGGGAGGCTCTCATCCCATATGCGTGGATGCTTTGAGTTGTACATGCTTAGAATGTGTATGATCATCCTATTGTTGACCTTTGTCTAACCATCAGTTTGGGGATGGAAATTTGTGGACTTAGAGAGCTTGGTGTCTAGCATCGACCAGAGATTAGACCAATTTCTGAGGAACCTGATGTCCTGATTTGAGATGATAGACTGTGGGGTCCCAAAGTGTACCTACACTTGTTCAAAGAAGAGTTTAGCAGTGGCTTCTGCTGTGATATTCCTTTTTCATGCCTCCGTAATGGCAATCTTTGAGAATCTATCGACGACCACAAAAACACAGTCATTACCATGCTTAGTAGAAGGAAGGCCTGACATGTAATCCATGGAGATGGATTCCCAAGGTCGAATAGGGGTAGGCAGCCGAGTATAGAGGCCTTGCTTCTTAATGGTCAGTTTGGAAATGGCGTAGGCAGTGTAGGATCTGATGTACTTCCCCACATCCTATCGAAGGTTCGGCCAACAGAAATACTTCTGCAGTACTGCCAATATTTTCTTGACCCCGAAATTCCTAGCGATCCGATTGTAGTGTGCTTCCAAAATCATCTTGGCACACTCTATTGAAGGAACACAAAGGCATCCCAGGTGGCATAACAGTGCATCCTGGAGGTTAAAATCTGGAACTTGTTGACCCTCCAAGAGCGTCTGGTATGTGTGGCTGAATTAAAGGTCGCTTTTGTAGAGAAGTGGCCAATCAGAAGTCTCGTGACCACAAGAGTTGAGTACAGTGATTAATGACATGATTAGTGGTCGATTAAGGCTGTTTGCAACATTATTGATGTTTCCCTTGTTGTACTTTATATTCAAATGGAATTGTTGCAGGTGTGTGAACCACTTCAGATGACGATCATTTTTCAACTTCCGTTGCATATGTATGAACTGCAGGGGTCAGTGGTCTATGTGGATGACCATTTCCTTCCCCAAAATGTAATGCTTCCATTGTCGACAGGCCTGCACAAAGGAATACATCTCTTTGTCATATGTGGGATACTTCTGGACTATGTCTAAAAGTGTCTCACTGTTATTACGAGAATTTTGAGGTCTAAAATGGCCCTCCTAAGGAAATTATAAAATAATAGTGGAAATAATAAAATAAGATTAGATTACATCATCAAATTTTAGAGGGAAAAAAGAAAAAAACCATTTTTTCAGCTTGTATTTTCAACTTATCTCCCTATGGGTTTACTAAAATTTCAAGTGGAAACACTCATTGGGTAAAAAATTTGATTCCTCATCCAAGGATTACCCATGTTGCATACTTTCGATGGACCCTACTACATGAGAAATGAAATATACATGAAAAATGTGATTGCAATAATGTTTTTCATGTATTTCTCATTTTTCGTGTAGTAGGGTCTATCAAAAGTATCCAACATGGGTACTCATTAGATAAGGAATTAAATTTTGTTTCCAACGAGTACTCTTTCTTGAAATTTGAGTAAAACCTTAGGGAGATAAGTTGAAAATACGAGTTGAAAAAGTAGTTTTATTATTTTATTATTTTTAATATTTTTACTTTTTAACTCCAAAAATGGTGAATCATCCCCCATGGTTGACATCAACATATTGAATCCTATTGGTTCATATAAAATCTATTTTGGTTGTACATTTTTCTTAGGAGGCCCATTTTAGGCCTCAAAATTCCCTTAATGGATATGCCACGGGATGCTCTTGTTGAGTAAGGATTGCCCCAATAACATAGTTAGAGGCATTGGTCTTGATCTCAAATGGTTGTTGCGAGTCTGGTAATGTGAGCACTGGTGCAGATCAGAGACGATGTTTCAACTCTAAAAATGCCTTTTGTTGAGATTCAGAAGAAAATAATTTTTCTTTCACTCCTCCCTTGGTGACTTGACTCAAGGGAAAAGTGATATGAGAGAACCCCAACATGAACCTGCAGTAGAAATGGGTAAGATCCAGAAAGTTGTGGAGCTCTGTTAGAGTGGTTGGGGTTGGCCAATCTCGAATGAATTGGATCTTGGCTAGATCCACGTGCACCCCTCATTCATCAATAATGTATCCCAGATACTGAACTTGGGTCATGCCAAAAGTTCATTTCTCTAAATTGGCACACAACTTGTGTTGCCGCAGTGTTTGGAGAACTTGTCGGATGTGGTGGAGGTGCTCTTCCCAACTCTGGTTGAAGATCAGGATGTCATCCAAGTATACCACTACAAATGAGTTAGTGAATGACCACAAGATGTCATCCATCAGTCTCATGAAGGTTGCAGAAGCAATCGTCCACCTGAAAGGCATAACCATCCATTCCAAAAGGCCCTCCTTGGCTTTGAAGGCAGTTTTCCACACATCGGAGGGTTCGATTGATACCTGGTGATATCCAGACTTCAAGTCAATCTTGCTGAAATATTTTTCCGCCTTGAGTTGGTCCAGAACTTCATCAATCTGTGGGATTGGGTACCTATTCCGGATAATGATCTTTTCAGTGCTCGATAGTCAATACAAAGTCTCCAAGTCCCATCCTTCTTCTGTAGAAAATCTTATGGTAGGTTAACCCGATAATGCAATATAAATCAAAGCAGAATACTATAACCTACTTCTACTATCAATTTGCAGAAGCTTAAAGATCGAGCTGAACAATATAACCAGAAGAAGAAGAATCAATGGCACAATACACATGAAAATACTTTGGGGAAAGCCTCAGCTAAAAACCCCACACTATTGAATTATCAACATGGTGGAAATACATAGGAATTATACAAGCCTTAGCTCTCACAGCTAGCCAGCTCTCAGTACAATCCTCACAGATGATCACAGGCAATATTGGCTTCTCTCCAGCCTTAATCTCTGCCCTCCAAGCTCCTATTTCCTTGCACTATTCCTTGTGGATGATTTTCCTATTACCAAGTGGAAAAACTTTCTTCAAAACTGTGCAATCCTCAAGGATAAATCCTTGACTGCATGCATGAGTTTTCTCCATGAGAAAATACATGCAACTGATAGTACACTGTCCTTGAACATTAATCTCAACTGGGTCTTTCTCAGAATAGACATGCATGAGTTTCTAATGAGGGAATGTTCAGTTATCTGGATTAGCACTAGTTGAGTGCATTAATGCATCAAGTGACTGTTAACTCATTATTAGTTCCTCAAACAGTTTGGAACTAATTTAAATGGACTTAACTCAGTAAATTGAGTTAACTAATTACAACTCAAATATAACTCAATCTTATCTCCTTAATTTAAGAGATAACTCTTGCGTGACTTCAGAAAGACTTCTAACTTGAATTTCTCCAACTAATTAATTTAAAATAAATTAATTAATTATTTCCAAGTAGCTTTTAAGACTAAATTCGAATTTAATTCAAAATTTAATGCAAGGACAAATTAAATTGGAATATTCTTGTTGCCATATTTCAACACTCCCTCTCAACAAGAAAGGGATTATCTGCCACCCCGATCCTGTCTCTATGGAACTCGAATTTACACTTTGACAATGCCTTTGTCAAAATGTCAACATCTTGCTCCTCTGTCAAAATATACTGCAACAACATGATCCTTCTCGCTACACAGTCTCTGAGATGATGATACCGGATGTCGATGTGCTTGGACCTATCATGAAAAACTGGATTCTCAGAGAGTTTGATACAACTCTGATTATCACAATAGATCACAATTGGATCCATCCTCTGATCAAACAAATCAACTAGGATTTTGCACATCCAGAAGGCCTCACATGTTGCCTGACTTGTAGCCATGTATTTTGCCTCTACCGAGCTGAGTGCAACTGACCTTTGTTTCCTACTGTACCAAGAAACTGTAGTTGACCCAAGGTTGAAAATTCCTCCTGATGTGCTCTTCCGATCTGATGGACTCCCTGCCCAATCTGCATCAGTGAAGCCCTGTAGCTTCACTCCCTCTATTCGTCTGTACCATAATCCATACTAAGATGTGCCTCTAAGGTATCTCAATACATGCTTTGCCACCTTCCAAAACATCTTGGTAGGTTGAACATTGCTTGACTCAGCTGGTTCACTGCATAGCTCAAATCTGGTCATGTGTTCACAAAGTACATCAGTAACCCCACAAGCTGCCTGTGAAAGTAGCCTCTACCACTTCTCTTGAAGTAGCAACTTCCTTCCTCCAGTTACCTTCTAGAGGAGTATGCATGGGCTTGCACTTCTCCATGTGGAATCTCCTAAGTATCTCATTGGCATACTTGCCCTAAGACACAAACAACTCCCCATCCTTCTGCCACACTTCCATGCCAAGGAAGTAATGCATGAGACCCATGTCTTTCATCTCGAATTCTCTTGCAAGGTCCTCCTTGCAAGACATAATCAACTGATCATCACGAGTCAATATGATATCATCAACATAAAGTGCGATGATCAATAGCTTACCTTCCACCACGATGTGGTACAGGTTCGCATTCGCTTCACTCTTTGTGAAGCCCAACCTGGTGAAGTAGTTGTCTATCCTAGTGTACCAAGCATGAGGTGCTTGCTTCATCCCGTACAATGCTCTCTTGAGTTGGCACACATGCGACTCACGATCAAAGGTCTCAAAACCTTCCGACTGCTCTATGTACACCTCTTTCGCAATTTGGCCATTGAGGAATGCAGTCTTCACATCCATCTAATGGATCTTCCAACCCATCTGTGTTGATAGTGCCAACATAGATCTCATAGATGAGTACCTTGTGACAAGAGAAAAGGTCTCATCATAGTCAATCCCCTTGACCTGTGAAAAGCCACGAGCAACAAATCTTGCCTTATGCTTCTCCACACTACCATCAGCAGCTTGCTTTACCTTGTAAAGCCAACAGGAACTCACAACTGACTTGCTCTCCGGTCTTGGAACCACGTCCCAAACACTATAACGAACTATGGAGTCATACTCCTCCACCATAGCATCAACCCAAATTGGCTATTGCACTGCTTCCTCAAAGGAAGATGGCTCGGTCTCAACACATTCCCCCACAAGGGCCATGTATCTAATGTACCTCTCAGATGACCTCCTATGTCTGCACTGAGAAGATGGTTTTCCCATATTCTCTCTCACATCCTCCAACAAATTTTCAGCTCCTCTTGTGCGCTTCCATCCATCTCTGGAAGACTCTGCTTGAGTGGATGCATCCACTCCCAGAACCTTTGCATGCGGCTGCTCCGCATCAGTCTAAGGCTCCTCCTCCTTAGGAACCAACAGTTCCTCCATAGCCTATAGTTGGAGCTCCCTCTTAAGGGAAACTCACATGGCCTTCTGCTCATCAAACTTGAGATCTCTACGAACCATTGTCCTCTGACTGGTAGGCAAGTACACCTGATAGTTGTGAGGTGTATCAGTGTACCCCACAAATATCCCCAACTCTGTTGTCAGCTCAAGCTTCTTCTGTGCATCCTTTGTCACATGGCAATATACCGATGAGCCAAAGATCTTGAAGTGACCCACATCTGGTCTCTTACCAGAGAAATCTTCCTCTGGTGTCTTCATCCCAAGTATGCGATGCAGGCTTCTATTCTACAAATAGACTGTTGTGTTGCATGCCTCAACCCACAAGTGAAGTGGTAGGCCTTGGTCATGCAACATTGCTCGTGTTGCCCCTACAATAGTTATGTTCTTCCTCTCGGCCACCCCATTCTGTTGTGGGTTATGAGGTGCCATCAACTCTCGTTTAATTCCTTCCATTGCATAAAGGTCCTTAAACTCTTGAGAGACATATTCTCCACCGTTGTCGCTTCTCAAGGCCTTGATCTTCTTCCCTGACTCTTTCTCGACCAAAGCTTTGAACTCACAAAACTTTGTGAAAGTTTGGTCCTTCTTCTGGATGAAATAAATCCAGTGTTTACGATAATAGTCATCAATGAAAATCACATAATACCTTTGCTTCCCTATGGATTCCGTCAAGAATGGTCCACACAAATCAGTATGAACTTGCTCTAAGATAACCTCTGCTCAACTATCTCGATCATGAAAGGAAGACTTGGTGTACTTTCCCAAGGTACAACCTTTGCATGTGTCAACTTTCTTAAGTTTACCTTTGGGAAGTCCTGTAGATATCTGTTGCATTATCTTCAAAGCCCCATGATCCAAATGGCCCAACTGCCTATGCCACAACTTGCCAATGTCTTGACTTTGCACCAATTCTGCTTTCGTACTCAATGCTGCACAATCATATACCTCTAGTCTATAGAGATTCTTCACCTGAATCCCTATCCTCTTGGTCTAACCCATGTCTTTGTGTCTTAGGAATGCCTTTCCTTTACTGAAGACAACATTGTAGCCTTTGTCCTCCAACATCGTGACCGATACCAAGTTCTTCTTCAATCCAGGCACATACATCACATCTATCAAGGTGAGAGGAGCTCCATGATCCCTCTGAAAAGCAACCGTGCCCACTCTTGAAACACTACACCTTCCATCGTCACCCATATCTATGCGCATCTTGAGGTTTTTCTCCTCCAAGGCACTGAATAAAATTTTATCACCGGTCATGTGGAATGAGGCTCCACTGTCAAGATACCAGACACAACCCATCATCGATGACACTATGCATGTGATGAGGGTAAAGTCCATTTCGAACTGAGAGGCTAATGCCTCACCTTCCAATCCTTCTGAGGATCCCTTCTTGGACTTTTTCGATGGGCAATTAGTTGCATAGTGCCCCATCTTGTGACAATTAAAGCATCTTACTTTAGATATGTCACCCTTCTTCCCTCCATGAGAAGAATTTGATTTGAAATGGGAATCCTTCCCCTTCCCTTTCCTTGCCTTACTTGCCAAGGCCAGATTTTCTTCATCATCATTCTTGGATGAAGAACCATCTCATGTGCTCCTCCTGATCTCCTCCTGCATAAGATCCGACCATAGTCGTTCCCAATCCGGTATTTTCTCCCTTCCATTCACAGAGTCCTGGTAACTATTCCAACTCTTTGGAAGGCCAAGGAGAGCGAGGCTCACCATATCATCATCGGTAATATTTATTCCCACACTACCAAGCTCATCTTTGCAGGTGGTGAGCTTGTTCAGATATGTGGAAATAGTATCACCCTTCTCCATCTTGATTCTTCGAAGCTTATCCTTGAGCGCCAATTTCCTCTGGTTGCTACTGTTCTGGTAGAGGTCCTCCAATATCTTTCACATTGAAAATGGAGTATCCTTCCCATGGAGACTCGAGACAATATGGTCTCAAACTCCCTCAAGGATGATTCATCTTGCCTTCGCCACATACTTATTCCACTCAACCAACTTTTGTGCATTAGTTGAAGTTGGCTTTGGGATTTCTTGATCAACAAATTCCTTCATGCCATTGTCTTCTAATACAACATACATTCTATCTTTCCATGCTATGTAATTCGAGCTACCTTCCAAGGCATACTCGAGTCTCAAGCCATAGAATGCCATTGGCCAACTTTGAAGTATGATATGAATTGGATTTGCACCTGCAACCCTGAACTTCAAACTTCGAATTCTCTTCTTAGTATACTATTCACAGCTCTGATACCATGTAGAATAATTTCTACAAATCTAGCTCTGATAACATGTAGAAAATCTGATGGTAGGTTAACTCGATAATGTAATATAAATTAAAGCAGAATACTATAACCTAATTCTACTATCAATTTGTGAAAGCTTAAAGATCGAGCTGAACAATATAACCAGAAGAAGAAGAATCAATGGCACAATACACATGAAAATACTTTAGGGAAAGCCTCAGCTAAAAACCCCACACTATTGTATTATCATACATGGTGGAAATACATAGGAATTATACAAAGCCTTAGCTCTCACAGCTAGCTAGCTCTCAGTACAATCCTCACAGATGCTCACAGGCAATCTTGGCTTCTCTCCAACCTTCCTCTCTGCCCTCCAAGCTCCTATTTCCTTGCGCTATTCCTTGTGGATGATTTTCCTATTACCAAGTGGAAAACCTTTCTTCAAAACTGCGCAATCCTCAAGGATAAATCCTTGACTGCATGCATGAGTTTTCTCCATGAGAAAACACATGCAACTAATAGTACACTGTCCTTGAACATTAATCTCAACTGGGTCTTTCTCAGAATAGACATGCATGAGTTTCTGATGAGGGAATCTTCAGTTAACTAGAGTAGCACTAGTTGAGTGCATTAATACATCAACTAACTGTTAACTCACTATTAGTTCCTCAAACATTTTGAAACTAATTTAACTGGACTTAACTCAGTAAACTGAGTTAACTAATTACAACTCAAATATAACTCAATCTTATCTCCTTAATTTAAGGGATAACTCTTGCATGACTTCAGAAAGACTTCTAACTTGAATTTCTCCAACTAATTAATTTAAAATAAATAAATTAAATATTTCCAAGTAGCTGTTAAGACTAAATTCGATTTTAATTCACAATTTAATTTAAGGACAAATTAAATTGGAATATTCTTGTTTCCATATTTCAACATCTTCTCTACCAATACGATCAGCTCCCACAGGGTGATGAACTTGGCCGGATGTGAAGTTTTTGTAGCAGCTCTTGAATATACCTCTTGATTTCTTTGTTCTCCATAACAAAGTGTTGATAGATTGGTCCATTGGGCAACAACGCATCTGGGGTCAGATCGATGAAGTGCTTGACTTGACAGTGCAGAGGCACCCCTGTGGGGGAGGTGAAGATGTCCTCATACTCCTCCATGACCTTGTCCATCTGTTGTTGTTGTGCGGAGGGGCTCTGTCTAGAGGTTGTGGCCACCATATTCTTCTTTCCCTAAGGGTGTATCTTTAGGAAAAAAAATCCCGGTTTTGGAAATGAGTTTACTGCATTGTTTTATAATAACCAAAGAGATGGCGGTAAGTGGTGCTCTTTGGTATGCTGTACAAATTATTTCCCAAGGTAACCATAACAACACGAGGCCTTGACTCATACATAGCATGTCACTTCCACAAGTATGGTTGGCCTTATAATACATCACAAATATCAAGAGGAGCAATGTCAATAATACCTCATCCGTGAAGGGCTTGATGTTGTATGGAAGGTTACACTATTGGCTGACGCGGAGATCTCGTCCTTGATGAAGCCACCCAATGGTGTACAGTTGTGGGTGTGTTGTGTTAGGTAAGCCTAGTTGCTTCATGACCTCTACTGAAATGAGGTTCTTTTGGCTCCTATTGTCGACAATGAACTATAGCGAGGAACCCTTTACCCACATGTGGGAGTGGAAGAGGCACTCCTCCTCCTCTAGATATTTGGGTTCCTCCTTCTAGATCAATAATTTTCTTCCCTTTGTCATTCCCCTTGTTAGGTTCTGACTTAGAGTCAAAACATGCATCTCATTTAGAAGCCTTCATCTTGGCCACCAGTGACTACTTGGCCCAACAATCACTTGTGTTGTAAGTGGAGCTCTTATGGAACTCACACTACTTTCCTGTGTCCTTCTTCAGCTTCGCGATGTTGTTCTTTGCTTGTGTCTTTAAGTAATGTTCCTAAATAGGAATTTAAGTGATAAAGCAATTAAACAAACAGTGCAATAGTGGAAAACTAAAAACATTTAGCAACCACCCATAAAACACTGTAATACTAGAACTGTTGAGCCATATATTATGAAATATGAGAGCATAAGTACAAAATATAAATGGATTAGTGCACCTGGGCTTTTCTCAAGGACAAGTTGGACCAAACCCAGGTGGTAGAATAGCTGGAAAGATGGTTTTTTAGCTATTGCTCTACTATGCTCTGCACTGTCCTAGTAAACTATTGATATGTTGACTTCATCCTGTTGGAAAATGCCCAAAAACTGCCCAGAAAATTTTGCCTTTTTAGCCTTAGACTCCTTGGACAAAACACAGAAAAACCCAGAAGGCAATTTCTCTGATTTTGACTTTAGATTTTCGGCCTGTTGGGAGCTGCTCTCTAGCTACTTCTACTCACTTTCGGCCTGCTAGAAAGTGCCAAAAACCTACCCAGAAAATTCTGCCTTTTCAGCCTTAGACTCCTTGGACAAAACCCATAAAAACCCAAAAAGGAATTTCTCTGATTTTGACTTTGGACTTTTGCCCTTTTGGGAGCTGCTCTGCGACTACATTTGCTGAATTTCAGCCTACTGGAAAGTGCCCAAAAACTGCCCAAAAAATTCCTCCCTTTTAGCCTTAAACTCCTTGGACAAAACCCAGAAAAACCCAGAAGGAAACTTGTCTGATTTTCACTTTAGATTTTTGGCCTCTTGGGTGGCTAAATCAACCTCTGCATATTTTTGGCAGCCCATAAAACACACAGTCCCTTCCTCTATGTGGCTGGCTAAGCTATGAATCACCGATGGTCCCTTGAAGTAGAGGTTGAATCTTCCCTATAGAAGACTCGTGGCTAAACAGCTGGTAGACTCGCTAAGTAGTTGAGCGTACAAGAGTAGTTTTTTTGTCAAATATTCAAAATGAAAACAAAATGAGAGCTGATCTCTCTTTATAACTCCTTGGGACCCCTTAGCCTCATGTGAGCCCCTCCATCCACCCATTCAATTTTCCCTCCAAGCATATTGAATGGCTAATTCAAACTCCTATGTGAGTGGCCCCCACATTCCATTAGTAGCTAAATAAATTTGATTTAGCCCCTAAGTCCCTAAGTCGAAAGTGTGGGGCCCTCTTCCTTTGTCAAAAATGTGCAAAATTGTGTAGTAGTACCCTATTACTAATGTTTTTGAGAAGGGACATGACAGTCCTCCCCTCCCAAATGTTGCTTGCCCTCAAGCAACCTAAAATCAGAGTGCTCCAAAATATGATCACCCTCCCAAGTCTTATCCTCATCTGGCAAGTTCTTCCAATGCACCAAAAATTGCTTGTCCTCAAGCAATGCCTAAACAAACACCCTCTTTGACTATGGACCCCCACTATCATTGCAAAATTCACCAGGGTCCCAAATGTGCCATTGGATCGTCCCTGATCATTGTACTATCCTATAGTGAAGGAGTCCCTCGATATTAGTATCCCAAGCCAACCTAATCAACATGAAGGCCCCCTTGCTCCACTAAATATCCTGCCAGATATGGGCATTAGAACCCCTGTGTCTATCGCCAATAAGTAGAGCATCCTAGCGAAGTAAAACCCTGCCCAAATCTTCATGAAGTTGCTCTACTGAATAGTCCATCTCATGCACTACAAGATAAAATCCTGAATATTCAATCCAATCTTGGTGAAATTGAACCCTCGTCTACCTTGGCCTCCCCTATTCTCCTCCTGTTGATCACCCTGCCACACCAGTGAAGTTCCCCACACCATCAATGAATCACTATAACCAAATGGAAGATTTACATGACCCTCCCCTGTAGAAACCAGCTCACCTCTATGGGTAGTTGAACTGCTCAGCCCTGTTATGCAAGAGTCCCCTGCCCATTGTAGAAGGAACATATCCTGCTGACATCATGAAACTCTGGTCATGAATGACTGCCTAACATGCTTGTACCAGAACCTCCTCTCCCATAACTCTTGGCCATAATCTATGCGATGATCAAGGCTAGGCCAATCTTGCCAAAGTGACTCAACAATGTGAGCACCTATCACTCCATGGCTAGCCCAAATCTTGAGCAACAATTTGCCTTGTCCTAAAGTGAGGAATTTGGTGATCGCCCATGTGCTCACCTGTGAACGAATCAGTTCCGCTTGTTATCTCAACCATTCTCACTAAGGAGTGGAGTATCCCACCAATCCATTGGATCCTTGGATCCCATAATAGTATTGGAGGTCCACAAACCCCAATCCTCTCTATCTGTTGCTATGATATGCTGCTGGTTTTTGGGACCCCTTTGTGCCCCGTCTCTGCCTCTTGTAGGTATCCAACAGGTAGGCACTAAGCATCAAGAACCCGTGCCGTAAAGATCCAGTTGTTATGTGCCTGCCAAATCACACAGCGAAATATGCTATCCCAGCTCATGATGATGTGCTCGGGTACTGCCAGAAGCCTAGGCATCATCCTGCCAACACAGACTATTGTCCTTTGCACCTCATGCTCCCCTAACGCCTCAAGTTGTTCAACTGAAAAATCACCATGTAACTCCCTCTCGGTCACCTCCCCAAGTGTGAACCTAGGGGTGGAACATATGCTACCTCGACAATCAACCATGCCATCCCTAATCCTGTAACCGTCAACTCGTGCACTTACTAAGTGTCTCAACTGGAGAGTCTCCTCTCGGCCCATGACACATGGTGTCTCATCCAAGTGCCTAGGGTGAGTCCCCCATGCCCTGCTGCCTGAATGGAGAGTGTCAAAGTGAAACAACCAAACTCTTTGCGATTGTAAGCAACACTGGAGGATGATGGGTGGGTATGTCCCAAAGAGTATGATCAAGAGTCTGCCAGAATGCTCAAGAGTAATCCTATGGATGACCCTCTCTCTGCCTCAGAACTACTGATAACTCCCTTGAGGCCCTACCTCCACTAAACATGGTGTCCCCAAATGCTCGACAATGTCCTCATCGATCCTAGGTGAGTTTCGTCCAATGGTACACCCACTATCCCTATCCATAAGTCTCCCCGGAGGCAAATCTCCAAGAGCTCGTTGCACCGCATCATGTGTCACTGCATACCACCAAGTACCATTGCACTCCATGAAATGCCATTGTATGCTACAACCTATCCCCGTACACCACTAGATACCCCCGACTATGGCTATACCATCATGTACCCTCTTGTGTCCTTCCTGTGTCACTGTACCTGTCACTCCTCACACGTCCTTAATGCGATGCAAGTCAATCCTCCTACCCCATAGTGTAAACTGGCATGCTATGGTATACCACCATGTATCTCCATGCTCCTCTGCAGACCACTGCTCCTCGATGCAAAGCCTTGCACACCACTGGGTACTATGGCCTAAAATTGGGTCTGTATGCATCATGCCACATCCCTCTATATAACATTGAAAGATATGACCTGACTCTGTGTAATCTTGTGTACCACTGCCTACTATCATACCACCCTATAACATATGGTATCTTGCATGTGCCAAAGTGCCTGCCACTCTCAATCCAATGTGTAAGGATGGGTTGATAGCATTGTAGATCCTATTAGTGTGTCTCTGAAGTGAACTGTGTTGAAATCCTAATGTGTGGTCTCTATGTTTCCCCTCATCAATGGCTAGCCCAAGGGATGGTTGCACATCCTCCTCCATCACGGGCTCGACATGAGCCTTCGACTACTCCTCCATAGAAACCCAATATGCACGATATGCTCACTAGTTAGCTGTAGGCAATTGTCGTCTGGAAACTTCGTCATATATTTGGAGGCCTCTATACCTATCAGCTCCTCAACAATAGTGGAGCTATCTTCTGACACCTCACTGACCTGTGGTGCATTGTTATCACCTGAGAAATCGGTCAAAACCCTGAATACCTCATCAATGTATGATGCCTCATCAATGGGTGTATGTTCAACTATCTATGTTCCAACCATGGCCCCTTCAACTACTCTTTCATCTTTTTTCTTAATACTTCTCATCATCCCTACAAAATCCCACCGAATCTCCATTAGTTTGTGCATACCTCTTAGTTCACAGAATTCCTAGAAAGATAGGGATGCCTGAATTCCATGACCCAATGATTGGTATGCCCTTCAGTTTTTCCCAATAACTCCACATCAGTTGCAATCATGTCAGGATTCCCAACTGAGGAATGAATTAACTTCTTCCCCACATCAATCATCATTTGTTGTTTCCTCACCACCTCATTCCAGGTGACCGCCATGTTGTTTGATTCTAATCTTTCCCATAGGATGAGCCAATATTATGGCTCTAATACCACTGTAATGTTCCTAAACAAGAATGTAAGTGATAAACCAATTAAACAAATAGTGCAATAGTAGAAAATTAAAAACATTTAGCAACCACCCATGAAACACTGTAATACTAGAACTACTGAGCCATATATTATGAAATATGAGAGCATGAGTACAATATATAAATGGAGTAGTGCACCTGGGCTTGTCTCAAGGACAAGCTGGACCAAGCCCAAGTGGTAGAATAGCTGGAAATATGGTTGTTCCGCTATTGCTCTACTATGCTTTATGTTGTCATAGTAAACTGTTGGTCTATTGACTTCAGCTTGTTGGAAAGTGCCCAAAACCTGCCCAGAAATTTTTTCCATTTTAGCCTTAGACTCCTTGGATAAAACCCATAAAAACCCAGAAGGAAATTTCTCTTATTTTAATTTTTTATTTTTGGCCTCTTGGGAGCTGTTCTCTGGCTACATCTGCTCACTTTTGGCCTGCTGGAAAGTGCCCAAATACTGCCTAGAATTTTTTTCCCTTTTAGCCTTAGACTCCTTGGACAAAACCTAGAAGGGAATTTCTCTGATTTTGACTTTGGAATTTCAACCTTTTGGGAGCTTCTCTCTAGCTACATTGCTGACTTCCGGCCTACTAGAAAGTGCCCAAAAACTACCCAGAAAATTCTGCCCTTTTAGCCTTAGACTCCTTGGACAAAACCCAAAAAACCCAGAAGGGAATTTCTCTGATTTTGACTTTGGATTTTCGACCTTTTGGGAGCTGCTCTCTGGCTACATTTGCTGACTTTCGGCCTGCTGGAAAGTGCCCAAAAACTACCCAGAAAATTCTGCCCTTTTAGCCTTAGACTCCTTGGACAAAACCCAGAATGGAATTTCTCTGATTTTGACTTTGGATTTTCGGCTTCTTGGATGGCTAAATCAACCTCTGCATATTTCTGGCTGCTCAAAAAACATGTAGTGCCTTCCTCTGCGTGGTTGGTTGAGCTATGGATCGCTGCTAGAAACTCCTACAATCTCTATGGAACAACCTCCCTAAGGCGGGCACAGATGGTCCCCTGAAGTAGAGGTTGAATCTTCCTTACGGAAGACTCGTGGCTAAACAACTGGTAGACTCGCTAAGCAGCAGAGCGTACAAGAGTGAGTTTGTTTGTCAAATATTCAGAATGAAAACAAAATGAGAGTTGATCTCTCTTTATAACTCCTTGGGCCCCCTTAGCCTCATGTGGGCCCCTCCATCCACCCATTCGATTTTCCCTCCAAGCATATTGAATGGCTAATTCGAACTCCTATGTGGGTGGCCCCCACATTCCACTAGCAGCTAAATAAAGTCGATTTGGCCCCTAAGTCCCTAAGTCGAAAGTGTGGGGCCCTCTTCCTTAGTAAAAAATGTGCAAAATTGTGTAGCAACACCCTGTTACTAATGTGTTTGAGAAGGGACATGACACTTTAGCGGGTTGTCATGGCCACCCCTTGGCTTTTTCATTGTTCTGTTGTTTGGGGGCAACTTTCCCTTGCTTCAGATTTGCAGATCCAAAGTCTCACTTTTCTCTTTAAGCTTCTGTTCGATCTTGATAGTGTGTTAGTACGTCGTGTTGAGCAAGGAGATGTCTAGGAAATCCATCTCATCCTGGATGTACCTGTGTAGGGAGTCACACTTGAGTACCAAATGTTTCTCAGAATCCTTGATACCTAACTTCATGCGAAGGGTATTAAAAACATTGGTAAACTCCAGCACGTCCTGGTCCCTTCCCTGCTGCAACGTGGTCCACTTTATGTATTTATCCTCATAGCTCCCAATAAGGTAGTACTGCTCCTTGATGGAATCCCGAAATGAATTCCAAGTGGGTGCAGCTAAAAACAGTGAGGGCGTACTTTCATCCTTTTGTTCATAATAGGTTTCCCACCAGTCCTTGACGCGGGGGGCAACTTTGAGAAGAGCAAAAGTAATATTTTCTTGGCTGGAAAAATCATGAACAAAAAAAATATCCTTCTAGCATTTTTAACCAGTTAATCAAAGACGTTTGCATCTATTTGGCCCTCAAATATGGGAATGTCAAATTTTACTTGTACCTTAAAAGGAATGGCGCCTCCAGAGTGGTTGTTGGATGTGGATGTGTCGCTGGTGGGCCACTATTGAAGGATCTGGGAAAAGTTATCCATTATCGTGTTCCTTTGTTTCTTGAGGGCATCCTCGAGCAATATTTTGATAGGATCTCCTGCTCCCTCGTCTTTCTTTTCTTCCCCCATGGGCGGTCATTGGGCTTTGCAACGCTGATCTTGCAAAGGTTCAACCAGATCGAACCCTAACTCCTTAAACCCCAACCTCGTTGGGGACATGCAAGAAGGATCAAGAAAGAGAAAACTGCTTTGATACCACTAATCCAAATTTAAACAGGAATGCAAAATATTACAAATATAACCATAAATATAGAGATGCAGCCAAAATAACACTTCATTTCATTAATATCAGATACTAAAATATGCTTACAAATAGAATCGAAATAAGACTAGCTCGGGTGATGGTAGCTTATCTCTTAGAAGAGATGTGGTGGCTACATGCCTCTAAACTGTGTTACAATGAGGGTTGAAAGCCTATTTATTGTTGAGAAACAATGGAAAACCCCAAAACATCCAAAAACCTAACCCTAGGAGATGAAAAGCCAAACTATGGGCCCTGTTGGGGTAAATTGGTACATCAACTTCCCGGGTCGTAACTTTGGCATACGATCTCTGTTTGATGCACATGATACCTCATTAGAAAGATCTATCCGAGGACTACAACTGCTAATAGTGAATATCAACTTGAAACTTTATACTTACCACTAGTAATTTTTCCAAAAAATGTCGTTTAGGGCCTCAAAACGGCTCTAGAAGTTCAGGACCCAAAAAACTACCAAAAATAGTAAATTGTACTACAATTAAGGAAACTGAAAAGTTGAAAGAAACAATGGTGGGGGTCCAAGTGGAATAGGCAAGTGGCCACCAATATACACCTGGATCATGAGCCCAAGTGTTGAACCTAGATGCTTTGATACTACTTTGTAACAATCCCTTCCACCCGCTTAGATCATTCTTGAGTTGTGGAAGGTTTGACTTTAAAATTAACCCAATATCTAAGGTCTATTATGAATATGGGGTCACAAAAATCTTCTTTTTTAAACCTCCTTGGTACTCAAAATCGATGCCACCATCATGTTTGGCTCATTAAGAGCTTTCCAATGATATAATTTTATCTCAATCAAACTTCGGGGTTGAAAGTTATGCCCATTTGAAGATTTTCTCATTAATCCCTACCACATTAGCATGTACCACCACATGGCACTACCAAGTGGTATATGTAGCTCCACCACGTCTCTTTTAAACCAACATGGATCTGCCACATTAGCATACCCAATGTTATCATGCCAAGGTGAGAAGTAATTTCCATTTTGCATCGACACAATGAGATGTTAAATTCTTTGTGAATTACCATGGATTTCCTCATTTAGTGCTTTCCATTAGTTTGTGTCCATTTCCCAAAGTGTTTCCAAAGAACATAGCTCCAAACAGAAGGTGCAAAAAGAAACTTCTCTATCTATGGATGCCAAACTTACTGTCGTGCCCTCTGTCACCTCAGATGTGGTGTGACCCATGGTGCCACTTGGTAGCCAAGTCATCTAGCGCAATGTCACATGTCTCCTTTGCTTCTTGTTGATATCAAGGTGATGTCATTCTGCCACGTGGAATCCCCTAATGATTCCAGTCATCCAAAAATTAACTCTTTAGCCATCCAATAGGGTCGATTCAACTTGCCACATGTCACTCCTAGAGGCACCACATCAGCAATAGTTCACGTCACCATGCATGTGGTTACCACATAGTGTTGCTTAGCCTATGTGACACCTGCCACCTCAACCTGAAATGTGGGTCCCACCAAGCTAATTCATTTGTGTTTTTCAGTGAAAACACATTGTATCTTATTTTGAAGAAATCTAGTGCACACCAAATTTTTACACTTAGCAAACTTCTTGGACTTTCAGACTCCTAGATAATCATTTCATTCACGAAGTGATCTTACCCCTGGCTCACATCCAAATTCTCTTACAAAAAAACGTAACATCTAGCTCCATCATAATATGGGCTTGTGCCAATAATTCCACCTAACCATTCCCACCCTAGTACTCACACAAAATCTAGCTCCAAAACCACGATCCCCATAGTGGGCCCTACACCAAATAAATTTTATTTTGATTATTTAACATCTAGGCCTCATGCACTAACCATGTCAGTGGGGCCCACTCTGAATGCAACTCCAAAATATGGATCAATTAACAAACATTGATTAAAAGACAATTTCTACAAGTTCAATATTAAATTGATGTACATGATATATTTTAGTTCATTTTAAGTATCAAAGTGACTTTCATATAGTAAGATTGTACTTATTTTCTTAGTCTATGGAACTATATATCAAAATTGTTATTTTGTAAAGTTTTACTTCTTGAATGTTCTTAATTGAAGGTCTTATGGTAAGGAATTGATTGAAATATTTGTATAGCCAAGTAAATTTAGGAAATGTTCATAAAATTATATAAAATTATCTAGAAAAATATCATTAATTATTGTTTGGTATATCAAATTCCAATACATATGACTTATATCATGTTATGACTAAGCTCTTATAGATGACCTCAAAGGGAATAAAATTGAATAAAACTTATTTGTTGTTTATTGGTTGAAGACATCTTTTAAAAATTAATTTAAACTTATTTCAATCCTATTTTTATTTTTTAATTGAATCATGATATATTTTAGTCCATTTTAAGTATTAAAGTGACTTGCATCATAGTCTAAAATTGTACTTATTCTTTTAGTTTCTGAAAGTAGAAATCAAAATTGCTATATTTTTTAATAAATATTGTATTATAGAATTTTTTTTAAACTAGTGAAATAATTAATAGATCCATAAAATGAAATTTAATGAGCGTCCATAAACTAAAATAAAGAGTGTATCAATAAAATATACATATGAAAATATATACAAATTACATTACATGAACATCCATAAACTAAAATAATAAGCATCCATAAACTGAAATAATGTTCGTGCATCCAAAAAAAATCATGTATGAAAATATACAAAGTTTGTAGCACATGTGAATGTGCCCTACAAAATGGGCTTGGAAATATACAAATTATCTATGATCCACTCTAGAAAGTATCACTTATAGAAATATTCAGTCAGTTCTGTTGCGCAAAGTAAATGTCCATAATATGGTACTGCAATATAACACATTCAAATTCAAATTAATTAGAACATTAATTTTACAAAATAAATAACTTGGAAATAATGAATTCAAAATGTGCATTTAATTAGTCCCATGCTTGTGGCTCAGTCGAGTGCAAATGGAAGTCAGTTGGGATAGGGGTCTGATCAATTTAGGTTTGGTTCTCCCTTGCCTGTGGCTCAATTGAGCGCAAATGGAATTTAGGCGGGATGGGGGTTTGATTAATCTGGGTTTGGTACTCCCCTACCCTTGGCTCAAAGATTGGGGCCTGCATAGATGGACTTGCATCGTCAATGCCTCCATACCCAACATCCCATTCATGCAGCCACATAACTACAACATTGACACCACTCTGCATTTGGTCTTGTGTATACAATGGAAACGACAAATCATAATTGATATATGAATTAATTAGCATGCATACATGTAACTTTAAAAAAAAAAATGTTGAGATCTTAGAAATAAAAAAGTTTACCTCAACTGTTGGTCCATGTGGTTGTATATAGTTACTCTCCTCCACATGGTGGATGTGGAGGAGACTGAGCCATAGAAACATGCACTAGAGGAGGTTACTATAGCTAATCAACTTCCCCCTCAGATTACCTTAGAAGCTTATCCATGTAGATGGGTTGTGTATGCATGTTATCATGAACTTATTAATATAAATGCAATCTGATACAAACTTATTAAGATAAATAATGTATTATTTGACAATTAGATTCAAATGTTCCATATATATGTACCTGGTTTATTTCATGTATTTCTTGCACCCTCCAAGTGCCACAGATGGTATCACAACACTTACGTGCATATGACAAAAGATGGTCACACCCTAGACTCTCATGATATGAATCATCATATAATGGAACTAGTGGGTCATGAGGTAACGAAGGTGGTCTGCTCATCTCTTATGCAATGCAACATGCACATTGGCCAATGTCCTATGCATGGTATCTACAATGATACGCCTAGTCTAAGCATCAAGTTATGATGCTTGCTCTAGCTCCATCGGCAATAACACACTCTAAGACTGTCATGGAAACAATCTCAGAGGTGGTGTGAAGCAACAAAACCTATAGCTTGTTGACTTTAATATAAAATACACGAGAGGTATTTTGTAATAATAATTGATTATATATAAAAATGTACAAGTGATGTAGAATGTTACAATGAGGACCCACATATATACCTAGGCAGGTGTCCTTTCATGATCGGGCATGTCTTTTAGACATGCCTTTTCACTTAACTAATGGCTATTTAACATAGTCCTCATTTCATTATTTATTTATATTTATTTATGTTTATTTTTATTCGATACAATTTATGTTCGTAACATTTCCCCTTCCTTCAAAAGCTTTGTCCTCAAATCCATATTGCTCAGAATTGTCTTTGCGGTTTTCATCTTGGCATATGGAAACTTGTTGTCACTGGTAGCTCAGGTTCTATAATTCGCTAGTAATTTTGTTTTGAGTCTAAGATTATGTCTACTCTTGAGCCCAGGGTTACGTCTATTTTTTTAATAATATATATCTATATCTATATCTATATATATATAGATATATATATATATATATATATATATATATATATATATATATATATATATATATATATATATATATATATATATATAGATATATATAGATATATAGATAGATATATATAATAAATTATTATTATTATTATTATTATTTTGATTAACTATATAATTAATTATATAGTAATCTTATGAAACATATATATATGTTGTTATAACTCTTGACTCGCGACCAACAACCATTGAACTGAAGTGATGCGATTGTTACACTATTAAAAAAATTACATTTGGCCTGGTTGAACATAGATGGTCAGCCCGTCGGCGGAAAGGAACGAGGTTGTTGGAGGTAACGAAACATATGACAGGGTAGAGGTCAACATCGTGGTAGAGAAAAGGGTGTCAACTGAGAATGATGTGCCTAGTAGAGTGGTTGACGGCAGTGTGGACAATGGTGGAAGCTTGAATATATATATATATATATATATATATATATATATATATATATATATCTATTGAAACATGTGAACTAATGCCCAACGCACATATATATATTGAAACATGTGAACCTTATCACCGGGGAACACATCGTATGACCCAGCGTTTGACCCTGGGGAACAGTCATTTGACCCAACATCAACGGGGGACACAACTTGTGACGAAGACATCGATTTTTATTTTTATTTTTTATTGATATGTCGAAGAAAATATTTGGATCATCAAAATCTGCGAGCATAACATTCCACAAGGCCACATTTCTTTCATGCATGTTATGAAAAGCTCAGGTTGCATAGTTTGTTCTCCCATGTTTGGCATATATGCTTATGATGACAATGGCCACAAAAACACTTGACTCAAAGCCACATTTTGTTACATAACTACAGATACCCTTGCTCTGTTTCTGAGCTCCCAAAAAACTTAGTGTGGATAGTAAATTAACCACAGTTAGCGAATTGGGTATTTATACCTAAGAGTTGCATTTGATTCAAGAGTGAAAAGGCCTCACTTGAATCACCATTTTGAGCATACCCATCTTCGACATATCTTGATGCATTATTTATAGTCTGCATAAAACATTCCTTCATGGCTCTAAAAAGAGTAATTCAATGAATTGGTGAATTAAGACACACATAATTCCCTTCCCAAAGGCTTCGAAAGAAATCAATAAAGAATTGTGCTGCTAAATTTGTACTAGGAGGCATAGAGATTAACATAGGAAGTAGGTAGGGATATGATGTTTGTTGTGACCCATAGAAAACACATCTAAGAAAACACCATAGTCGAGGTAATATGACTTTCTAAAGAGGAGTAGCCCTCCATGCTTTTGGAAACTTTCCTGTAAATAACAACAACATATTCCACCTGGAAGAATGGCAGGTTGGATCCTTTTCTTGAAATGAACCAAGGACAATACTTGTTGGAATCTTCATGTCTCCTTCACTAAAAACTTCTGGAACATACTTCACAAAACTCAACAACACTTGGGAGATAGCTCTACAAACTCTAGAACTTCGCGACTTCAAAATTCCTTGATAGAATTTGTGTGTACGACAAATCTTCTCTGCTACTGTGAAAGCTCCATATCTTGCCTTTACAACATTCTTTAGATTAATACCATCAGAACGAATGACATTTTTAGATGATGACCTTTGTAAATATGTCCCAATAAAAACCTCAAGAATTGATGCTAATGCAAGCAAAGAGGACGACACAACAAGCTCAGGAATTTCTTCCAATTCTTCTATTGGAGTTGTTTTGTCATATATTGTTTGCAGCATAAGATTTAAATTCTCATCCACGTAGTGAAAAATCTCATTTCCACATAGAATCAAGGCATCTAGTCTTTTCTCCTAGACTGGAAAATCCAACTGGAAGGACCTCTTTATAGCTTCAAATATTCCTGTGAAGGGGCCAAACTAACCTAACCACGATGAGCCCATTAAAATCCTCAAATGTGGAGAAATACCTCTTCCAATAGTAAAATAAAGATTAGCCATAGCATCATGTGCTGCCTGCCGAACTTGTCAACTATTATCCTACACAAGTCTTTTGTATTCAAACACCCACCATGGTGCAATCTGACAGAGTTCCCTAAATGGAATTTTTTCTGAGAAGAGTACTCAATGATATCAATGCTTTGAGATTTTGATAATGGTTGTGCTCATTGTCGGATAGGTTTTCAAAGCCAATTTGATTGAATAAATTTCCTCCTGGACTCAACCAAGTTGGATCATACATATCTAGAGGCTATGCTTCATCGCCTGTAGAGAAATTATGTCCATTGAATTGTAATTTATTATTTGCATTTGTGTCTCTGGTATTTGAAAAAAATTTGTTCTCTTCAATACAATTTGAAAAATCTCGGTCCTTCTCTACTGTAGTTGCTTTATCGTGCTTTCTATATTGTCTGTCTCTTGAATTCATGAGAGTTTTAGTCAATGTGGGTGTATCCATAAGCATCGCTTCCTTCCCTTCACATATTATGATTGAATTAGCAAGAGATGTTGTTGCATCGATTTCCTTATCATCACTTTGTTCTTCATCCTCCTCTTCTCTATGTTGGCTTGTTTCATTCAAGTAATTCATAGAATCTTTTACACTCAAAATTTTTACAATGACTTGCAACATAAATTTGGTCATCTTCTTCAACATTTTCCTCTTCATCATCATTAATGTCTTCTTCAACATTTTCCTCATTGTTATGATATTGTTCATCTAGATCATTATCTATTACATATTTGTTTTCATTATCATCATTGTAATCAAAATATTCTTCCCCTGCTTCACCTTGTTCCGTTAAATCATCGCTATCATCTTCCTTATTATGGATTTCTCTTTGACATACTTTAACTTCTAGATATGTTTTTTCTAAACACTAAAATGCTTCTTGAATTTTACTAAATTTCTCCATGAATTCAAGACGTGAACGTAATGGCATATTGTGCAACGAACAATGTTCAAAGACTCACATTATTATATTGTGCGGCATGGCTCTGATACCACTGAAGCAACAAACCCTATAGCTTGTTAACGTTAATGTAAAATACATGAGAGGTATTTTGTAATAATAATTTATTATATATAAAAATGTACAAGTGATGTAGAATGTTACAATGAGGACCCACATATATACCTAGGCAGGTGTCCTTTCGTGACCGGGTATATCTTTTAGACATCCATTTTCACTTAACTAATGACTATTTAACAAATCCTCATTTCATTATTTATTTTTATTTTTATTTTATACAATTTATGTTCGTAACATGGTACTACATGCGCAAGGTCGCTATGAGCTATGGCATGATCATATCTAGGTCCATAAAACTCAAATTCAGTGTTGGTATAATATGGCATCATATGTAGCATGAACTCCACATATATGTGCTTTATAAAGTAAATGGGGACCTGGTCATGGTGGGGGAGATGGCCTTAAGCTCCAATGAATCGATCATGAACAAAAGGGGTCGCATCAACATTCTTAAAATATTTGAGAAGAATTAGACCGACACGTCTAGCATAACAGTTTGAAGGGATGTCAAGCAACTCCCCACAAACATCAATGTCCTTGGTGGCATCTTTCACCACCTCCCAAGTATGTGGGCCTAAAACCTCCAATCTCCTAATCCTATGTATGGAATATAGGAGGTGGCTTTGTGGGCCCGCCCTCTAATATGTCTCGATCAACCTGTTGATGTTATCCAACATCAAAGAAAAACTACGCCTAGTAAGTGAACTAGCATATATTTTACCTATCTCTCATGTGACCCATTTATGTTGGGCCCTAACATCCTCAACCGTGATATTAGCTATAACATTGTTCCATAGAGGGATCGATGTTGCACTTTGATCCTCAACTACGCCCTGTTGGGGGTTTGAAAATTGTAAACATAATTTAACATATATAACAAACTAGAAGCATAATAACATAAACATTAAATTCAAACACATTAATTGAAGGCGATTTAAGAATTAAAGGCAATTTCAAGACATAAACACATAAAATTTAAAGAGGATTTAAAAATGTAGGAGGTGTACCTACAACTAGTGAAGAAGCTCTACTATATGTAACACGATCATCCACAGAGTCAGAAATACTGCCTTTGACACTACGGCTAGTGCCGAAGCTAGGATCTATGAGTGGAACACAAACTCTAGTTGGGATACATGATCTTTCATGAGATTGACCATGTATACCAGATTCCCCCACACTCTGACAACCTGCGGTTAGGGAGCATATAGGAGATGTGTTTGCATATTACCTTTTTTTTATAAGGTGGTTCACAGACACTAAGTGACTGCTACATCCATGGGAAAATCCAGGTAGATCAACCTAAAGGAATCTACCCGCCAGCGAAACTAGCAAGGCCTAACCCCAAGGGAATTGAGGAGATTTGACCTCGTGACCTCTTGATAGGCGAGTTACTTAGAAACAGGAACTCAACCAACCGAGTTATCCCTTGGGGCTGTCTACATATTACCTATAATACATATATAAACTAACCCAAGAAAAAAATGTTAACTAAACTATTACATATAAAAAAAAATATTATATATAATACATATAATCTAATCCAAGAAAGAAATGTCGACTTAGAAAGAAAATTGACAAGAAAACAATTTCTAAACTCAAGTAGAATAATCTAGCCTCAAGTCCTAAATTATAGAGTCTCTTTTTTTTTATAATTTATCAACTAAAGTATTGAGTTTATGTAAACACAATTGAAAGAGATGATCAAATCTAACTTCACACTTTTTTCCATTTCTAAATAATTCATTTTATTCATAGAGCATAAATATGTAAATATATGTTAAAAATTAAAATAAATGTATTTGCCAAACTAATAAAATTTCATGCCAACCAAATACTCCATAAGACAATTTCTTATAATTTTTGACTTTGACACATGACATGTAATAGGTACAAGTGCATTAAGAATGTTTATGATACAACACACTACATAAAACAATTTAATGCAAATTACAAAAGAGTTAAAATGTGTTTACTCACTTTAAATGCACTTTTCATCATGGATTTAATGTATGTATCAATGGTACATTGTTGAAACTTGGATATATATATATATATATATATATATATATATATATATATATATATATATATATATATATAGATATATATATAGGAAGTGTAAGTTACAAAATCATTAGTTAACTAATAAATTTAATAAGAATGGGAACTAAGATATATATAGTTTCCATGTCATTAAATTAAAATAATTTTACAAATATGAGTGTTGGAAATTTTAAGGAAAATTACATTTTGTAGATAAACTCAAGCCTTAAAAAGTTGTTGAGCATCACTCATATTATATTATTACGAAGAGCAAATTATGTTAAATAGTTATAGAACTATGTTATGTTATAGAGAGTGATATATATATATATATATATATATATATATATATATAACAAAAAAAAATCTTGTTTTGGACTTTTAATATAATTAATATTTTATTTAAGTACAATTAATTTTTTAAAATAAATTACAATATTTATTATTAAAAAAATATTTAAAAAAAAATGTATTTGATAAATAGACATTCACCATGAACAACCATTTTCATCATGTCAATCTCAAGCTCCTAATTTATTTATTTATTGGTTGTTTTATGTTTTGGAATCTTTTTGGGCATATTTCTTAACTGCATTTTAAATAACAAAAAAAATGAAAATTTATTTAACTAAATTTCTAAGAAAAACTTTAAAACCTAGAATAATTAAAAGATAATTTTTTTACAATAGAAAAATCATAATATTTTTTTCGTGGTTTTCAAGGGTTTTCTTTTTGGCTTGCTAAGTTTTTTGTGGTTTTCAAGGGTTTTCTTGGTGGTTATTTATGGTTTTCAAGGGTTTTCTTGGTTTTTTTTTTTGCTTTTCATGGTGGTTTTCGTGGTTGTTTTTTGTAGTTTCTGCATGATGGATTCTTATTTCAAATTAATTTATTATATTGTGCAAGAAAGAATAAATAAAAGAGACAAAAAGATAGGAAACCTACCTTGTCTTGAGCCTATGGGACATTGGCAATAAATAAAAGAGAAAAAAGATAGGAAACCTACCTTGTCTTGAGCCTATGGGACATTGGTAAGGTTGTTGCGTAGTTGGAGCGAGCTCATCCATCTTGGTCGAGCTTAGAAATCTTTTTTCGAGCTTCTTCTTACTTGCAATCCACACAAAATGGTTTGCGTAGACTGTGGCTAGGTCTTTTTTATAAGAAATCCTGGCTTGATCGAGCTCTACGACTCGATCGAGCTCCTATACGTAACGTTACGCATGAGCTCAATGGAGTGTTTTTTTAAACGTTTGATCAAGTTATTTCTTATCCCCCAAGCAACACGATTGATCGCTTTAAAATGGCTCGAACAAGGGCTTAAAATGGCTCGATCGAACTCCCTTTTTTCACCTAAACAAGCCCTCCCTTTCCTAAAAAGTGTAAACCGACTCCATGCGTAGACCCGTAAACAGTTTTCAACAATTGATATCTATTAATTGAAGTTCTTTTTTGTTGTCTCTCTATGACTTTGGTTTGAATCCGTGTTTCATTTCATTATTTCATAAATATGGATCAATATCATTAACTTACATTATCTTATTAACCTAAGTATTGAATTATTGAATTTTTGTGCTTGATTCCAATAAATATTATTATTGTAGATACAAGGTATGTGTATGCTAGCTACATACCCATATCTTGCATGAATACATTAGTATTCTAAAGCTTTAAATGTTAGGTGATTAAATAAATGCTTAAGCTTGATTAATGGTTAATATTAATTAATGTTTAATTAACCTTAAAATCTTAGTTTGTAATTATTAAATTATATTGGTATATACTTATTAATATTAAATTTATTAGATTCTTGTGAATACATAATTTTACTGATATGACCTATTATTTTATTATTATTTCATTTCCCAAAGTTTCACAAGTTGCTTCCTCAAACTTAATTTTGGATAAGATATAGCGGGGAAGTCAAGGTCATTAAATTAAAAATATGGGGGTGTATTCATGGCCTTAATGATAGGTGGTCGAGGTGTATGAATGGGGGAGACATAAAAGGAAGCAGGATGAGAGGATAAGGGAATCATTGATCTATATTTTTGGTATTAGAGGAAGGAATTAGAGGAGTACGGAAGGAATGAGAACTGAGGATATTGGTTTTGAGATTGACTTTTGTTGTGGTTGGAGAGTATTGGGCCTATTTTTTGACACACTATGATAGTCGTTGTTGGACTTAGGCTCTGAGGGCTAGGAACCCTATGGAGGTTCCCTAGGCTAAGAAGCTAATTAGACATTCCTAGTTGGAAATGTGGAAAATTCAATCAAACAGTCTTAATAGGAGCACCCTAACTAAGCCACTAGATCAAACATTCTTTCATTTTCTTTTTTATTTATGTAAAGTGATACAAATCAAATTCTTTACATCTTTAATATGTTGTAAATCAAATTTTATTTATATGCTATTGTCAAATAATTGTTGCATTATAAATATGTTATTTTCCTTCTTGTGAAATTATATGATAAATTTAGTTTTAGTTAGAGGGCCTTGATTGAGTCTCAACACTTGAAGAAGATGCATTTTTGACTCCTTGCATCAACTCTGTTTCCTTGCACCTTTGGAATTAAGGCATAACAAGTTGAACTAAATACCGTGAGAAGCTTCACTAAAATAATGTGTCCATACCACATTTCATAAGGCATCTTGCTCCCAAGAGCATGAAATCATCACCTATTTTTAACATATACTACTCATAGCATTGCATTAATCCAAAAACATAAAAATTTCATTTTTTAAAAATATCATTGAGCAAACCATATTTAAGGGAGTCCCTTTCATTCTGTTAACTACACCATTCCATTGATAATTGTATGAAATTGTGGTTTGATGTTGAATCCCGTGTTGGAAAAGATAGTTTGAAATTCTTTTGATGTATATTTTCCTATGTTACCAATACAAAGAGTGCTAATATGTGTTTGTGCTTCATTTTCAATCCATATGTGAAAATTTGTAAAAGATCCAAAAGCATGTGATTTATCTTTCAACAAGTACATCCAAGTTTTTTTGGTGTAATTATCAATAAAGGATATGATGTATTTATTTCCATTAGTATATAGAATGGGAAAGGGGCCACAAAAATAAAAATGTATCAATAGAAGTTTCCTACATGCCTAGAAGTGGAATCATATAAAGGTTGTTTTCTTTGTTTTCTAAGGAAACAAATATTGCATTGCTTTAGCTTCCTAGGAATAGTAGGAAAAATAAAAATACCATTCATTTTCAACAAACAAACAGTTATAATAATTAATTTATCCAAATTGGCATGCCATAAGAGACTATATCACAATGTATCTTCACCATGGTGTGGAAGGTATATAGAATATTTTTCATGAGTAGATGTCCCTTTCAATGTCAATAATCTTTCATCCTCCACTTCTATAATAATGAACATGTTCTTGGAAGTCTTCCTTATTTAAAATTTTACATCAAATATATGAATACAGTGGCTTTGGTATCAAATGTGCACAACATATAGCAAGTTCCTTTGTAGGTTGGGAATATAGAGAACATCATGTCGAAGAAAATCCAAGAACCTTGGCAATTTTATCTTAACAGTGCTAATTTTCAGAGGTTTTAGAATTATTCATTTGTAATATAGATTGTACTATCTACATTATCATTTAAAGCTTTAAATAAGTCTCTCCATAAGTTCATGTGGCATGTTGCATCTATTTCAAGCAGGAATGCATTCCTCCAATAAGTAAATGAAGTGTGAAATAAATCTTCATTTACTTCAATATAATCAATAGATTTAGATGCTTTACATTTCACCAGATCTTATGCTTTACCTTTTCTTATTTTTAATCCTACTTGCCTTTGCGTCATGTCCATTCTTGTCATAAGATACATAATGAAGATTAGATCTCTCAACGTGATTGTTCCTACCTTGTACCTCTGGAATTATTTCTTACACATCCCCTTTATTACCTTTTCCTCTAGAATAATCATGTGATTGATTCTTCCTTTTTGAGAAATGCACATAGCATCTCTAGTGGGGTGATTTGTCTTCTTTCCAAAAGGTTTCTACGTTATCAAAATTTTCCACTAGAGTCTTTTGTGAGAAACTTCATATGGCCACTAGCGTATAGGGATTGAAGGTAGTAATAATGTGTAGGATAGAGAGCCTTGATGAATTTTGTGAGATGAATTTGTATCTTTAATATATTGGTATGGATATCATGCATGATAGCTTTGATCATAGAAGCTAAAGGCATGGGATCATCATCCTTCAAATCTAACTTGAATATCTACGCCAACAATTCTATGAATTCCAATTGTAAGTGTCAGTCATACAAATATTTCAATTTATTTAAAGCATCAAAAGAATCTTTAATAGAAATAATGTTACAATTCACTTCTTCGCTTGCCCTCACAACAATCAAGGAATATGTTTTATTGTATTTTCTCTTCCATATGACAAGCTCTATATTTGCTATAGGTTTGATAGATACATTGTCATCATCTCGTTAACAACTACCATCCTATACATTTTTAAAAATCAGAGCATGTTTAATATTTCATTATTTTAGGGAAAAAAATTGATGCACCATGCTAACAATGGAAATGAGAGAATGCAATTTTAAATAGAGTTTTGAGTTGAACCCTTCCCCATGGATAGGACTATCAAGTTACGTGTCTTTGGCATAGGAAGGAGAGTCATTTGTTGAGTAAGCTATAAGTGCTACAATCCTCTAGAAATTTGAGTTTCAAAGTGGCACCATATATATCCTCCATGCCATGCTCTTCAACCTTTGTAAATATAATTCTTATGTTAGGGATTGATTCTACACCAAAAGCTATAAGAAAGGCAGGGGACCTCTTTCAAAGAAGAAACTCACACGTTGAAATTTCACCCAGTTTCTTATGAGGGAGTAGATTCCATCTTTTATTAGAGTGCCCTAGAGTGGAATCCCATTTGAATTATGTCTCTCTTTCCATATACAATCTCTAAAAAGCCAAGTAGGAAGATGCTTTCAAAATATCCGAGCATTTAACAATTCGCATAAGGAGATATGGATTTCCTCTTGATTATGGCGACTCACAAGAATGAATTCATGTTCTATGCATCTGAGACATGCACCTTGGAACTTATCATGGTTGAGAAGAAACCTTTAGAGAAGAGACCCTTGTGATTTCCCTTCATTCATTGTGGGGATGCATCTCCAAGTTTTTCAAACGTGTTATAAGAGAAGAACATAGACATAATATATAACCACTGAGTAGGCACTCAAATGGGGATGTTCCATGTGAAGGTCAAGAATCTCAAGTGGCATTCCAAACTAGAGAAATAACACATTGTTGATAGAGGGCTTGACAAAGATTCTTAGAAATGAGTAGAGAATGGTAGATATTTCTAGAAGAAAATCATGAAGTTATCAAAAAACCTAGGCTTTGATAGCACTCATAGGAAGAGAGAATGAATCTATGATTGAATAATTTTCATTAACTTATATAATGCATATGTACAAGAGAAAGTGACTTCAGGTTTCATCTTCTAAAAACTTTTAATGGATCCCTCAATTCACCTATAGTTCTTCATCTATTTCCTAAATATTTACCACATATCTCAGTCCCTAAAGACTAGATATCTAACATCTACTTTGTAACCTTTTTCCAATAATTATCACTAAATGTAATTATAAAATTATTGTGAAATTGCAATTTTCCTTTATTTAAATTATATTCAAAATGCATAAATAAATTCAATAAAATAAAAAAACTCATATTACACTCAAAATATATAATCTTCGCAATTCCAATGATTCTTTTAAATTTTTAATTTCACTTAAACAACCCAAAAAAAACTATTACGGAAAAATCTCAATCAACTGAGGAAAAATCACAAAGTATGCATGGCTAACAACAAAACAAACGAATTTAGAAAAAATAAAACAGAGAAAACAAAACAAGCTAGAAAAAACAAAAAAAGAGAAAAGAGAAAAAGCTTAAGATAAACCTATGAAGACATGATAATATTCAATTTTCATACAACAGTGAATCCATTCTAATATTCATTTCGCATACAACGGTAAGTCGATTATTAACCCTAAAGAATTTATTAATCCTTTTGGTAACATGCATTATATAAATAATAAAAATGAGTTGACTTTGTTACACAACACTAAATATTTTATGTTTTCAACGGTCATTGGTGAATATAAATAACATTAATCTTTGTGTTAACTAACGGTCATTGCGGTCTGGAGACTTAAGCGACTTGAACATGCTTGAAGATTGCTGGGTTTGCACTTTTGATTATGTGGGTAAATTCAAAGACCCGATTAGTGAGGGATACTTTATCTAAATTTTAAAATCAGGATACGCTGTCGACGACTCTCAAGTGAGCGCGGGCGCTCCTGTCCATTCGTCCTTTAATTCACAGGCGGAGGCAGCGGGCAGGCCCATTTTGGAAACCTTGTGCAAAATTTGTGACCTCCGCATGTCAAGAAAACAGAGTGGAATAACGAATGACGCTTATCGCCCGCCATCAGAGCAGGGCGCTTTTTCGGGAGCCAAAGGCATTCAATATATCTACTTCTTGTATCATATATTTAAATTGAAATCATGGATTGAGCCATAACATTAATTACGTAAATAAAATATATTATTGAATAAGAAATATAGTTATTTAAGTAAATAGAATGTTATAAACACTAAATTAAAAAAGAAAAAATATATAAACCAACATTCCAATATATTACAAATATCAACATTTAATATTATATATTTTTATTTCTATTAAAAATTATTATTATATTTTTTAATTAATTAACATTATAAATACTCTTAATATGTATTATCAGTTGATTATTTGAAATAGTATGTATTATGTATTAATTATTACTTATTTAAAATAAATATATAATATTTTAATAGTTCATATTTAAGTTTTTATATTTATATACGTTCTAGTTAAACTATGTATAACATTATATTAAAAATGTAATATACACAAAGGAAGTTATTTTAGGGGAATGAAATTATGGCCTGGAATAATTCAAAACTTTAAATGAAATAAAATAATAAATATAATATAATTTAAAAGTATAAAATATTAATAATAGTACATTGGATATTGAGATATTGTCAAAGTCTATAACGAGAAACTCTAAGACGAGGACAAGTATGGAGCTGTTAAATAAATAGATAAAATAGACTATGACGTACTGAACTAATAGATGAAATTGCTTTTTGGCCTAAATAAAATAATATAATTTTTAGCAAGATCGTGATTTCTTGTTGTTTAAAATACATTTTTAAATTAAACGCATAAACTTATTAATCACATCCGAAAAGCCCAGAGGCATTCTAGCTTTGCAAACAAAAAATTAAACTTATAATTTAAAAGAACTTGTAAGTATTTTGATAAAAATTGACGAGAAATAATGCTCGGAAAAAAGATAGTTTTGTCTATTAGGTGGAATAAGCTTCAATTAAAGTGTTGTTGAGTAATGAATATTATTACACACATTAATAATGAAGTAAATTAAAAAATGAATATTTATTTATAGAAAACTGAAATTTTCTTATATTTTAATAAACCTACCCTCGTACATTATCATTATATTATATTGTAATATGATCATGGTTTACATTAATTATAATATAATTAATTCACACTTTACACATACAGAAAAGAGAAATTAGATTAAATGAAGTAAAATAATAAATATAATATAATTTCAAAATATTAATAATAACAGTTTACATATACCTAGAAACTAGACTAAATGAAATAAAATAATGAATATAATAATATATGGATAACAATACGGAGAAAATGGAGAAACTGTCAAAGCCGTAAAACGAAGAATATAATAATATATTGATAACTATAGGGAGAAAGTGGAGAAACGGTCAAAACCCTAAAACGAAGTTGCCAATCTTTTTTACTATAAATATAATAATATATTGATAACAATAGGGAGAAAGTGGAGAAACGGTCAAAACCCTAAAACGAAGTTGTTGCTAATTTTTTTAACTATAAATGTAGAAGAGGTTGAGGGGTTGTGGTACACTGTACTTTCGGTTTAGGAGTTGTGGTACACTGTAGTTTCTCTAACTCCAATAGAAGAGTTTATGCCCTTGGTTGGTTTCGAAAATGAGATTCTCTTTTAGTTATGTGATCACACTTGTAATTCTATGCAAATGGGTGGCTGTGACTAATGGCTGGCAGCCGGCCACTGCAACTTGGTATGTAGATTTCTACATGGATTCGGGAGTGACGGTAATTGCAATATTGCATTGTAGTATTATATATTATATTATATACAAATTGGAATGAAAGAGAAAATGAAATTGTATTTCTAATTTTGTTGCACTGCAGGAGGCGCATGTGGATTCGGAGGCATAGTGAAAGGATCCCCTTTCAATTCAAAAATAGCCGCAGGAAGTTCAGTCCTGTTCAAAGGCGGACAAGGCTGTGGAGCTTGCTATCAAGTAAAGTGCACTGAGAGCGGCGTTTGTTCTGGAAAGCCGGTGACTGTGGTGATCACTGATGAATGTCCAGGTGGCGGAGTCTGCGGAGGTGGCAAAACACACTTTGATTTCAGTGGTGCCTCCTTTGACAGCATTGCAGCTCCCGGTAAAGATGCAGACCTCCGTAAGATTGGAATCGTGCCTATATCATTCCAACGGTATTTTATATCTACTCTACTGAATTAACCCCCCATCAATAACAATTTGGCCCATTTATAATTTCAATTGTTTTTGACATAAAACACACTTGATTTTTGTTGGTTATGCAGGGTGCCTTGCCAATACTCGGGGATGAATGTTGCCTTCCACGTTGACGCAGGAACCAATAATTTCTCTTTCGCGGTATTTATTCAATATCAAGCAAGAGATGGTGATCTTGCAGCAGTTGAGCTACAACAGGTATTCTGCGCATATATATACCCAAGTTTTATGATATATACACAGATTCATACTTTGTGTATATATACGATCAGAGAGAGATTTATATAAGAGCTGGGATTTTGTGTCATATCATCTCCGTTTTGCTTTATTTGATTTTGATGCAGGCAAACTCTAAATCATGGCAAAAGATGACACATAATTGGGGTGTAAACTGGGTTCTCAATAGCCCTAACCCTCTCCAAGCGCCTTTCTCTATTCGATTGACCTCTCTTTCCGGCAAAAAAACGCTCACGGCAAACAACGTTATCCCGAAAAATTGGGAACCCACTGCTACATACAAATCGAATGTCAACTATCACTAAGGTTCAATTGCACCCACTGCTCTCACTCTATGACAGGCATGCCGCACACGCGTTGATATTTTGTTTCTTTGTAAAGAAATTTTGTGTGTATATCATTAGCAACAGTGCTCTACTCCCTTGGAGTGTAAGAGTCCGCTATATAGTCTTGTTTCCTGGTATATAGTCTTGTTTCATTTAAAAACTACGGATCACAGAAAAGACAGGGTTCAAGAGTGCTTATTTATTAAATAGTTAATTTTATCTTTAATATCACATTGTTTTTTATATAGAGAGATAGAGTAATTAACAGTAAAACAAATTGAGTGCTTTATGCATTTTAGTACCAGTTAGTTGTGTAATTTTTATCGAATTGAGTGTTTTATGCATTTTAATACCAGCTAGTTGTGTAATTCATATCGAATTGACACATAACATTTAAAAATAATTTGATAATGAAGTTTAATATGAACAAGGTGTGTAATTCATTATATGCTCGTGGTATTTAAAAACATATGTATAAATAAAAAAATATTCCAATCATAAATAAATGTTTCAATGTCCATATTAAGTAATACAATTTTGTATCAATTTTAATTTGAAACATAAGTAATTGGAATTATTATTATTATTATTAACAATAAAAATAATGTGAGATAAATAAATGGACACAACAGTGTAAATTAAATGATCCATGAATAAGACATGTGTCAATTTATAATAAACATCCAAACACTTCATTTCATTATAGATGACATGTTACAATTTTTTTAAAAAGAATGATAAGAACTAATTAAATTATTATTATTATTTATAAGAAATTAATATATAAGTCAAACATATATACATTTAATAAAACATGGAATATTAATCTTAAACTTGTTTTACACCACAAATAAAGATATTTTATTCATTTTACTTATATGCATATCTTATATCTTACCCCACAAACAAGGAAATCTTAAACATCAGTTTCACTTTTAAAAGTTATTCTTAAAAGTAAATTATTATTATTACTATTGAACCGATTGTTATTTATTTATCTAGGATGGTGGGAGTGGGGGTTGTTTTTCACCCCAAAAGACTTAAAAAACATCTCATGCTTGGAAATTGAGACCTAACTAAAACAACTAGCCAAAGGATCTAGCTCATAATCTAAATTCACTCATAATGATCACCCTTAGCCTTGGCTTTCTTCCAAAACATAATAAATTGAAAAATATATCTTTTAGAAAAATCACTTTGTAAGTTGTTGGATGTTCTTCCCTAGAGTAATCAAGAATTAGACAAATTGTTCATTAAAAGGGCTAGTTTGGAAACATGAATGATATGGATCAATTGACTAAGTCAATATGCCATATCCCCTAATGCTCCTCCTTCCATGGGAATGGATAAGTTATTACTATGTTTATTTTTTAATTTTTTTGTTACTACTATGTTTTAATTTGGTAATGTAAGTATTATTTTATTATTTTTAAATGTAACATTATAGGATAATATCGCGCCTTTATTGGACTGTAGAGAGACCTATTGGTGCAATTAAATTGTTAATCCATTTTTATATATGAAAATATTAAATTTAAATCACTGATTGACAAATCCATTTTTATATATGAAGATATTAAATTTAAATAAGTGCTTGACTGAATTCACAAGGCTCGAAAAGGTTTTAATATTCATACTCACTTAAGAAGCCATACAACGGTATTTGTCAATGCATTGTAAGTCATCATGTCACTTGTAAGGATCTAAACCTAGGTGGGGAAGATTACAACTATTTTTCTAAACCACCAAAGATAACCCTACTTGATTGATTATTATTAAGTATACTAGGAACGTTGATAAAAGTTTCCTTGTAAGCTTATTCCTCCACCTTTTCCATTTTAAACACATCTAGTTGATTGGTTGTTGTTAAGTATACTAGTAATGCCAATAAAATTGCCTTGTAGGCTTATTCCTCCACCTTTTCCACTTTAAACACATCTGTTGGAAGAAATTCTTCCATGTCATGTGCAGCTGTCATTAGCAGTTACGAGGAGTCAGTCTAGAAGTTGTTATTTCTAATGTATGAGTTCTAGTCTTGATCTACATGTGTTGAAGTCAATAATTTGTGTCCTATATATATGTAACCTTTGTTATCAATAAAAATATCTAGGTGTGATTTATTGTGTGTAATAAATCGCTCTCTGATCTCTCTCTATTTTATAGCATGGTGTCAGAGCCAATTTTGGCTTGACTCCTTCACGAGAGGGCTAGGAAAATGTGAGATAGCCTTGAATTTTATTCCTCTGTAAATAAATAGGAGATCGTGTTGTGTAGATGTATGCACTATGTTTAGATTGGATTTGAGAGTAAATTGTGTTGGTGATGCCAACCTTAGCCGACAATACCCACAGTGTGCATATAAAATGCATAATCTATTATGTCCCATGAATTTTAATAAGCGTGCCTCCTCAAACCTTCACAAATTGAGGCTTTAGGCTTCTTAATCTTAGTATATATATATATATATATATATATAGGATAATTGGTAACTGGTGAGAGTTATCTTGAACAAGGCCCAGGATCAAATCCAACTAGCTACCACTATAAACCTAGGCTAATCCAACTAGCTGCCACTATAAACCTAGGCTAGGTGCAATAGCTTGCAAGCCGCACACAATAGTAATTAACTTATGCCTCAACAAGAGCTGAGACGTCCGCTCAGGGGTCGCCTACTCTTCTACTCTTCTAGCCAAGACACAACAGGCCATATACTCAGGACACAACAGGCCATATACTATAGTAATTAACTTATGCCTCAACAAGAGCTGAGACATCCGCTCTTCTAGCCAAGACACAACAGGCCATATACTCAGTGAGACTAAACTTACCGTTAAACCCCATAGATATATATACTTTGCCCCAGAAGTCGCCTACTCTTCTAGCCAAGACACAACAGGCCATATACTCAGTGAGATTTGAACCTCCATCTGGTGGATTTCACCCAACTAAACTTACTGTTAAACTTCATAGATATATATACTTTGCCCCTTAATTTAAGAACGAGAACCTGACCCTTAATATATCTACTAAGAATATATAAATCTTAGTAGATATATATACTCTTAGTAGATATATTAAGGGTCGGGTCGTCGTCCTTAAATTAAGGGGCAGAGCAGGGCGCTTTTTCGGGAGCCAAACGCATTCAGTATAGTTTAATGTTGCAATCTCCAAATATTTAGAGACTGTAGTTCTGAATCTTTTGGAATTCAATGGAAAAATGGACTTTTTTCTCTTTTCACAGGAGGCATGAAGGAAAATTAGTGGAGTAATGGGACTCTCAAGTCATCATGGGTCGCTTTCTCGGCAGGGTTTTGGGAATGATTATTTATTTTATATAGTTGTGGTTATATTATTGAAATCACTAATAAATTTATGTTAATATAATTTATTAATTTTTAATTAGAAAAATGAGAAGAATTTATATATATAGAGGAATTCATTAAAATTTAGTAAAAAAATTTCAAGAATATTTTTGTTAAAATATAATTTTGAATACATAAATATATTTAGCACTCTTAAAATATTCAAATTATACAGATTAAACAATTTAAACTCAAATTTTTAAAAATCTCTATCAAATTTTGGTTAAAATTAACAAAAAAATATCCATAAAATCATTTCCTCTATAAATTAGACTATATATAATTTTAATTTCAAATACATTTTAATATAAATTTTCAAAATTATTAAAATCAGATTTAGAATAAAAATATTATTTATAAAAAAAAATATTTATTTGAATTTTACATTAAGAAAGATAGTTATATGGCTGAATGTTTTTGTCTTTATTCTTTAAAAAATTCTAAATTTAATATTTTTTTGATAAAATTTTAAATTTTGAATTTTATAATCTATTAAATATATTATAAGAGATTTTTAAAACAATAAATTTATTTATATGTTTAAAAATATAATTTAAATAATAATAAAAAATTATTATTCCATCAAAAATTATATTAAGAAATTTATTTAAAAAAAACTAAATATTTCAAGTATACTTACATAAAATCGAAATTATAAAATTATAAATATATCAAATAAAAATCCAAATTAAAAATATATAAAATAAGAATGGGTTTCTTATGAACGCTTAAAAATAAATAACAATTATTGTATAGTTTGTCCTTGTTTGGTAAACTATAAAGGTTGGTTCATATAATATCTCTAACATTAATGAATAATAATTAATATGGTAATTTATAAAGTTTAAGCTATAATATTTTCATAAAAAGAGTTTATAAACTTAAACCAATAAATGAGAATGAATAGTTGAGATAGGTTTTATTTAAAATTTATTAATCTAAATTATACAAATTTTGTATTTTTATTTATATATTTAAATTATTTTTTATACAACTATCAATTGCTTATTAGATAATTCAAAAATGATCAATTATAATAAGATATCTATCAATCCCTAATCTCTTTCTATGAATTTTAAAGAAGAGAAACATCTACACCTCACATATTACATAATATTATAAAATAATATTATAAACGACAAATTATTCCATAATATCCTACAAATATGTTTTCTTTTAAGATCACACATAGTTTAAATTTATATATTTTTAAATTTCAAAAATAATTATTTATATTATAAAAGTAAATTAGATGAGAAAAAGCGAAAAGTAACCTCTAAACCTAAAAACTGGGAACCTATTAAAAAGGTTAAAATTGAACTTCAAATTCTACTCCTTCACACTGTCATGGGAAGTTGGAACGGAAACCTCAAATCTTTCCCCGATCACTTCGGAGATCATGAAGGCACCTCCCAATAGACTTTCCCACGACGCTGCCTGCCAGAGGCCGATCTCTTTCACCGTTAAATAAATGAAAAAATTCGTAAGAAGTCGACTCGTTGCGATACTGCTGCAAATAGGAAGCGCTCTGTGTGAATCCTTCGCTTCCTATCTGCTGATGTTGTAACTGCAAAGCACCTCTCTATGAAAGTACGTGATACGATGGCAGTTTTCTATAACGCGACTTTTTGAAAGGCTTTTCCGCTGGTTTTTTCGATCGAAATCCTGCAGGAATTTGTTGGAATCGCAAGTTTGATAGCTAGTTTCTGCACAATGAAACCGTCCTAGGGGTTTTCGAGGGTGCTGAATCCAAATATGCAGTTAAAAAACCATTTTAACTGCAAGAAATCAAGATTTAACCTCAATTTCTTCCGCCGGATTCCGTCACCGATATATCCAAAAAGTCGCATTATAGACAACTCCGATACGATGGGCAAAATTGGATATGGTAAATGGGGTTGTTGGACAGCAGCACTAGGCGTGCTTTTGTGTTTCGTGGGTGCAACCACTGCTCAACCAGGCCATTCAACATTCTATATTGAAGACACGGAGTAATTTCATTTGAATACATTGTATTATTATTGCGCTCATTGTTTATTTGTTTTGCTATTCGGTTAATAAGATATTGTTTTACTGATTAATGTCTGGGGGTATAACAGGATTTGTGAGTATTGATTGCGGAAGTAGTACAGATTACAGTGACATAAACAATATAAGATGGGACGTCACTGATGATAATTACATTGACCACCTCGGTCAGAGAGCAAACATAGGGAATGTGAGTAAGAAATCCTATGGTCTACGCTTCTTTCCAAAGCCTCTCAACAAATCTTGCTATCACTTGCCTGTAGAACCTCACGTGCCTTACCTCGCAAGGTTATCGTTCTCGACATTATGGTCCATTGTTAGAAATTACAGTGGACTCCAAACAGATATAAGCTTCGCTTTATCTATTGAAACAAACGGTACGTTGTATATGAGAAACCTAACAGTCGACCTATAAGGAAGTTATGCTGAAAGGATATTGGCTAGTTCTGGCACAGTCCTATATATTAAACATATAAATTAAAGAAATTAAAAATATAAATTATGAAAGAGATTAAATTTTAATGGCTTTATTTAAATAATATTAATCAATTTATAAATACATATAATATTTAATGTAAAAAAGGTTGATTTAATTATTTTTTTAAATAAAATTAACTTAAAGACATAACCTAAATTAAATATTTCACAACCCAATTTAATCTAAAATAAACATATATAGTTTATATGAACGTTTGAAATAATTTTTTGGCTTTTAAAATACTTACATCTTAAAATTTTAATTATTTGAAAATAACATATCAAAATATTATTATAAATTTATATTAAAATAACAATAATTAATAAATAAATAAAATTTTATTTAATTTTAAATTAAAAACAAAAATATTAATTAATTAATTTAATAATTAATAAATAAATAAAATTTTATTTAATTTTAAATTAAAAACAAAAATATTAATTAGTTAATTTTAATCTATTTTTAAGCGAATCTTTAATTTATCAAGCCTTTTAAAAAATTAGTTTAGAATATTGAATTATAAATATTATTTTTAAACAATATAATATTTAATATTTATAATAACATCTTAATATAAGCTAAGAGGGTCATCAACCCCACCCTTGAAGATCAAAAGTATCTCTCTATTTTAACTAGTTCAAAGAAGAAAATTAATATAGCAAAGATTAGAACGAATTCTCATGAGCTCCATAGTGAAACTGGCCGTTGGACAGTTCCTAAAACGCCATGGATAGAAAGGATCTGCCATATTTGTGAGAGTAAGGGCATCGAGGATGAAAACCACTTCCTCTTAGAGTGCCCTGCATACAACCACATTAGATCTCAATTTCACAATCTTTGTTACAATACTGACCTTCCTACCCTTTTACAATGCCAAAATTATAGTGAACTCGGGAGGCTTCTCTCCAAGCTTTTTGAGCATAGGAATAAAATCTTAAATCAAAATAAATAATTTGTCTTTGTAGGTCCGATAGATCAGTATTTGGTCTCAGTGGACGTTAACCATTATCATCATCATATTATAATAATAACGTTATAATATGAGTTGACAATATTATTTCGAAAAACTATCATCATCATATTATAATAATAACGTTATAATATGAGTTGACAATATTATTTCGAAAAACTATTACCGGTTTATAACGTCTCTTTGGGTAAAATATTATCTGTATATATAACCAGAATATAGAGATTTATGCACTTCAATTTGTGAGTTCGAAAGAAATACACAATCTTTGATGAAACGGTCATTTATAAATCTCAAGTCCATTTGATATAATCCATCATGGTGCTGGTTAACTAGAGACGCTCGAATCCTTAAATTTAATTTTATGTATTGTTTTTCATTTTGTGCTTTTCAATTCTTTGTTTTCATTTTTAAATAAAGTTAGACTGGGTAAGTATTAAAAAACAGGATTGTCAATGGTCGATTAACCAGGTCACTCGACAATAACAATCTCATGGGACCTTTGCCAGACTTTTCGAATTTAACAAAGTTGGAGAGACTGTAAGTTGGTTGTCGATATAAATTTTTCAGTGTCTTTTCTGCAGACTTTCACCAAACATTTTCAGTAAAGATTGGTTATCCACCATTTTCTTTGTGACACAGACATTCAGAAAACAACAACCTCAACGGTAGTCTTCCAGACTAGCTATCTGCACTTAAAAACCTTTAAGAGTTGTAAGGCTTCTTTGCCCTCCTATTTTCTTATGCAAATTCTACGTTATATCGATTTTTAATCTTTATCTGAATATTACAGGTTTGTAAAAAATAACAATTTCAGTGGTGAAATTCCTCAAAAACTACTGCATAACCCTTCATTGACACTCAACTAATCAAATATCTATTTATATTATATACCTCCAACATTTTGAATGCCAAAGACAATTATTATTAATCCAGTTGAAATTCTAATTAATCTGACTGAAAATCTCTTTCTTTCATCTGTACCAGATACTCTGGAAACCCCCGCCTATCTATTATTGATTCCATGGAACATAAACCTCCGAATCCTAGAAGCAAGAAATTGAGGGAACAACTTACCCTCGGAATAACACTCAGTGGAGTTCCAATCATCGGACTATTGTATAGGAAAAAGAAAGCAACTGAAAGCAATGGGGTGGAAAATGTCGTGCACTTTATCCCCAACGAATGGATTGATGCAACGAATATGGTACCAAATTCAGCAAAGTCCTGTGCCTTCACTCTAGATCAGAGATGACTGCCACACAAAAATTTAGTGCGAAAATCGGAAAAGGGGGCTTTGGCTCTGTGTTCTTTGGTAAATTGCCGGAAGGAAAGGCTATTGCCGTAAAAGTTCTCTCCTTGTTCTCCAAGCAAGGAGTTCACCAGTTCCTAAACGAGGTAATTCTGAGTTTCTGTTTTTCCATTTGGACATAGTATCACACTTCAATTTCTAGTGGCTTTAAACATATTCCGAGATAAGCATGTAGAGTAAAATTTATGACTCCGGGTTCATTTGATGAACAGATTGATGTTCTCTCCAGAGTTCATCACGAGAACTTAGTGACTTTACTGGGATATTGTAATGAATCCAAAGAACTTATGATAATCTACGAGCACATGTCCGGAGGGTCCTTGAGGGATCGCGTTTATGGTAAATATATATATATATATATATATATATATATATATAACTTTCTCATAAATATAATGGTGTCCAAAGGTAACAATTCTTACTTTCCAAGGGATCGCCTTTATGGTAAATATACATAACTCTCTAGTAAATATAATGGTGTTCAATTCTCATTTAGCTTTTACTTTCCTTTCCCAGGTCCTAACACAGGTTCGGAACTAAATTGGAAAACAAGGGTGAAAATAGCTTTAGATGCAGCACAGGGTAGTTTTTTCATGTCCTCTTTGTTGTGATGTATTTTATTAGAATTGATGTATTTGATTAGAATTTAAACGTTGGTAGATGTAGACTCTATGCTTCAGAAGGAAAACGACATATTTTTCAAGCAATTTCTTATGTAGCTTTCTATTTTATCTCTAAAAGGCAATTAATGCATAACAAAATGTTTGCCATTTTTATTCGAAAGATTGGAATACATGCACGTAGGTTGTACTCCGAAGATTATTCACAGGGATGTGAAAACAGCAAACATTCTTCTAGACAACAATTTAAAAGGAAAACTTGGGTAACTTTGGTCTTGGATGGATGAGGAGGATGGTGAGGCTTCTCATGTTACCACTAGGGTGAAAGGAATGGCGTGATACCTTGATCCAGAGTATATCACACATAACTTGTACTCTCTTTAAAATATTAGTGATGGTGAAGGAATTGAATTGTATTTGTTGTAGAATCTCATTCTTTCATTTTTCTTGCCATTCTTAGCCCATATTATTTTTTTATTTTATTTTATTTTAATTTTTTAGTTTAACAAATACTTTAGCACTCAAAGGTTGACTTAAAGAGTGATTTGCCATTCTTAGCCCATATTATTTTTTTATTTTATTTTATTTTAATTTTTTAGTTTAACAAGTACTTTAGCACTCAAAGGTTGACTTAAAGAGTGATTTACATAGTTTTGGAGTAGTTTTGTTAGAGATCATATGCGGTAGACAACCTATGGCTTATACGAAGGCTGCTTATGGTTTATACGAAAACCACCGAAAAGTCTAAACGTTTATTTGGTGAGATCCGAAGGTTAAGATATGTGCTCGTTTGTTATTCATCGCGTCTCTCAATCTCAAAATTTGAAAATAGAGACGAACGGTTGTTTTGTTTTCATTTCTAGTACTTTATTTTAAGTTTTATGGGAATTTATGATTTGTTTTTTAAAGGAGTTATAAGTTCATTAAGTAATATGTCATGCTTAATATAATAGACTAGTGTTTAAATGAGAAACATCAAATTTGTTTTGGGAGTCATTATTTTCTTCACTTACATTTTCTTTATTTTGAAAATTTCCCAGCGTTAGCTTCAAAAAAGTGCTGAAATTTTTATGGGAATGGAAGGTGAAGGGTGAAATAAATATAGTTAAATTAGATATAAAGGTGATATTGTTGGTATCAGAGAATGTAGATCACATCACAAATTCAGGATTTACATTGCCAAAGAAAGTATTTTATACATCATGATGAAGCTTCTCGATTCTAGATGTTGGTGACAGTAGCTTCTTGGGGAAGCTATCTGAACACTCTAGAAGGTGCGAGACTTCCTCCTGAAGTCTCGAGAAGACTTCCTACCTAACACAATTAATACATAAGGTGGTTGGAATTAATGTTTTCCAACACTCCCCCTTAATTCCTACCATAATATAAACACACAAAATATCCTATAGCATAATACATAAGACACAAACATATTCTTAATTGACACACCTAACGCACCTGCTAGTCTAAGTCTCAACTAGGCTCCTTCAATTGCTCTTTGCTTACACGCTTAACAACCTCTTCTTGATTGGGATACAAGGCAACATCCCAAACAATGAAAACAAGGTAATCTGATCATGCTCTCCCCACTTTCCATCACAAGGAGCCTTGTAAAGTATGCGACCAACTTTCTCTTCATCCACTGATATGCACTCATCTTCGAACATGTGCAGCTTCTGAACAACATCCATGGTCGTATCCTCCACTGTAGTAGCCATCATAGAAGCAGATCCAATCAAATTTCTAACAATTGGGTTCGGGGAGAAGCAATTTCTTCTCTCGGTGATTGCAGGAACATGTGGAATAAACCGCACCTACTAATATTCATGGTCATCAATAAAACCATTATGTTTATCGACTAATTCTTCTAACTCAAAAATACTACCTGAATAAAAAATACTACCCGGCGCAAAAATACTTCCAAATGGACTCTCTGAAAAATCATCATCAAAAAGATCACTATCAAACATTATTCCACTTATTTATTAGGTTGGTCAAGAGCACACATATACTCTTTCAACAAACACAGGAGCTAACACTCATCCACGCCTCAAAGCTTCATGATCTTGTCTGCGAACCCCCTTCTAGTTTAATTGTAAGTCTACAACAACAACCAAACAACATTGGTTCACGGCAAGTGTTAGCTTGGATCCCAGCAGCCACACCAAAATTCAACCACCACAATTTTAATTTTACCCACCGTGTAAATTAACAATTCCTTTTTTAAACTCCTTTCACCAAAAAAACTTTATTTCTCCTCTTATCTCTCCACATGCAATTTGTTCTCCACGAATTCAATATTTATAACACCTTTACCATTTACCTTATTAAACTTCAGCCACAAAAACGTTATGCCACAAGTTTCATTACTTTGAAAAGTAACTAAGAGTGGACTATTCCACGTGGTAAATAAATGCTCACGAATAATTAAGAAATGGTGATTTTTTGCATGACTTCTCCTTAATTTACTTGCAGATGCATGTGACAGCACCTCGGCAAGACCGAAGGTTCTGCAATACAAAATATTTACAATGACTTTCTTCTCCCCATTGATAGGGCTAATACACATATGTGCTTCTCCAATCAGCTATTCAGACTCCTTCAAATAGTGATAGTCCTCCAAACATAGCGGGCTCTCCTTGTGGTTGTGGGTTTCTACCCCTCAATGGCCGACACGGTCTTCTCCACACATCGGTGATGGGCAGCTTCAAAGGGCCACACAGTCCCCAAACACAGTCTGCATTCAAGACTCCTCCGTGCCAACAAGTTAAACACACTTTTGCACAGTGTTCAACGCAACAACTGAAGCAACTCAATAGGGCCTATGCCGCTTTCCATTCTTCCGATGCGCACTCCTCTTCATTGTTGAGAAGAACAAGCAATAATCTTAACTTTAAAGTTGAACACTCCCTTTTTATCCAAGCTTCTGGGAGTAGTAGTATACTCGTATCACATAGGACAATCTTGTTCCTTCCTTGTACACTGCAGTTGGGGTTTTACACAGACTCCCTTGGATGGCCTTCAAACAAAAAGACATCCCCGTCGCAGCTCACACTCAACTCCACACAAAGAAACAAAAAACACACACCAAACACAGGTCTCCTCTCAGCTCTCCCTCGACTTTATTCCATAGCAGACTGTTGTCTTCTCATGGACAAGTCAAATGCGCCTCTTGAATCAGCGAATAACAAGGGCTCTCCAATTAGCACCAAGAACAGGGCACACTGTCTCACAACTAAAAAAAGGCCTACTATGCCAACAATAACCACAACTCAACCTACCTTAGGTCTGCTTCAGGTTCACCACATTGCACGACTCGACAATTAGTGACCACTGCTCATACAACCCTCACTACCAAGCTCTCACAACACCACCAATGCTCTTCCAATAACGTTATACTGAATGGATTTGTCCAGCTGCTCCAACGTACACCACTGAACCCACACGACAATTTCCCTAATTGAGAAGACAATTTCTCTCTCTCTTGCACGAGCTATCAACTCCTTTACACCGTTGGTCATAGATGAGGCAATTTCAGGATGGTCTCCTATGCAGCTCTGGCTCCTTTTACATATAATTGATGCCACACAGACTCAGTCACATTCTCATCTTACCACATCCATAAACAATCCATGCTCCATGCACAAAGATGGATCATAATGGTTGACTCTAGCATAGTGTGTGACACTCCTAACAGAATAGATCCCTCACACTTAACTATAATCCATGGCTCTGAATGGATCTCCCCTCTGCTTCTTCTAACACAGTTCTAGACAGTCGAACGCTCACTGCACTCAAACACATAGCACCATAATTACCACAATTGGCCTCACGCAACTATTTACCACTCTAGCCTCTCCTCACAATTCACATGAGCTCGTTCACCTCACGACTCACCTGAGCTTTGATACCATATCATGGAACACAAATCACACCACAAACTCAGGATTTACATTGCCAGAGAAAGCATTTTATACATCGTAATGAAGCTTCTCGATTCTAGATGTCAGTGGCAGTGGCTTCTTGGGGAGTCTATCTGAACACTCTAGAAGGCGTGAGACTTCCTCATGAATTTTCGAGAAGACTTCCTACCTAACACAATTAATGCAAAAGGTGGTTGGAATTAATGTTTTTCTAACACTTGGTACAATTGTCAAGTTCTATTAATTATCAAGATCACTAAATGAGAAATCTGGATTGATAAATAGAAGAGTTTAAAAGTTTGTACCAAATGTTTTGGGAGGAATTGATGGGTAAAACTTGAGAATATAGTTGGGGAGGAAATAGTTGAGTGAAACCATGTTTGCTTTCTTTTGTTTGGGTAAGGAGATATTACCTTGATTGTTTTCGTTTGTTTTTTTTAATTAAATCAGAGGAACCCAACTACCACTTGACACGTAACTGCCAGTAAATTTTTGGGGGCTACGACCTGTCCTCTTCTCTATAGCCCGGGCTACAACAAGGGGATTTGATCTTGGGTCTCAGTTCCAACCATTTCACTTGTCTCAGATTACCATGATTGTTTCTTAATTGAACATGTAATTAGATTTTTAATTAACCATTAACATATGAGAGACCTTGATTTATTCAAAATTTAACTCTCCTCGGGCTTGATGTAACACTCCCTCTCACCCTCTTAGATTATTCTTGAGTTGTGGAATGTGTTACTTTAAAATTAATCCAATCTCCATTGTCTATTATGAAAATGGGTTCACAATTATCCAACCTCTTGGAAACTCAAAATTGATGCCATCACATTTGGCTCATGGAGAGCTTTCTGACGATATAATTTTCATCTCAATCCAACTTCTAGATTGAAATTTATGCCCATATGAATATCTGATCATTAATCCCTGTCGCATCACCGTGTACCACCATGTGGTGCTACCAACTAGAATATTTGGCTTTGGCACATCGATCATAGACCAAAGTGGATTCCACCGCGTCAACATGCCCAACGCCATCGTGCCAAGGTGAGAAGTAATTACCATTCTGAATCGGCATAGCAAGACAATAAATTTCACATTAGTTATCGGTGAGTTCCCCATCTAGCAATTTTTGTTAGTTTGTGCCCATTTTCTGGAGTGTTGCCAAAGAAATTAGTTCTAAACAAAAGGAATGGACAAAAAATTCTTCGTCTATGAACATGAAAATTAAGATTGCACCCTCTACCACCTATAACATGGTATGACCCATTGCGCCACCTAGAAGCCACGTTATCTAGTGTGACGTCACTTGTCTCCTTCACTCCTTATTGATGTCATGTTGATATCAAGGTGATGTAATCCTACCATGTGAATCCTCTAACAGTGCCATGTATCATCTAAAAATCAACTCTTTGGCCATACAACAAGATTGATTCACCATGCCACGTGTCACACCACAAAGACTCCATGTCAATAATGTTCCACATCACCATGCACGTGGTGACCATGTAGCCTTTCCCAACCTATGTAACACCCATCGCCTTAGTTAGGGTTGTGGGTCCCGCCAAGCTAAGTCCTTTATTTTTTGTAGCAAAGACATGTTATATCCAGTTTCAAAGAAATCGGGTGCAAACCAAGCTTTTGCACTTAGCAAAATTTCTGGACTCTCAACCTACCGAATATCCATTTCATTTGCGAGGTAATCAATCCCTTGGCCCACATATCAACTCACTTACCAAAAGACATAACATATAGCTTCGTTCCAATCCTAGCTCACGCCAATTATTCGATCAAACCAATCCACCTCATATACTCATACTAAATCTGGCTTTGAGCCCATGATCCCCATAGTGGGCCTTCCACTAGATAAAAATTATCTAGACTATTTAAGATATGGGCCTTGTGCACTAACCATCCCAGCAAGCCCCACCCAAAATGCAATTCCAAAATATGGATCGAACCTTTCTCAAAAGTGCACTTGCAAAATTTGGCCAGGCATCAAATCCTTATATGACTTGTCATACCAAATAATCATCTAGCTTTGCCCATGAAAGGCCCCACTAGATGACTCCAACTTATATTATATCTGGTCTACATAAGGTTTTAGATTACATATGAGGGTTGACCGTATTGATTGCCTAGATACCCAAATGTGATTTTCACGTGAAGGATGTATCCGACCCTTCACACATATGGATACAATGGCACTAGGATTTAATAATTTTATCTAGCCTAGATACAAGTGTAGAATTTATGCTACACTTCACAAAGGGGCCAGTTTAGGAATTCCTTCGGAATTCCTTCAAAATAAGGCATTGCCCAAATTACTTAAACATTCAAGATTAGAGTCTCGATCTAAAGATATATCTTTCCAAGGGAATTAATCACACTCAAGCAAGGTAATTGGTACTCACAAAGTAAACATGACAAGTTTCTAAACAAGACTGAGCAAAATATTCATTAAACATATTTCTTCAGGAAATCCCAAAGAGTTTGTTTCCTCTAAGAAGCTCTATAAAACATAAATTCATTGTATGTTCATCTAGTTATTTCCCCTCACAAGAGGAAGGTTACAACCTTCAATAAGACTATATCCATGTCAGTTATAGCACATCCAAAAACAAGGTCATAGACCATAACTAGTTTAACTGTAAACATATCATACAACCATACAACTCATGGATATCTTTCATAACTTGTTAAGTGCTTTACATTCTCAAATAGGGAAAGAGACATCAAATTTCACAAACACATTAGACAATGAAAACACATGTTATAGCATGCTAACTATGGAGTACAAACAACCATGCATCTTCATGTAAATAATTCTATATCTCGTGCAAATAACAACAAACATAGAGGTCCATGAGTCGCACATAGTCCACGAAAACATAGTAGAAAACATTCATCATGGACATACATAGATATCAACAGTGGGGGAGCAAGTCCACTCACACAACATGTAATCTAAACTACTCAAGAGGCAACTCATAAACATGGATATAATAAGGAGGTTCCCTAAACTCATAAACACAAAAGATGAATAAAACATGTGAAATAAAAGGTTAATTTTGATTGTTTTGAGACCACCAGTCTTAGGCATATCAGGAAACCTGCAAATGGATTAATAAGGTTGCAACCACATAACTCAAGAATCTCATATTCACCATAGATACATGATTTAGCTAATCAACCCAAACTATATAATAAATCAAACATTCTTAAATAAACACTACAGGGTTAACCATTAGTCATAAACACAATAAGGCATATCGTAGCCTATAGTCTAACATGCATAAGCAAGAATTTCTTATTTGTGTATATTGATTTAGCTGGAAACTAAAGGAGGGGTTGCCACTCTCCACCCTATCATAGACCAGCTACACTGCAACCTTTCTTGCAACTGACCACCCTTGGGTTGGATCGAGTGTTTGAGGGAAATTCTTTGACAGGGAAAGGGTTCACACCAATGGGTTGAAGTCAATTTCAAGAGATGAATTGCATTGTTCCCGTGCTTCACTAACTCAACAACCATCACTTAGTGGTCCATTCGCTCACTAAAGTTCACACATGATGGAATAAAGGACTCGGTTGTTACAAACATAGCTACATGGATTATCACCAAGGTCATAGAAAGTAGGCCACCAATTCAAAGGTAAAAAATCTAAATGCAGGAAAATACAAGTATGGTAAGACTGACCACATGACCCTAATCCCTAAGCATCTAGTGCACTCTTTTTTTTCTTCATCTTCTCCTTCGATTGTTGGATCTTGCTCATTAGTTTATTTTCTTCTCAATCTGCTAGTGGAAAATCCCTTGAAATGGGTGTTGTTTTCCCCTTTTGTTCCACTCATTCCTTTCATGTCTCTTCCTTTCCTTCATGTCATAGAAAAAAATATTTGTCTTCCTGCATCAAATCTCATATTTTCATGAGTTAGATGGTGGCTCAATCTGTCAGGTCACCTCTTCCCTCTTTGGATGAATATGGGCCTATTCACATCATGCATTAGGTACCCAATAAGTACACAACATGTGTAACCCATTAATACAACACCAGTAATTTAGTTAATATGACTCATGGCTACAAGAAAAATAGGTAAGCAAGCGAGATTCAAATATTAAAGTGACTTTAGGTAAAGATCGATGGGAAAGCAAGTTTACCCTCAAGCCAAGATTCATAAGGTTGTCCAGCCTTCAGTTGTGTTAATTTAATTAATAATAATTATTATATGTTTAATCAAAAGTCCAACTAGTTGTGGTCCTTTCACGTTGGCATTACAATCACAATCATTATTACAATAAGCAAAGGTAGAACATGGGGGTGTTACAAACCCCACCCCCTTAAAGGAAAATTGTCATCAGTGTTCTATAACAAATAATGGAAACAACAACTAAGCTTTGCACTCTTTCTCTTTTCATCGACACCTTTTCTATATCTTGGATTGTCTTGTCCAGCCATGTTGTCCATTTTCCTCAATATTTTCACAAGAAGGACAACTCTCATTGGGCTACCACAGTTCAGATTCCACTTCCATTATTCCATATGTCTACAAGAATTCGCTCCCAACAGTACTAAATCCATTTTGAAGTGGCACGGTGTATGTTGACTTTTTTGGACAATTGGAGTCCAATTTGGCATCCTTTTTGGGCCCACTTGAGCTTGTGTCTTTCAACCATAGCTTCCATCAAAGCCTCTGCTCCTCTGATTGGTCCAAATCAGACTTAGTGTCTGATAGCGGCCTAGCTGTTGGTTTTCTAATCATGTTCAACATGTCAATCGCCCCTACAATTATGTCATCTTCTCCAAAGACTGAGAAACTCATCAAGGTCACTATTATCATAGAGGAACAATTCAAACAAAAAAATCCTTGATTGTGGCTTCGGACCATGAACTTCCTCTCTCGCTTGAATTAATTGGCCTAAGACAAGGCACCTCAAATGGAGTGGATCCTCCACTGCGTAAGTTTCCTTTCACTCGGAAAAAAAAGGCCACTAAAACTATCAAGCAACCCCAGGGTCTGGTTCTCAATGTGAATGGATATTGGGATGAGGCGATCAACCCAAAACAACAAGATTTGGTGGGCCGATGGGTATACTACTAGATGGCTGGCACTTAGATGAAAGGGTGGGTGGAGACATGGTGGTTCCCTCTACTCAAATATCGAACTTGGATCAATGCATTACAAATAGTTGGTTCACTTTTCATTTTCTCTCACCAGATTGTGTGCACCACATCGTAGCCTCTCCTTGGGCCAAAGGTCATGGATACTTATCACTCCAGAGATGGTTCTTTGGTTTTGACTTGGCCACTCACCCATCATGGTGAAATATTATCTGGGTCAAGCTTCCTAGACTTCCTCTAGAACTTTGGACTAGGGAGGCCATCACAAATATCACCAACGCCATTAACAAGCTCTATTATCTAGATGAAGGTTTCCTTGGGGGCATGGACAAGCACGCCACTTGGGTGTTGGTGGAAATAACATTATTAGGCAGTCGTCTTATGCATATTGATCTCTATTGGGGACCTTACTCACACAAATAGATATTAGATTACTAGGTTGTAAAGAGACATTGAAAGGGAAGCTTTGTACTTCTTCAGCACCAATTATAGCACAAAAGACTGCGTTCCTCTCAATTCTTAGTTGGACATCTGTAACCTCTTTCCAATTATGACTAATGCAAAGGAAAACTCTATATTGGAACAACTCGTTACTAAGGAAGAGGTTCAATCTATATTAAAAGAGATTGCCAGGGGAAAAAGCACTAGACGTGATGGCTGGACTATGGAGCATTTTTTTTCATTTCCAGGACATCATGATTGATGAATTAACTGACATGGTTAAGAAATCTCTCAGACTTGGAAGGGTCTCCGGCACCATAACTGATACTTTCATCACTCTTAATCCTAAATTTATTAAGTCGTCTACCTCCTTATACTACCTACTGATCTCCTTGTGCAACACGTTCTATAAACTAATCTCCAAAACCATAGCTAATCAAATCAAACCCCTCCTGCCCAAACATATCGCAGCCGAACAATTTGGATTTTTGGAACAACGCTAGATTCATGATTTTGTTGCCATTTCCTTGGAATGCATTCATTCCATTAAGACCCGTCATCTGGATGCCTGCCTCTTGAAAATCAACCTCACTAAAGCATTCGACTGTGTAGATTGGGAAATCTTGTGGATGATATTGCATAAGATAGGGTTGGGCTCTTCAATGATCATATGGATATAATCTTGTATTAAGATTGTTTCTTTTGCCATCATTATCAACAACTCTCCTACATAATTGTTTTCTACTTCCAGAGGACTTCGTCAGGGCTGCGCCCTGTCTCCACTCTTGTTTCTTCTTGTAATCGACAGATTAAGTAGAAATTTCCTTGATGCTTGAGCTCGGGGTCTCATCCCTACTTACAATATTGTCGGTGAAATCCCTCTCTCTCACCTGATGTTCATAGATGATGTTATGGCAATAGGGACCTCATATCCATTTGAATGGCAGATTATTTCTGATATCCTCCAAAATTTTGGACTTGCCTCAGGTCTCTTTATGAATAAGATCAAGTCCATTATGCTTTATGAATAATATCAAGTCTGTTTTGATTTTGAATGATCCTGATGCGATGAGGATGTCAGAAATTTCAGTTCTATTTGATGTTCAAATCACAACTTTGGATGAGAATTTCAAGTACCTCAATTTTAGATTGAAGCCTAATGGATATAAGAATTTGGACTGGACCTAGCTCATTCAAAAGATCGAAAAGAAGCTCCTGCAATGGACACATAAATGAATATCTCTTGCGGACGCGTCATTTTGATTCAATCTATACTTCACAACATCTCTAGATGCATATCTTCAAACTCCCTCAGGGCATTGCCAAAAAATCAACTCCATCATCTCTAAGTTTCTTTGGGTTGGCACTTGCCCCAACCAAAAACTCCATTTAGCTTGGTTGGAATCACTGACTAGACCTATTGTTTTCAATGGAAACTTCAATTACGCTCTTCTACTTAAGAACCTCTAGCGGGATATTTGTGACGATGGTCTTTGGAACCGTATCATTAAACAAATATATCTTCATAACCGTGACCTTCTAGGTTGGATCTGCTTCAATGCACATGTGCCTCTTCAGATCTTAGAAATTTGGCATAGCCTGCTACTAAAAAAGCATTGGTTCTTCAACAATATTAAATGGGACATTGGATTTGGTTCTATCTCAAAAATTGGTTTGGATTCTCTCTTTGGCTTGGAAGGTACACATACATTCTCTTTCGCTCCTCGAATTCTTACACAATTTGGAAATTGTTGACGATGTTGGACCTGGAAACATGTCAAGAGGATCTCCCAGATAAGAAGTCCCAATTAGACCTCATACAGTTTGGTGTAGGAGTCCCAGTAGTGGGTCGTAAGGTAATGCCTTGACCACGATGTCGCATAGAGGCAAGTAAGATAGCTTTGTCAGTAGCAAGGGTGTGATTTTTGTAGTGAGTCAAGGAAGGTGAATGAGAGGTTCTAACACATGAGGGGTGAGATGAGTGCGCCCCTTAGCAACCTGTAGCAACACTCAGCTGATAAGGGAACACACGAAAGAAGATGCATCCCAAGCTGGAAAGCGGAACAGTCGACAAACCAAAGTGATGTTTAAACCAACAACACATCTGCAACAAGATTCATATAATTGCATACGAAGCAGTTCATACACAAATACGTAAGTTAAACAACATATATTGCTAAGAAACTAGAGCAGTCCAACTACAATAACAACATATGCATGAAAATGTGTTGGCTCTTATTATATAAATAAGTGTAAGTTCCAATCATACAATACATCCATGTAAACCTGCTAGCCCCAACAGTGGAATGTTACAGCCACATCCACCTACTCCTCCAAAGAGATGAACTAGATCCGTGCAGTGGAGAAGCCAAGGAGCGTTACAATATTGTCCAAGCTTTCTCCAAGATAGTCTTATTAGAAGCTTTGCTGACCAAAAGCCCTTACAATGAGTTATGAGGGACTATTTATAGCAAAGGGTGGGGTTACCCTTGACATTCCCCTTTGTGACAGTTCAACTACCCTCATGACTCTTCACCTACTCTACGACTGTTACATCCAACTATCGACACTTGACATGACGTTACATTACAATGCACGTGTACTCATGTGAGACAACATTGCTTGAGAAAGCCTTGCAAGACATCACAAACACTTGGTCAATTGTCATGATACCAACTCTTTGACATGCTTGTGATGGTGAACATGGTGAGCTGATGTCAAGCTTGGTCATCCGTGATGGTGTGCATGCATCCCATGGTGACATCTTGCTAAAGCGAACTCTTGCCTCCAATGCAACTTGTGCATTGGTTTATCTCCTTCATTCAAATCGTTTGCTAACATGCGCATGGTCTTCTTGGGTGCAGCTAAACCGGAAACACACTGATGCATAGTGTCTGTGTTAATCTTCAAGTGTGTGCTGGTGGTCATGTGTATCAACTAGCCGAAGTACATGTTTAGCTCTATTTGGAATTGCCTCTTGTCTTCGCCTTGGTGAGTGTATTGAATGGGTTGGATTGCATGTGTGCACACAATGACATGCATGTTGTTGAATCCCTTGCATGCGACCAACAAAACTGCTCACCATGTTTGCCCTGTGTCAGCTGCTGAGATGTATATTTAACTCGTACAGGCATAGTTTCATTTGTGAATGCATGTTGCACCCACTGTTGTTCTTGTTCCTGCTACAACTTATTCGTATGTCTATGTAGCTTCATGTTCTTCCTGATTTCTTGCTTTAGCAGATGCAACTCCTTCTCTGTTCCATTCTCTGTTTTCACACGATCTTCATGTTGCGTCGTCACCTCATAACCTGAGTCTTCAAAGTTTCTTTCATTATCAGTGGATCTGCTTGATCTTGCAACTTTGTTCCACCTCTGTGTTTTCAACAACTTTCCTCTTGCTTTCATTGCATCCATTATGTTCATTGCATTCACCGTATTTTCTGTGTTCGGTATGCTTCCTTCAGCTACTATTCATGATGTTGCTTGTTGTGATACCTTGATGTTCTTATCTACGAACAACTTGATATGTTCATGAGTAGGAAAGCTCATAGAAATTTGATTGACTGCATCTCTAGGTGTGCTCTGAGTGGTGTCCTTGACTCTACTCTCTTGGAAACCATTGTACCTGCACTGTTGAGAGGCAGATGAATACCTGCAATATCCGTAGACATGGCAACACTCATGGCAATAAATCCGTTAGTCGAAAACCAAAATGAACCTGAGAACTGACTTGCAACATAGTTGTGTGACTGATCATGAAGGTAGCGCAATTTCAGTTGGGAGGTCGGGAGAATGACTGTCAAGACAGCACAAGGAACAGTCTAAGCTTCTAGGATACTGACTGACTACTGGAACTATGCAATGCACAGTCTAGTCTGGCTGCAAACTGTTGGGATTGTGCAATGCACAATCATAGCTGGTAATGGTTGTAGGCTAAGTGACTACATTGCACAATTTTCTTGGCCAGCAGTCACTGTCTGTCAGGATTGCATAAAGAAAGCCTGGGGAACAGTTGTTGGGTAGAAATGCACATTTCTAGAGAGGAAGGTAGAGCAATGTTGTTTGGTGAGGCAGAGTCCGGGCTAAGGTTGGGCGGACTCGCCGACGGGCAACTAAATGTGAATGTGAATGTGAATGCATGCTGATATTGAGTGTAAGCATGAGTGAATGATCATGCATGCAAATGATGAACAACAGATTCAGAAAATGGAACAACATGCATGTGGGTGAGGCGAGTCGCTGAATTGGCGACCGTTCGCGAAAAACAGTTTCATGCATGTGACAATAGTGGGATGTTGATGAAAAATGAAATGGTGCTAGGACAAGTTAATATACATGTAAATGACAACAAGTGTTCAAAGAAATCAAGAAAACAATACTCATACTAGCGAAAACACAAAAAGCGACAGAAATGCAACACAAGGCATCAGAAGTGGGCTTACCCCAAAACAACTGAGTTGAATATGCCAACTGCTCCTAGATGTGATGTGGGATATCAGAGGCACAAGGTTGATGTGAGGAATGATCTATGCAGCATCTGGTTGATGAATTTTAATAACATCGAGGTTGTGACGCGCATGCCACAAGTCTAGGGAAAGCGACACTCAGTGGGATGTTTCTGAAATGATCCTTGCATGTAACCTCCAACTGCTAAACATAGATCCATAAAACAAGGGATGTCTTGGCATGTTTCCTTAGGAGAAGCAGCCTATGCATGCAAGTTAGTTTTGCTCCGTCTTGTAGGGAACCGGTCAACTCAGCTGCACATGCGAGAGACTGCTCGACTGCTGGGAGAAAATGCACATTTTTGGCTGGGAGATGGGCTGACTGCCTAGGAGATTTGCATGATTTCTAGGCAGAGTAGCTAACTACTACCCAGATTTGCGCAAATTCTAGGCTGAGCAACCCTGCTGGGGAAATTTGTGCAATCTCTGTTGGGAGTGTTGGCTGGAAAAATTGGGCAATCTGAGAGCCCAAAAGGCTGCCAAACAGGATTGTGCAATTTCTGAAGGGAAGGTTGGTTTCTCTCCAGAAGTGCGCAATTTTCTTGGGGAAGCTGCTCAACCTACAGTTGGACCAAGTCCAGGTGAACAACCTATGAGGGAAATGAATCAAGCTGTGATCGACAGGTTGACTTTGTGCATGACAAACACTGAAGCTTGTGTACTTGACGGAGCAAGACAAGTTGTTGTGAAAGGTTGGGAGGGAGGCTCCAAAACAGGCCAAGGAAAAATTTTGGAGGGTGGTTGTAGCTGCTACAACAGAAATTTATGTCCTTAAAGACACTGCCATTACTTCACTCTCTTATTTTATTTCCATGCATTGGAAATCAGTTGGTGATCTCGGATTACCTTCACATCTAGCACCAGAGTGGTCTGACTCTATCTCCAATATTAAAATTGCAGGCATTGTCATTTCCCCAAAGTAGGACTGATTAATCTAGTTTGAAGGTTATCTAAAAGGACATGTTATTGTTCATGAGGCGTATCACTTAATCACCCATCCCTATGGATCGAACATACTATTCTTCTGACTCTCGCAATCCTAGAAATGGAACATGCCACTAAAACTTTAGTGTTTTATCTGGTTGGTGGCTCACAATTGTGTATTCACATGGGACAACCTTTCTAAGCGGGATTTTCAAGGCCCTAACAAGTGTGCTCTATGCATGTCACATGGTGAAGACATTAATCATCTGTTTATCCTTTGTGCTTTTGCATCCTCGATTTGGCATAGGGTGCTTAATTCACTGCAAATTCAAGATGATTGGGATAAGTCAGATATTGTTACTTGTCTTGGTTGGTGGACTAAGGACTACAAGCAGCATCAAACTTTGCCTTTTTTTGTTCTCTAAGGCATCTGGAGGGCCAAAGAGACCCTCATTTTCAAGTAGGTGCAATTTGACATCTAGAGGACTTGCAGTAGGATCACATGCTACTACCAAGAATTCTAATCTCACTCTTCCATGTGCCATAAAATTATCCATCCTCCTAAGAATATATGGTCTTCCTTCCCTGTGGGATTTTTCGATGGTGCATCTTCTTTCGGATTATGGCAATGGAATGGAGTCTCCTACACTCTCCAATTAGAAGCAGAGGGTCAGAGTTCTCATTAATCTCTTCTGAAAATTGTCCATTTCCCACATATACAGACATCAAAATGGTGAGGACACTCTATCCAAGACTAGATGCAACGTTATTCCTAGAAAGATCCATTTTCAATCTCTCATCCATGGTGAACTACAAGAAACTAGACACATCAATATTTGAGGACTTTTTTTATCACATGGATAATTAAAATTTTGTCATGTTTTATGACCATGGATCAATGGAAATTTTGGCTCAATTGTATGAGTTACTAGTGTTTTCTTCTTTCACATGTATTTTTTGCATTATTTTTGCTCTTTTGTAACTCAAAATGTTATGGTGCATTGTATTTCGCAGTAGATTCTGAACTAGCTTTTGCCCTTGATTTCAAACATCTCTAAAAATGGCATGACATATCATTCATGATATTGTATTTTATTATTCGTTTTATTGAAAGCATTTTTTCTATTTTGAAAAAAAAAGTACAAAAAAATATTTCATAGAATGGATCTCTTATCTTAAAGCGACCAAGATCCAACAATAACTTGTATTTCTTCCCAGTGGGGTGCCCGCCTAACCTTAATATGTTATTTATTAATCTTTTCAAATGTGAAATGTGGGTGGAGATTTGGCTTTTAACACACATGGCTTGGCACATTGATGGAGGTTAGCGTCAATCTATGTATCTGACATTCCCTCATGTTAAATACATGTGCGTGGGGTGGCAAAGAATTGTGAGCTACAATGGAGGTGAGGTAGGCCACCTACTCCCACACTTATGGTTTCACAATCATTTGCAACAAAATTTTAATGGTATCAACTATGGTGTATGATATATCTCCCATGCAATGTTGATCGTGGTGGTAATTTGATGAGTTTTCATCTCTTGTCTACTATCCATGGTGTTTTGAGCAGGGAACCAATGTACCTCGTGTTGTTATTGCACTCTACGAAGCTAGGGCTAGTTTTGAATCAATGGCATTTCTATCAAATTCACATCTTGTGGAGTCTAAATCCTCAAGTATCTCATACCCTTGTCTAGTGTTGGTATTCTAAACACTTTTCAATTTAGTTATGAGTCTTGGACCTTGTTGCTTTAATGGGTGCAATTTCATTTCATAAGTTGGCTTCTGAGTTATTCTTGTTTGCATTTTCCACCATGGTCTCAATTATTGGTTGTTGGGAGTTTCTATTTGCAATCTTCATCCTTTTTTGTGTTGTCACCGTGGTTTGAGTATTGGTTGCTAGAATTTTAGGGTCACATCAAGGAAAATTGGTTATTATCTCCTGTTTTGTTCACACAGACTATTACTTGGGTTAGGTCTTTACAACCTAAGTTCATTCATGAGTGGTCAAGTATTGTACTGCAGCCTCTAATTTTGTCTTTCAAGGACAACACTCTTGCCTTAGCCATTAACGAGTTACTAGTTTGTCCTTCAGTTAGTATTCTAAGGTGTGGCTCTTTAATTCAATGTTTGCCTAGTCTTTTGGCATTCAAGGTCATGGTTCCCCACCAACGTTTGTTAAATTTTCAAGCTAGTGGTCATCCTATTAGGGGAAAATGGAGTCATCAAATCGCAAGTGGCTCACTTGATTCTTTCTTTAGCGTTGTACCCCTAGAGGTGCATAAGAAGATTCTAATACTAGAATCTAAGCAATTTGGGGACCACCCCTATTTCTAGAACTCAGAGGTTGCCTAAGAAAATTTGCTAAGGTTTCCAAAAATTAATAAAATGAGAAAAAAAACAACTAATTTTCTTGAATTCCTTGGCTACAAGGCTACAATCTGACTCTTTGTTTAAGCTAGTTATGAAAAACAACCAAATTAATAACTGTAACTTGTTCTCTCATTTGGAAGAGAACAAGAAAATTCCCAAAAACGTAAGATTCAAAGTTAATGATTTGAATGCTCATCTATGTCAAGTGGAGAAAACTCTTCTATCAAATTCGAATTCTAGGGATCTCACTAACCCTCCAAGAGACCCTACCAAATTTCTATTTGGTAGCTCTCCAAAGCCTTCAATTCCTATGTTAGATTAATTAGACCATTTTCTAGATTTTGGGTCTTACTTTTTTGAGAATGTAAGGTATGGTGCTAACTTTGGTTCAATAGTGTCTTGTGGCTCTTTTGGTTGGATGTTGGGGCAATTTCACATCTGAAGCACTAGTTATGTTCACAAAACATTTAATGGGAGATTCTAGAGCTCTCTAGTCTACTTCATTATCACAATTGCTCTAATGATTATACTAATGTATGCCAATGGGCAATCTTTTGGTAATTTGGCATGGCCACCAATGTGGTTCCTAGCTTATTTCACTTGTGTTGGCACTAGCAATCATTGTTGGTGGCAATTATGGTTCTTGTTGTGTTCAATTGTTGGTGGTGATTCTAATGTTGTGATGTTCACAAACAGAAATAAGAACCTAGACGACGCAGGAACGTTTCAATGAAAAGAGAAAATAAGAGATCACGGATCTCAACAAAATATCGAAAAGGAATTGATTGTCAGAGAGGAGATGATTGGGTCTAGAACCTTTCTCTGAGTTATATTAACAGAAGTCTAGGCTCCTATTGGTTGGTTGGGGGTGGCACGGATCGATGGCGTCTATTTAATCTGGATCTTAGATTAGAATTATTTTCCATATTAGCAGTTAGAGACTTTGACCAAGCGAGGAATTCTCTTGGAAGTAAAGGATGCACTTGGTCATAAACCGTTCTCATTTTGCCAAATAAAATCGCAGAATGCGTTTTTTTTCATTTAGTTTATCCGGTGTGAATATTTTGCAATTTTTCAAGATATTTGAATTTATATTTATATTTAAAAACACATTTGAAAATCTTATCAAAATTTGGAATCGCAAAAATTTTATGAAAAAATAAAAAATTAATCCAACAAAATTTTTAATTATGAGAAAATAAAAAAACAATCTAACAAAATTTTAATTTTCAATTATTTTTTCAATAATGATTTATTTTATATTAAAATTCTAATTTAAATTAATTAATAATTTATAATAAATAAAATAAAAAATTAAATATTTTTTTAATGGCCATTTAAACTTTGAATTTCATAGTTTATTTATGAAATTCAAATACTTTATAACATGGTAATTGCCAATTAAACTACCCTCATAAACTTTTATATTAAATAATTTAAAATAAATAAATTATTCTAATTAAATAATAAATATTATTTAAATTATGGTGCACTGATAATCCCTATTCTTTTTCCTCCTTTATTAAATCTAACCTCTAAATCTAATTAATCTAAATTTAAAGTTTTAATTTTTAATATTTAACCAAAAAAAAATCTCTTTATATTCTTCTTGTTTTAATTTTAAAATTTCCTAACATTTTTTTTTTGTTAGTATTAATTTTAATAATAATCACTTTATTTGACATGATCATGCACCTTTTCTTCTCACAAAAAGCTTTGTGTTCATGAGGATGGGTGCTTTAGTTCATGAGGATGGGTGGAGCGTCCACTCGAAACATTGGAACATCCACCCTAAACATTGAACCTTTTATACACGTGTTACATGTTACACTAGCCTAAATCCATCTTAAAAACCACTTTTTTGAGTGCAAAACCTGAGACATTGGAACATCCACCCTAAACATTGAACTTTTTATACACGTGTTACATGTTACACCAGCCTAGATCCATCTTAAAAACCACTTTTTTGAGTGCAAAACTTGAGGAAAGGTCCGCACCTCGAGAGATTTGATTCCTCTCAATGCTTAATAGATTTGAGGTTAAGATGGATCTAAGTTGGTTTCAATTGTGTGCGGCCATGGAAAATTTGTTGAACATCAAATTATTCTAATCATTTTAAATATGTTAAATATGTCAAAAATTAATATAGTCATTTTAATTTTAAATTTAGCCAATTATGATAGAGATTGTTAATAACTTGAAAGGTGAAAAATTATGAATAAAAAAATTGAATGCAAAGTAACAATTGAATGATAAAAGTGTGAATAATACTTGAATGTAGTCAATTACAAATAGCCTTTATTGTGACTTATCTCAAACTATTTTCTTATACTATTCTTATTGCCACACATTAGTTTTGGGATCTTTTCATATGGATCATATGAAAAGGGTGGTTGAAATCATAGACCATTCAAAATTTTAACTCGGTCTATTGTAGTAAACATCATACCTTGTCTCTCTTGCTATCCAATATTAATAGTAGCTTTCTCCAAAGTCAATCATTGTGACTTATGGAGTGTAAACCTCAAGTAAGTTTCAAAGGTAGTTGTTTTTTATTATCTTGTTTGAATGCAAAGTGAGTAACAATGTTGAATAATGGAAAATGAGAATAATTAGAATGTAATCAATTACAATAGTTTACAATTTCATGAACCAAACATTCTAGGTAAGTGAATGATTTAATATTTTTAATTTTAATTTTCAATTATTTTTTCAATAATGATTTATTTTATATTAAAAATTCTAATTTAAATTAATTAGTAATTTATAATAAATTAAATAAAAAATTAAATATTTTTTATTTTAAATATTTTTTTAATGGCCATTTAAATTTTGAATTTCATAGTTTATTTATGAAATTCAAAAACTTTATAACATGGTAATTGCCAATTAAACTACCTTCATAAACTTATATTTTAAATAATTTTAAATAAATAAATTATTCTAATCAAATAATAAATATTATTTAAATTATGGTGCACTGATAATCCCTATTCTTTTTTCTCCTTTATTAAATGTAACCTCCGAATCTAATTAATCTAATTTTAAAGTTTTAATTTTTAATATTTAACAAAAAAAATCTCTTTATATTCTTCTTGTTTTAATTTTAAAATTTCCTAACATTTTTCTTCTGTTAATCTTAATTTTAATAATTAACTATTAATAATAAAAAAAACTTATTTCTAAAGTTTCACTACTAATAATAGTTAACCAATCACTTTATTTGACATGATCATGCACCTTTTAACTCAGTCTATTGTAGTAGACATCATACCTTGTCTCTCTTGCTCTCCAATATTAATAGTAGTTTTCTCCAAAGTCAATCATTGTGACTTATGGAGTGTAAACCCCAAGTAAGTTTCAAAGGTAGTTGTTTTTTGTTATCTTGTTTGAATGCAAAGTGAGTAACAATGTTGAATAATGGAAAATGAGAATAATTAGAATGTAATCAATTACAGTAGTTTATAGTTTCATGAACCAAACATTCCAGGTAAGTGAACATTTTATTTAAGATGAAAATTTAAGTATTTTATTTATGGTTGAATTACTGTAACACATAAATCAATGCACACCGTCAATAACTTTTTGTGCTTACACCAAAATCAATGCACACTATTAATTTAATTACTTTAAAATTAATGTACATCATACATCTAGTTACATCAAATATGAAATCAACATCTACAGTGAAATCAATGCATCTAGGGCAAGCAATCAAATAAGATTAGAAATCAACATCTACACTTAAATCAACGCATCTAGTGCAAGTAATCAATTAGGATTAAAAATCAACATCTACACTTAATTCAATGCATCTAATGCAAGAAATCAAATAAAATTAGAAATCAACGACTACATTGAAAGCAATGCATCTAGTGCAATCAATCAAATAGGATTAGGAATCAACATCTACACTGAAATCAATGCATATATTTCAGTGAATAGCATTGTATCTCCATCTCTCTCTCTCTCTCTCTCTCTCTCTCTCTCTCTCTCACACACCCCCAAACGCACACACTCTCTCTCCCTCCCTCTTCATCTCTCTTCCCCTTCTCTCCCTCTCTTCCTCCTCTCTCTCTCCGCCTCTCCCTCTCTCTCTTATCTCTCTGTTCTTTCCTCTCTCTCTCCCTGTCATCTATATCTATATCTCCCTTTGTTTCTCCTTTGTCTCTTTATCTCAACCCCAAACACACACACACACACACTCTCTCCAAATATATCTATCTCTCCATCCCTTTGTCTCTCTATCTCTCACTTCTTCCAACTCTCCCACCTCCATCTATATCTCTATCTCCCTTTTTCTCTCCTTTTGCGTCTCTCTATCTCACACCCCAAACATATAGAGTCTCTCTTCATATCTATCTATCTCTCCCTCCATCTTCCTCTCTCTGTCTCTGTCTCTGTCTCTCTCTCTTCTCCTTCTCTCCCTCTCTCCTCTCTCCCTTCCCTCTTGCTCTCCACACTCCTTCACTCTCTCTCCATCTCTCCCTTGTCACTCCCTCTCACCACCTTTCTCTCTCTATGCATTTCTTCTTCCCTCCCTCTCTCCCACTCTCCTTCTCTCTTTCAATTCCTCTCTCTCTTCCTTCCTCTCTCTCCCCTTCTCTCGCACCTCCTTCTGTCTCTCCCCCCATCACTCTCCCTCTCTATCACTATCTCCCCCTCCAAATCCATCTCTATCTCTCTCTCCCTCTCTCCTTCTCTCTCAACCTCCTCTCTCTCTTCCTTCCTCTCTCTCTCTCTATATCTCTCTCCCTCTCTCCTTCTCTCTCCCCCTCCTCTCTCTCTTCCTTCCTCTCTCTCTCTCTCTATCTATCTCTATCTATCTATCTCTCCCTCAAGGCTCAAGGCTTAAGTCTCAAGGCTCAAGGAGGGGCCCCATCAAGGCTTCAACCCATCCTCCTCTTTATATCTCTCTTCCCTTCTTCTCTCCTCTCTCCGTCACTCACCCTCCATCTATCTCTTGTCACTCCCTCTCTCTCTCCACCTCTATCTCTTGATGTGTTTGTTCTTCCCTCCCTCTCTCCCCTTCCAAATCCATATTTCTCTCCCTCCCTCTTTTCTTCTCTCTCTCCCCTCTCTCTCTCTCTCTCTCTCTCTCTCTCTCTCTCTCTCTCTCTCTCTCTCTCTCTCTCCCACCTCCATCGCTCTCTCCCACCCCTCCCTGTCCCTCCTCCAGCTATCTCTCTCTCTCTCTACCTCTCCCCCCCCTCTCTCTCCCCCTCCATTCATATGATCAAGAATTATCCCTATGTGAAATCAATAATATATGTAAGGTCTAATATGATAATAGTTATAATAAAGATGATTATTATTATAATATATTGGAATAATAATAATCAATATTATTGATTATTATACCAATAATAATATACAAATAAATAACCCCTTAAAGAAACAATAGTATGTTTACTTTACATTATAGACAAACCAATTTCTTTTGATCAAATTAGTAGCTCTATGCCTTCCATTTTACATTTTGCATTACATTTTACATTACATTACGAATTACATTTTATATTTATATATTTTTTAATTTGAATATTAATTAAAACATATAAAGCCAACATTGATTTTGTTTTATTCTTTTCTATATGTGTTTTTCTCAACATTTAAAAAATGTTGACACAACCAAGAGAAAAATTGACAAAACATGATTTCTATCTCTAAAAATTTACATACTCAAAGTAAATATCAACATAGATCCATCTTAATTTTGAATATACCAAGTGTCAAGAGGGATCAAATCTCTCAAGATGCAAACCTTTTTTTAGAACAAAACTTGAGAAAAAAAATTGTTCCTCCAAATATTTAATCCCTCTTGGCATTGGTAGATTCCAAATTAAGATGTATTTACACTCGTTATTCTTGATATTATTTAAATTTATATAAATTTCATGTTCTTATATATAGAAATATTCTTATAGCTCAAATCGAGTTCTGATAGTATGAGTTCTTAAAAAATATAGAAATATTCTTATTTTTAATTTTATTAAAACCCTAAAAATACAAATAGTTACATATATATCTCGCATTTCTTTTGACATGCTTTATAATAAAAAAAATTAATGTAATATACATAGCATTATGATATATATTGATAGATAACTAGATAGATATATGACAAAAAATATTATTAATATTGAATTTGAATGTGTGTTAATTAAATTTAAATATGAAGTTCAAGCCCTAGGTTGCTTAGTTGGCAATGGCCCTGAAAATGAAGTATTATGTACCACACAATAATAGGTTCAAATTCATTCAGTTTACCCATGGGTTGCATGCCCAAGGCGGCATGGTTCACCTAAAGTTTATAGTGGTAGTTGTCTGAATCGACCCGATGTCATGTGAGTATGAGACTCAATTATCAATTACTCTAGTGTGTGTGTGTGTTTTCCTAAAATATAATAATTACTAATATAAATCATTTTTTTTATATTGTTAACAACTTATAACTACTATTTATATTATATTCATTTCATATTTCTATGTTTAGAAATATTTTAATTTTAATTATATGCTTGTTAATAAAATTTATTAATTTGTTATATGTTTATTAACCGATCTACATCCATCTTAACTATGGATCTATCAAGCGTTAAGAGGGATCAAAATGTCAAGGTGTAAACCTCTTTTTTGAGTGCAAAACTTGAGGAAATGTTTGCACTTCGAGAGATTTGATCCCTCTCACCTCTTGATAGATCTGATATATCTATATATAAGAACCATTGACAAAACCATGGGTTGTCAAAACCTAGAGCCCAAAAATCACCAATGGTAAATTGACTCTATAACATCAATTTTACTTGAACTACTATAAAACTATTTATAAGCATTAGGTTTTTATAATTTTATAATTTTATTTTTATTTTATGTTTATTTTAAATAATTTGAATTTGAATTTGAATTTTATTTTTATTTGGCCGAGTCAAAATGTTTACACAATAGGACATTACAATATCTCTTTCATATTGGGCTAAAGAGCGTCTCTTGACGCAATTATATGTTCTAAAATATCATTTTTATAAATTAGAATTATTTTTATTTTTATTTATTTTAATGTAATATGCTTATTAGTTATTTTTTCCTGAAAATAAATAAATAAATAAATTTTTGTAATTTTTATAATAAAAACAACATTTCAATAAAACAAATTGAATTGACTAGATTTATTATTTTCAATAATTTGTACATTTTATTACTTTTTAATTAGATGACAATATGTTTTATTATTATTATTATTATTATTATTATTTAATGTTTCATTTTACACACGCTACAACATCTCCTTGGTATCGAAGCAACATTTAAATGTTTACATTCATTTAAGGACACTATAACATTTTCCCCATACTTAGTTGTGAGCGCCTCTCGACGCAATTATTGGTTTATGATGATAATCTTGTAAGATCAAATTTGGTTTATGAAATTTTAAACAAATGTAAATAATTATTTTCTTTGCTCTAAACTTTTATTTTTGTATGTGAAAGCTTTAATAAAACCATTTGTAAATCACTATAATATTGATGAGTTAAAAGGTTAAGACATGGATATTGTAACAAATATTTTAAAATTGTGATTTAATATGAGTGTAAGTAGGAAATTCTAAGAGAAGTATTTTATATCTTCAATCTTTTTAGTGTCACAAAATGGAAAATTTGACCAACACCTTCTTTCACTATAGTGAGAGATTGTTAAATTATTTTAGCAAGGTTGATTTTATTGTTTATGCTACTCAAAATACAGAGATATTGTTTATCTTTTAAATTAGGATTAATCACCTTCTTATAGTATCTTAATTTGTTCTGTTTTCTAATTCTTTATTGCACCACAATTTTTGCTTAAATTTAGATGTAATATAATATTTTTAGTATTATTTATTTTGTAAAGTGACACCTTTCTTTATTCCCCAATGATTTTGCCAAGGTTTAGCATCTTTATGCCACCCTTTCTTGAGTTACAAGTGGTTTTGACTAGAGTTTGAAGCAATCTTAGGAAGCCATTTGTCTTTAATGTTGTTTTTCTTTTTTTTTATACAGTATATATCAAGTCAAAATCCTACTCTCAATGGGGAAAAGACTCACTTCTATGACGAGGATAGGATAGGGTTTAATGCCTTCAATTTTGAGATTATAAGTTATAAAACACTTTTGGGTTTCCTCTATCTTTTCCTACTATTACCTAGAGTGTTATAACCCCAAACTTCACAATCATATAAGATAACAAAAGTGACAAAAATATCAATGAGGATGTAACAACCCCTAGTTGATTTTACATGTAAAAAAATATAAGACCAAGGTCACGAGACATGTATTCCAAGCTAAATGTTGGTCAAAACATCCTAATGGGTGTCACTTTGGTTTATTATGGCTAAGGGGGAATTGGCAAAGGCAAAGTGGCATTAATTGACATTTTAATTATGAAATAAAGGAAAATAAGAGAAAAGGGAGATGAAAGGTCACATATTGCATGAGAGAGAAATTGAAGGAAAATTTGAAGAAATTGAAAAAAATAGAGACCTTAATGATAAAAAGGCTTATGAGGATCAATTCACAAATTTTGTTAGTTAAACTTTTGTCAATACAGTTTTGGAGCTCTCTCTCTATTCTCTCATACTCTTACACACATAGAGCATTCTTGGAGCACTATAGCATTGGAGAAAGGAAGGACAAGGAAGCAAAGGAAAGTAACGGACAAGCAACAAAAGGTTGGATCAAGCAGTTTTAGCGGGAAGACCTAACATGTCCCTCTCCTTCAAAAAGTGTTGTCCTCAACACTTGAGTAGTTCTTGATGCTTTTGTATAAAACTCTTGTCCTCCCATGTGGAATTTTCAGGGGGTAAGTTCTTCCTCTTGGTGAGATCCTTTGAACTTGATCGATTTCGTAGCTATTGGGTTCTCGTTTCTGTGATTGCTCCAGGTTCCAATATGATTTTTCCTTCCTCGTCTTGAGTTCTGGCAATATTGTTTGAACTAGGATCTTCTACAACTTTTGAATGAGTGGCCACACTTCTTCATCCTTCTTCCATTCATCCCTTGCTTCGTTTATCCAATCTAGTTGGATAAAAGAAATAGCACAAAAGAATGCTTCCACGTCGTCATCCTTTCTTGAGAGTGCATTTGCAACAACATTTTGCTTCCCTTTTTTGTAGATGATTTCAAAGTCATAACCCAACATATTTGTGACCCATTTTTTCTGTTCTTCTAAAGATAATATTTGTTCTAAAAATTATTTACGACTATCATGATCCATTTTTACCTTGAAGTGTCTTCCCATTAGGTAAGGTCGCCATTTATTAAGTGCATGTAGTATTGCCAACATTTCCTTCTCATAAATAGCTTGCTTGAGATGTAGCCGTAAAAATACCCAGTCACCTACATCAAAACTTCTTTCACTGTGATGTTGATCTGCCTTTTGTTTTATTCAATTTTGCACCAAATCGGTGTTATCCTTTAAAAGTTGGAGAACTTGTTGTTGATGTTTGATGTGATTTTTAACTGCTTGAATCTTTTTCTTCTTGCTATGTCCTTCTATCTTTAGAGTTTGAGGAGTGGTAATTTCTTCCAATGCATTACAAGATATGGTCGGATTCATTTCTTGATGCTCGATGTGATCTTTCACATCTTGAACATTTTTCTTATTGATATGCCCTTCTATCTTGATAGTTTGAGTAGTGGTAATTCCGACCAATGCATTACAAGATATGGTCAGATTCAATTCTTCTTTATTGATGTGTTCTTTCACTTCTTGAACCTTTTTCTTCTTGTCCTTCTATCTTGAGAGTTTGAGGAGTGGTAATTCTTGCCAATGCTGTACAAGATATGGCCGGATTCATTTCTTCTTTCTCTAGGGTTGGTTCCTGGTGTATATCCTCTTCTTTTGATGTTTCTTGATCCTTTTCTTCCTCCTCTTCATAATCTATGTAAAATAATTTCTTCTCAGCACACTTATGACCTTTAGTGCATTTGCTATCACAATTGTAACAAAGCCCTTTTTCTATTTTTTCTTCAAATTGTTGTGGTGTAAACCTTGTAGGTTGTGGAAGGCTAGGAGAAAAAACACTTCCATAATTATAGTCGTGAATGGTGGGATTCGTTGTTTCCATAATTTCGCTTTCAATTTTTCTTGCCAACCTGAATGCCTTCTCCAATGAATCAGGTTCCCAAAGATGAACCTCATGTTGAATGTTATCCTTTAAAGTCCCTATGAAGACATCAATCCTTTGCTTCTCTAGAATATCATTTACCCTTATATTCAATTTTTGAAAGTCCTCAATGTGCTCTACCATTGAACCCTTTTGTTTGAGATTTATCAATTGGCTAAAGAAGGTGTTTCTCTTTGTATCCTCATAATGTGCTATCATTTCCTCCGTGAAAATTGACCACGTGACAAGTGGTTTACGAGAAAAAAGGAGTTCACCAGTTCCTAGACGAGGTAATTATGAGATTCTATTTTTCCATTTGGACATAGTATCACAGCTCAATTTCTAACTGCAATCATGTAGTGGCTTTAAAAATATTCCTAGATAAGCATGTAGAGTAAAATTTATGACTCTGGGTTCATTTGATGAACAGATTGATGTTCTTTCGAGAGTTCATCACGAGAACTTAGTGGCTTTACCGGGATATTGTAATGAATCGAAAGAACTTATGATAATCTACGAGCACATGTCCAGAGGGTCCTTAAGGGATCACCTTTATGGTATCTATATATATATATATATATATATATATATATATATATATATATATATATATATATATATATAACTTTCTCATAAATATAATGGTGTCCAAAGGTAACGATTCTTACTTTCCAAGGGATCACATTTATGGTAAATATATATAACTCTCTAGTAAATACAATGGTGTTCATTTCTAATTTAGCTTTTACTTTCCTTTCCCAGGTCCTAACGTAGGTTTGGAACTAAATTGGAAAACAAGGGTGAAAATAGCTTTAAATGCAGCACAGAGTAGTTTTTTCATGTCCTCTTTGATGTGATGTATTTTATTAGAATTTAAACATTGGCAGATGTAGACTCTATGCTTCAAAATGAAAACGACATACTTTTCAAGCAATTTCTTATGTAGATTTCTATTTTATCTCCTAAAGACAATTAATGCATAACAAAATGTCTGTCCTTTTTATTCAAAGGATTGGAATACATGCACATAGCTTGTACTCCAAAGATTATTCACAGGGATGTGAAAACAACAAATATTCTTCTAGACATCAATTTAAAATGAAAACTTGGTGACTTTAGTCTTTAAAAAATATGGATTGATGAGAAGGATGGGGAGGCTTCTCATGTTACCACTGTGGTGAAAGGAACGACAAGATACCTTGATCCAGAGTATATCACACATAACTTGTACTCTCTTTAAAATATTAGTGATGGTGAAGGAATTGAATTGTATTTGTTGTAGAATCTCATTCTTTCATTTTTATTGCCATTCTTAGCTCATATTTTCTTTTTGTTCTGTTTAACAGGTATTTTAGCACTCAAAGGTTGACTGAGAAGAGTGATGTATATATTTTTGGAGTAGTTTTGTTAGAGATCATATGCGGTAGACAACCTATAGATGCAAATCTATCTTTAGACAAATTAAAGAGTGTTAAGAGTATTAAAACTGTTTTGTGATTCATAAAAACTAATGATAATATTGATGTTACTATTTACAAGCTACACCTTTTGTGGAGATGGACACAATTACTAGAAAAATAGAAGAGATCATTGACAAAAAGTTGAGTGAAAATTACAACATAATGTCCATCACTCGTGTTGACAATGTAGCCATCAGATGTGTTAAGGCTGAATTGTTTTACAGGTCGAGTATTAGTGAAGTAGTTGCAGAACTGAGGGAGGCTATTAAACTTGAGGAGTCTGTATTAATTCCATTTATGAACGAAAATTTATATGCGACGTTTTATTTTAAGTTTTATGGGAATTTATGATTGTTTTTTTAAAGGTGTTATAAGTTTCAATAAGTAATATCTCATGCTTAATATAATAGACTAGTGTTCAAATGAGAAACATCAATTTTGTTTTGGGATTCATTATTTTATTCACTTACAATTTCTTTATTTTGAAAATTTCCAAGCATTATCTTCAAAAAAGTGTTCAAATTTTTATGGGAATGGAATGTGAAGGGTGAAATAAATATAGTTAAATTAGATATAAAGGCAATATTGTTGGTATTAGAGAACGCAGATCACATCACAAATTCAGGATTTACATTGTCATAGAAATAATTTTATACATCATGATGAAGCTTCTCGATTCTAGATGTCGGTGATAGTGGCTTCTTGGGGAAGCTATCTGAACACTTTAGAAGGTGTGAGACTTCCTCCTGAAGTCTCGAGAAGACTTCCTACTTTACACAATTAATACAGAAGGTGGTTGGGATTAATGTTTTTCCAACACTTCCCCTTAATTCCAACCATAATATAAACACACAAAATATCCTATAGCACAATACATAAGACACAAACATACTCTTAATTCACATGCTTGTTGGTCTATGTCTCAACTAGGCTTATAACATAGTATGGATTTTCTACAACACACGACTTGATAACACATTTTTCATTTTTGTCTTCTTGCTAAAGGGTCCATGCTTGTTCATTTGTTGATGCAGTTTCATCTTCACCTTTCTTGCTTTCCTTATGAGCTCCTTCAACTACTCTTTTCTTACATACTTAACAACCTCTTCTAGATTGGGATGCAAGGCAACATCCCAAACAATGAAAACAAGGTAATCTAATTCATGCTCTCCCCACTTTCCATCACAAGGAGCCTTGTAAAGTATGCGACCAAGTTTCTCTTCATCCACCAAAATGCACTCATCTTCAAACATGTGTGGCCTCTGAACAACATCCATGGTCGTATCCTCCACTGTAGCAGCCATCTTAGAAGCGGATCCAATCAAATTTCTAACAATTGGGTTTTGGGAGAAGCAATTTCTTCTCTCAGTGATTGCAGGAACATGTGGAATAGACTACACCTCCTGATATTCATGGTCATCAATAAAACCATTATGTTTATTGAATAATTCTTCTGACTCAAAAATACTACCTGAATAAAAAATATTACCCGGCCCAAAAATACTTCCAAATGGACTCTCTGAAAAAACATCATCAAAAAGATCACTATCAAACATTATTCCAATTATTTCTTACGTTGGTCAAGAGAACACTTATATTCTTTCAACAAACACAGAAGCTAACACTCATCCACGCCTCAAAGCTTCATGATCTTGTTTGCAAACCCCCTTCTAGTTTAATTGTAAGTCTACAACAACAACCAGACATCACTAGTTCACAACAAGTGTTAGCTCGGATCCCAGCAGCCACACCAAAATTCAACCACCACAATTTTAATTTTACCCCTCGTGCAAATTAGTAATTCCTTTTTTAAACTCCTTTCACCAAAAAAACTTTATTTCTCCTCTTATCTCTCCACATGCAAAAACATTATGCCAAAAGTTTCATTACTTTGAAAAGTAACTAAGAGTGGACTATTCCACGTGGTAAATAAATGCTCATGAATAATTAAGTAATGGTGAATTTTTGCACAACTTCTCCTTAATTTTCTTGCAGATGCATGTGACAGCACCTCAGCAAGACCGAAGTTTCTGCAATACAAAATATTTACAACAACTTTGTTCTCCTTGTTGATAGGGCTAATACACATATGTTCTTCTCCAATCAGCTATTCAGGCTCCTTTGAATAGTGATAGTCCTCCAAACATAGTGGGCTCTCCTTGTGGTTGTGGGTTTGTACCCCTCAATGTTCGACACGGTCTTCTCCACACATCGGTGATGGGCAGCTTCAAAGGGCCACACAGTCCCCAAACACAGTCTACATTCAAGACTCCTCCATGCCAACAAGTTAAACACACTTTTGTACAGTGTTCAACACAACAATTGAAGCAAATCAATAGGGCTTATGCCACTTTTCATTCTGCCGGTGCGCATTGCTCTTCGTTGTTGAGAAGAACAAGTAATAATCTTCACTTTAAAGTTGAAAACTCCCTTTTTATCCAAGATTCAAGGAGTAGTAGTATACTCGTATCATAGAGGATAATCTTGTTCCTTCCTTACACACTTCAGCTGGGTTTTTATACAGACTCCCTTGGATGGCCTTCAAACACAAAGACATCCCCTTCGAAACTCACACTCAACTCCACACAATGAAACAAATAAAACACACCAAACATAGGTCTCCTCTCAACTATCCATCGACTTTATTCCACAACGGACTATTGTATTCTCATGGACAGGTCAAATGTGCCTCTTGAATCAGCTACTAACAAGGGCTCTCCAATCAATGCCAACAGTAGGGCACACTGTCTCACAACTAAAAAAAGGCCTACTGTGCCAACAACAACCACAACTCAACCTACCTCAGGTCTGCTTTAGGTTCACCACATTGCACGACTCGGCAATTAGTGACCATCGCTCATACAACCCTCACTACCAAGCTCTCACAACTCCACCAATGCTCTTCCAATAGTGTTATACTGAACTGATTTTTCCAGTTGCTCCAAATTACACCACCGAGCCCACACGACGATTTCCCTAATTGGGAAGATAATTTCTCTCTCTCTTGCACAAGCTATCAACTCCTTTATGCCTTCCGCCTCTAGACGAGGCAATTTTGGGATGGTATCCTATGCGGCTCTGGCTCCTTTTACATACAATTGATGCCACACAGACTTGGTCGCATTCTCATCTTACCACATCCATAAACAATCCACGCTCCATGCACACTGAGATGGATCACAATAGTTGACTCTAGCACAATGAGTGACACTCCTAACAGAATAGAGCCCTCACACTTGACTATAATCCACGGCTCTAAATGGATCTCCCCACCACTTCTTCTAACGCATTTCCAAACAGTCGAACACTCACTGCACTCAAACACTTAGCACCATAATTACCACAATTGGCCTCACACATCTATTTACCACTCTGACCTCTTCTCACAACTCACATGAGCTCGTTCTCCTCACAACTCACCTGAGCTTTGATACCATATCAGGGAATGCAGATCACACCACAAACTCAGGATTTACATTGCCAGAGAAAGCATTTTATACATCGTAATGAAGCTTCTCGATTCTAGATGTTAGTGGAAGTGGCTTCTTGGGGAGTCTATCTGAACACTCTAGAAGGCGTGAGACTTCCTCATGAATTTTCGAGAAGACTTCCTACCTAACACAATTAATGTAGAAGGTGGTTGGAATTAATGCTTTTCTAACACTTGGTACAATTGTCAAGTTCTATTAATTATCAAGATCACTAAATGAGAAATTCGAATTAATAAATAGAAGAGCTTAAAAGTTCATACCAAATGTTTTGGGAGGAATTGATGGGTAAAACTTGAGAATATAGTTGGGTAGGAGATAGTTAAGTGAAACCATGTTTGCTTTCTTCTGTTTGGGTAAGGAGATCTTACCTTGATTGTTTTCGTTTGTTTTTTTTTTATTAAATTAGAGGAACCTAACCGTCACCTGACATGTACTTGCCAGTAAATTTTTGGGGGCTACGACCTGTCCTCTTCTCTGTAGCTTGGGCTACAACAGGGGGATTTGATCTTGGGTCTCAGTTCCAACCATTTCACTTGTCCCATATTACCATGATTGTTTCTTAATTGAACATGTAATTAGACGTTTAATTAACCATTAACATATGAGAGACCTTGCTTTATTCAAAATTTAACTCTCCTCGGGTCTGATTTAACACTCCCTCCCACCCTCTTAGATTATTCTTGGGTTGTGGAATGTGTTACTTTAAAATTAATCCAATCTCAAATGCCTATTATGAAAATGGGTTCACAAAAATCCTCTTTTCCCAACCTCTTGGAAGCTCAAAATCGATGCCACCATCACATTTGGCTCATGGAGAGCTTTCTGACGATATAACTTTCATCTCAATCCAACCTCTGGATTGAAATTTATGCCCATTTGGATATTTGATCATTAATCCCTGTTGCATCACCATGTACCACCATATGGCACTACCAACTAGAATATGTGGCTTTGGCACATCGATCATAGACCAAAGTGGATTCCAACGCATCAACATGCCCAATGCCATTGTGCTAAGGTGAGAAGTAATTACCATTCTGAACCGGCACAGTGAGATAGTAAATTTTACATTAGTTATTGAGGAGTTACGCATCTAGAATTTTTTGTTAGTTTGTGCCCATTTTCTGGATCGTTGCCAAAGAAATCAGTTCTAAACAAAAGGAATGGACAAAAAATTCTTCCTCTATGAACATGAAACTTAACATTGCGCCCTCTACCACCTCTAACATGGTATGACCCATTGCGCCACCTAGTAGCCACGTTATCTAGTGTGACGTCACTTGTCTCCTTCACTCCTTATTGATGTCATGCTGATATCAAGGTGATGTAATCCTACCATGTGAATCCTCTAACAGTTCCATGTATCATCTAAAAATCAACTCTTTGGCCATCCAACAAGGTTGATTCAACATGCCACGTGTCACACCACAAAGACTCCATGTCAATAATATTCCACATCACCATGCACGTGGTGACCATGTAGCCTTTCCCAACCTATGTAACACCCATCGCCTTAGTTAGGGTTGTGGGTCCCACCAGGCTAAGTCCTTTGTGTTTTGTAGCAAAAAAATGTTATATCCAGTTTCAAAGAAATCGGGTGCACACCAAGCGTTTGCACTTAGCAAACTTTTTGGACTCCCAAACTACCGAATATCCATTTCATTTGCAAGGTAATCCATCCCTTGGCCACATATGGACTCACTTACCAAAATACATAACATCTAGCTTCATTCCAATCCTGGCTCGTGCCAACAATTCCACCAAACCAATCCACCTCAGATACTCATACTAAATGCCGCTTCGAGCCCATGATCCCCATAGTGGGCCTTGCACTAGATAAAAATTATCTAGAATATTTAACATATGGGCCTTGCACACTAACCATCCCAACAAGCCCCATCCCAAATGCAATTCCAAAATATGGATCGAACCTTTCTCAAAAGTGCACTTGCGAAAGTTGGCCAGACATCAAATCCTTATATGACTTGTCATACCAAACAAGCATCTAGCTTTGCCCATGAAAGGCCCCACTGGATGACTCCAACTTATATTATCTGGTCTACATAAGATTTTAGACTACATATGAGGGTTGACCGTATTGATTGCCTAGATACCCAAATGTGATTTTCATGTGAAGGATGTATTCGACCCTTCACACATATGGATACAATGGCGCTAGGATTTAATAATTTTATCTAGCCTAGATAAAAGTGTAGAATCTATGCTACACTTCACAAAGGGGCAAGTTTTGAAATCCTTCGGAATTCCTTCAAAACAAGGCAGTGCCCAAATTACTTAAACATTCAAGATTAGAGTCTCGATCTAAAGATATATATTTCCAAGGGAATTAATCACACTCAAGCAAGGTAATTAGTACTCCCAAAGTAAACATGACAAGTTTCTAAACAAGACTGAGCAAAATATTCATCAAACATATTTCTTCAGGAAATCCCAAAGAGTGTGTTTCCTCTAAGAAGCTCTAGAAAACATAACTTCATTGTAACATCTAGTTATTTCCCCTCACAAGAGGAAGGTTACAACCTTCAATAAGACTATATCCATGTCATTTATAGCATATCCAAAAACAAGGTCATAGACCATAACTAGTTTAACTGTAAACATATCATACAACCATACAACTCATGGATATCTTTCATAACTTGTTAAGTGCTTTACATTCTCAAATAGGGAAAGAGACATCAAAATTCACAAACACATTAGACAATGAAAACACATGTTATAGCATTCTTACTATGGACTACAAACAACCATGCATCTTCATGTAAATAATTATATATCTGGTGCAAATAACAACAAACATAGAGGTCCATGAGTCATACATAGTCTATGAAAACATAGTAGCAAACATTCATCATGGAAATACATAGATATCAATAGTTATTTCAGAGGGGGAGCAAGTCCACTCACACAACATGTAAGCTAAACTACTCAAGAGGCAACTCACAAACATGCATATAATAGGGAGCTTCCCCAAACTCATAAACAAAAATATGAATAAAACATGTTAAATAAAAGGTTTAATTTGATTGTTTTGAGACCACCAGTCTTAGGCATATCAGGCAACCTGCAAATGGATTAATAAGGTTGCAACCACATAACTCAAGAATCTTATATTCACCATAGATACATGATTTAGCTAATCAACCCAAACTATATAATAAATCAAACATTCTTAAATAAACAATACAAGATTAACCAATAGTCATAAACACAATAAGGCATATCGTAGCCTACAGTCTAACATTCATAAGCAAGAATTTCTTATTTGTGTATATTGATTTAGTTGGAAACTGAAGGAGGGGTTGCCACTCTCCACCCTACCATAGACCAGCTACACTATAACTTTTCTTGCAACTGACAACCCTTGGGTTGGATCGAGGGTATGAGGGAAATTCTTGGACAGGGTAAGGGTTCGCATCAATGGGTTGAACACAATTTCAAGAGATGAATTACATTGTTCCAGTGCTTCACTAACTCAACAACCATCACTTAGTGGTCCATTCGCTCACTAAAGTTCACGCATGATCGAATAAAGGACTCGGTTGTTACAAACATAGCTACATGGATTATCACCAAGGTCATAGAAAGTAGGCCACCAATTCAAAGGTAAAAACATCTAAATGCAGGAAAATACAAGTATGGTAAGACTGGCCACATGACCCTAATATCTGAGCATCTAGTGCACTCTTTTTTTCTTCATCTTCTCCTTCTGTTGTTGGATCCTGCTCATTAGTTTGTTTTTTCTCAATCTGCTAATGGAAAATCCCTTTGAGATGGGTATTGTTTTCCCTTTTTGTTCCACTCATTCCATTCATGTCTCTTCCTTTCCTTCACGTCACAAAAAAAATAAAAAATAAAAATAAAAAAAATAAAATAAAATAAAATAAAAAATAAAAAAATTGTCTTCCTCCATCAAATCTAATCTCTTCATGAGTTAGATGGTGGCTCGATCTGTCAGGTCACCTCTTCTCTCTTCGGATGAGTATGGGCCTATTCACATCATGCATTAGGTACCCAATAAGCACACAACATGTGTAACCCATTAATACAGCAACAGTAACAACATCATTGAATTTAGTTGATATGACTCATGGCTATAAGAAAAATAGGTAAGCAAGCAAGATTCAAATATTAAAGTGACTTTAGGTAACGATCAATGGGAAAGCAAGTTTGCCCTCAAGCCAGGATTCATAAGGTTGTCCAGCCTTCAGTTGTGTTAATTTAATTAATAATAATTATTATATGTTTAATAAAAAGTCCAACCAGTTGTGGTCCTTTCATGTTGGCATTACAATCACAATCATTATTACAATAAGCAAAGGTAGAATATGGGGGTGTTACAAACCCCACCCCCTTAAAGGAAAATTGTCATCAGTGTTCTATAACAAATAATGGAAAGAACAACTAAGCTTTGCACTCTTTCTTTTTTCATCGACACCTTTTCTATTTCTTGGATTGTCTTATCCAGCCATGCTATCCATTTTCCTCAATATTTTCACAAGAAGGACAACTTTCATTGGGCTACCACAGTTCAGATTCCACTTCCATTATTCCATATGTTTACAAGCATTCTCTCCCGGCAATACTAAATCCATTGAAGTGCCATGGTGTATGCTGACTTTTTTGGACAACTGGAGTCCAATTTGGCATCCTTTTTGGGCCCACTTGAGCTTGTGTCTTTCAATCATAACTTCCATCAAAGCCTCTGCTCCTCTAATTGGTCCAAATCAGCTTGAGTGTCTAATAACAGCCTAGCTGATGGTTTTCTAATCATGTTCAACATGTCAATCGCCCCTAAAATTATGTCATCTTCTCCAAAGACTGAGAAACTCATCGAGGTCACTATTATCGTAGAGGAACAATTCAAACAAAAAATACTTTGCGGCTTCAGACCATGAACTTCCTCTCTTGCCTCAATTAATTGGCCTAAGACAAGGCACCTTAAATGGAGTGGATCCTCCACTGCATAAGTTTCCTTTCACTTGAAAACAAAAGGCCACTAAAACTATCAAGTAACCTTAGGGTCTGGTTCTCAATGTGGATGGATATTGGGATGAGGCGATCAAACTAAAATAACAAAATTTGGTGGGCCGATGGGTATACTACCAGATGACTGGCATTCAGATGAAAGGGTGGGTGGAGACATGCTGGCTCCCTCTACTCAAATATCGAATCTGGATCAATGCATTACAAAATAGTTGGTTCACTTTTCATTTTCTCTTACCAGATGACGCAGACCGCATCACAGCTACTCCTTCGACCAAAGGTCATGGCTACTTATCTCTCCAGAGATGGTTCTTTGGTTTTGACTTGGCCACTCACTCGTCGTGGTGAAATATTATCTGGGTCAAGCTTCCTAGCCTTCCTCTAGAACTTTGGACTAGGAAGGCCATCACAGATATCGCCAACGCCATTAGAAAGCTCTATTATCTATATGAAGGTTTCCTTGGGGGCATGGACAATCACACCGCTTGGGTGTTGGTGGAAAGAACATTATCAGGTAGTCATCCTATGCATATTGATCTCTATTGGGGACCTTGCTCACACAAACAGATATTAGATTACTAGGTTGTAAAGAGACATTGAAAGGGAAGCTTTGTACTTCTTCAGCACAAATTATAGCACAAAAGACTTTGTTCCTCTCAATTCTTAGTTGGACATCTGTAACCTCTTTCCCATTATGACTAATGCAAAGGACAACTCTATATTGGAACAACTGGTCACTGAGGAAGAGGTTCAATCTATATTAAAAGAGCTTGCCAGAGGCAAAAGCACAAGACGTAACGGTTGGACTGTGGAGCTTTTTTTCGATTTCCAGGAAATCATGATTGATGAATTAACTGACATGGTTAAGGAATCTCTCAGACTTGGAAGGGTCTCTGGCATTGTAACTGATACTTTCATCATTCTTAATCCTAAATTTATTAAGTCATCTACGTCCTTATACTACCGACCGATCTCCTTGCGCAACACATTCTATAAACTAATCTCCAAAAACATAGCTAATCGCAAACCCCTCCTATCCAAACATATTGTACCCAAACAATTTGGATTTTTGGAACAATGCCAGATTCATGATGTTGTTACCATTTCCATGGAATGCATTCATTCCATTAAGACCCATCATCTAGATGCCTACCTCTTCAAATCAACCTCACTAAAGCATTTGACTATGTAGATTGGGAAATACTGTGGATGATCTTGCATAAGATAGGGTTGGGCTCTTCAATGATCATATGGATATAATATTGTATTAAGATTGTTTCTTTTGCCATCATTATCAACGACTCTCCTACATAATTTTTTTCTACTTGCAGAGGACTTCGCCAAGGCTGTGCCCTGTCTCCACTCTTGTTTCTTCTTGTAATCAACAAATTAAGTAGAAATTTCCTTGATGCTTGAGCTCAAGGTCTCATCACTTGTTAGAAGATTGTTTGTGAAATCCCTCTCTCTCACCTGATGTTCGTAGATGATGTTATGGCAATAGGGACCTCATATTCATCTGAATGGCAGATTATTTCTAATATCCTCCAAAATTTTTGACTTGCCTCATGTCTCTTTATGAATAAGATCAATTCCATTCAGATTTTCAATGATCTTGGTGCGATCAAGATGTCAAAAATTTCCATTCTATTTGATGTACAAATTACAACTTTGGATGAGAATTTCAAGTACCTCGATTTTAGATTGAAGCCTAATGGATATAAGAATTTGGATTGGCTCTGACTCATTCAAAAGATCAAAAAGAGGCTCTTGTAATGGACACATAAATGAATATCTCTTGCGGACACGTCATTTTGATTCAATTTGTACTTCACAACATCTCTATATATTGGATGCATATCTTCAAACTCCCTCAGGACATTGCCAAAAAACTCAACTCCATCATCTCTAATTTTCTTTGGGTTGGCACTTGCCCCAACCAAAAATTCCATTTAGCTTGGTTCGAATCACTGACCAGACTTGTTGTTTTCGATGGATGGGGCCTTCTGGACACTGAAAACTTCAATTACGCTCTTCTACGTAAGAACCTCTAGCAGGATATTTGTGATGACGGTCTTTGGAACCATATCATTAAACAAAAATATCTTCATAACCATAACCTTCTGGGTTGGATCCGCTTCAGTGCACTTGTGCCTCTTCAGATCTCAAAAATTTGGCATAGCCTGCTGCTAACAAAGCATTGGTTCTTCAACAATCTTAAATGGGCCATTGGATCTGGTTCTATCTCAAAAATTGGTTTGGACTCTCTCTGGCTTGGAAGGTACACATACTTTCTCTTTCGCTCCTCGACTTCTTACACAATTTGGAAACTGTTGATGATGCTGGACCAGCCAACATGTCAAGAGGATCTCCCTAGTAAGAAGTCCCAATTAAACCTCATATCATTTGGTGTAGGAGTCCCAACAGTGGGTCATAAGGTAATGCCTTGACCATAATGTTGCGTAGAGGCAAGCAAGATAACTCTGTTAGTAGCAAGGGTGTGACCACTGCAGTGAGTCAAGGAAGGTGAATGAGAGGTTCTAACATATCGAGGGTGAGATGAGTGTGTCCCTTAGCAACCTGTAGCAGTACTAAGATGATAAGGGAACACATGAGCAAAGATGAATCACAAGCTGGAAAGCAGAACAATCGACAGTCCAAAGTGATGGTTAAACCAACATCACATCTGCAACAAGATTCATATAATTGCATATGAAGCAGTTCATACACAAATACGTAAGTTAAACAACATATATTGCTAAGCAACCGGAGCAGTCCAACTACAATAACAACATATGCATGAAAATGTGTTGGCTCTTATTATGTAAAGAAGTGTAAGTCCCAATCATACAATACATCCATGTAAACTTGCTAGCCCCAACAATGGAACGTTACAGCCACATCTGCCTAATCCTCCAAAGAGATGAACTAGATCCATGCAGTGGAGAAGCCAAGGCGCATTACAATATTATCCAAGCTTTATCCAAGATAGTCTTATCAGAAGCTTGGCTGACCAAAAGCCCTTACAATGAGTTATGAGGGACTATTTATAGCAAAGGGTGGGGTTACCCTTGACATTCCCCTTTGTGACAGTTCAATTACATTCATGACATTACAATGCATGTGTTCTTATGTGAGACAACATGGCTTGAGAAAACCTTGCAAGACATCACTAACACTCGGTCCACTGTGATGAGACAAACTCTTTGACATGCTTGTGATGGTGAAGGTGGTGAGCTAATGCCAAGCTTGGTTATCCATGATGGTGTGCATGCACCCCATGGTGACATCTTGATGAAGTGAACGCTTGCCTCCGTTGCAACTGGTGCATTGGTTCGGCTCCTTCATCCAACTCGTTTGCTAACATGCGCATGGTCTTCTTGGGTGCGGTTGAACTGACAACACACTGATGCATAGTGTCTATGTTGATCTTCAAGTGTGTGCTGGTGGTCATGTGTATCAACTTGCTGAAGTACATGTTCAGCTCCATTTGGACTTGCTTCATGTCTTTGCCTTGGTGAGTGTGTTGAATGGGTTGGATTGCATGCATGCACACAATGACATGCATGCTATTGAATCCCTTGCTTGCGACCAATAACACTTCTCACCATGTCTGCTCTGCGTCAGCTGCTGAGATGGATATTTAAATCATATAGGCATAGTTTCATCTGTGAGTGCATGTTACACCCATTGTTGTTCTTGTTCATGCTGCAACTCATTCATCTGTCTGTGCAGCTTCATGTTCTTCCTGAGTTGTTACTTCAGCACATGCAACTCCTTCTCTGTATTTGCGCAATCTTCATGTAGTGTCATCACCTCATAGCCTGAGTCTCCAAAGTTGCTTTCATTATCAGTGGATATTCTTGATCTTGCAACTTTGTTCCACCTCTGTGTTGTCAACAACTTTCCTCTTACATTCATTGCATCTGTTGCATTCGCTTCATTCGCTGCATTCATTGTATTTGGTGCATTCAATATGCTGCCTTCAGCTACTATTCATGATGTTGCTTGTTGTGATACCTTGATGTTCTTGTCTATGAACAACTTGATATCTCGTGAGTAGGCAAGCTCATAGACATTTGATTGACTGCATCTCCAAGTGTGCTCTGAGCGGTGTCTTCGACTTTGCTCTCTTGGAAACCATTATACCTACACTACTGAGAGGTAGATGAATACCTGCAATATCTAGAGAGATGGAAACAATCATGGCAAGCAATTCATCAGTCGAAAACCAAAATGAACCTCAAAACTGACTTGCCACATACCTGTGTGACTGATCATGAAGGTTGCACAATTTTAGCTGGGAGTTCGGGAGACCGACTACCAAGACAACATAAGGAATAGTCTGGGCTGATGGGAGACTGACTGACTACTGGAACTATGCAATGCACAATCTAGTCTGGCTGCTGACTGCTGGGATTGCGTAATGCGCAATCTTAGCTGGCAATGGCTGTAGGCTCAGTGACTGCATTGCACAATTTTCTTGGCCAGCAATCACTATCTCTCAATATTGTGCAAAGCAGGCCTTGGGAACAACTGTTTGGTAGAAATGTGCATTTCTAGAGACGAAGGCAGAGCCTTCCCTCTCAAAATTGTGCAATGTTGTCTGGTGAGGCAGAGTCTGGGCCAAGGTTGGGTGAACTTGCCGACGGGCAACTTAATGTGAATGTGAATGTGAATGCATGATGATACTGAGTGTAAGAATGAGTGAATGATCATGCATGAAAATGGTGAACGACAGATTCAGAAAATGGAACAACATGCATGTGGGTGAGGCGAGTCACCAAATCAGTGATCGTTCGCGGAAAACAGTTTCATGCATGCGACAACAGTGAGATGTTGACGAAAATTGAAATGGTTCTAGGACAAGCTAATATACATGTAAACGATAGCAAGCATTCAAATAAATCAAGAAAACAATACTCATACAAGCAAAAACACAAAAAGCGACAAAAATGCAACACAAGGCATGGGAAGTGAGCTTACCCCAAAACAGCTGAGCTGAATGTGCCGACTGCTCCTAGATGTGATGTGGGATGTCAAAACCACAAGGTTGATGTGAGGAATGAGCTCTGCAGCATCTCATTGATGATTGTTAATAACATCAGGGTTGTGACGCGCATGCCACGAATCTAGGGAAAGCGACACTCGGTGGGAGGTTTCTGAAATGATCCTTGCATGTAACCTCCAACTGCTAAACATAGATCCTTGAAACAAGGGATGTCTTTGCATGTTGCCTTGGGAGAAGAAGCCTATGCATGCAAGTTAGTTTTGCTCTGTCTTGGAGGGAAACAATCAACTCAGCTGTACATGTGAGAGACTGCTCGACTGTTGGGAGAAAATGCGCATTTCTGGCTGGGAGTTGGGCTGACTGCCTAGGAGATTTGCGTAATTTTTGGGTATAGTAGCTATCTGCTGCCCAGATTTGCGCAAATTCTGGACTGAGCAACCCTGCTGGGGAAATTTGTGCAATCTCTGTTGGGAGTGTTGGTTGGAAAAATTGTGCAATCTGGGAGCCTAGCAGGCTGCCAAACAGTATTGCGCAATTTCTGGAGGGAAGGCTAGTTTCCCTCCAAAAATGCGCATTTCTCTTGGGGAGGCTGCTCAACTTGCAGTTGGACCAAGTCCACGTGAATAGCCTATGAGGGAAATGCATGAAGCTGTGATCGACAGGCTGCCTTTGTGCATGAAAAACACTGAAACTTGTGTACTTGATGAAGCAAGACAAGTTATTGTGAAAGGTTTGTAGGGAGGCTCCAAAACAGGCCAAGGAAAAATTTTGGAGGGTGGTTGTAGCTGCTACAACAGAAATTTATGTCCTTAAAGACATTGCCATTACTTCACTCTCTTCTTTTATTTCCACGCATTGGAAATACGTTGGTGATCTCGGATTACCTTCACATCTAGCACCAGAGTGGTTTGACTCTATCTCCAATATTAAAATTGCAGGCATTGTCATCTCCCCAAAGGAGGACTAATTAATCTAGTTTGAAGGTTATCTGAAAGGACATGTTATTGTTATGAGGGCTATCACTTAATCACCCATCCCTATGGATCGAACATACTATTCTTTTGACTCTCGTAATCCTAGAAATGGAACATGCCAATAAAACTTTAGTGTTTTATCTGGTTGGTGGCTCACGATTGTGTATAAGCATGGGAAAGCCTTTCTAAGCAGGATTTGCAAGGCCCTAACAAGTGTGCTCTATCCATGTCACATGGTGAAGACATCAATCATCTGTTTATCCTTTGTTCTTTCGCATCCATGATTTGGCATAGGGTGCTTAATTCACTGCAAATTCAAGCTGATTGGGATAAGTTGGATATTGTTACTTGTCTTGGTTGGTGGACTAAGGACTACAAGAAGCACCAAACTTTGCCTTTTCTTGTTCTCTAAGGCATTTGGAGGGCCAAGGAGACCCTCATTTTCAAGCAGGTGCAAATTAACATCTAGAGGACCTGCAATAGGATCACATGCTACTACCAGGAATTCTAATCTCACTCTTCCATGTGCCACAAAATTATCCATCCTCCTAAGAATATATGGTATTCCTTCCCTGTGGGATTTTTTGATGGTGCATCTTCTTTCGGACTATGGCAATGGCATGGAGTCTCCTACACTGTCCAATTAGAAGCAAAGGGTCAGAGTTCTCATTAATCTCTTCCGAAAATTGTCCATTTCCCACATCTACAGACATCAAAATGGTGAGGTTGACACTCTATCCAAGACTAGATGCAACGTTATTCCTAGAAAGATCCATTTTCAATCTCTCGTCCACGGTGAACTACAAGAAACTAGACACATCAATATTTGAGGACTTTTTTTATCACATGGACAGTTAAAATTTTGTCATATTTTATGACCATGGACCAATGGACATTTTGGCTCAATTGTATGAGTTACTAGTGTTTTCTTCTTTCACAGGTATTTTTTGCATTATTTTTTCTCTTTTGTAACTCAAAATGTTATGGTGCATTGTATTTCACAGTAGATTCTAAACAAGCTTTTTCCCTTGATTTCAAACATCTCTAAAAATGGCATGACATATCATTCATGATATTGTATTTCTTATTCATTTTATTGAAAGCATTTTCTCTATTTTGAAAAAAAAGTACAAAAAAATATTTAAAAAAAATATTTCATAGAATGGAACTCTTATCTTAAAATGACCAAGATCCAATGGTAACTTGTATTTCTCCCCATTGGGGGTGCCTGCCTAACCTTAATATGTTATTTATTAATATTTTGAAATGTGAAATGTGGGTGGATATTTGGCTTTTAACACACATGGTTTGTCACATTGATGGAGGTTAGCATCAAGCTATGTATCTGACATTCCCTCATGTTAAATACATGTGCATGGGGTGGCAAAGAATTATGAGCTACAATGGAGGTGAGGTAGGCCACCTACTCCCACGCTTATGGTTTCACAATCATCTGCAACAAAATTTTAATGGTATCAACTATGGTGTACGATATATCTCCCATGCAATGTTGATCATGGCAGTAATTCGACGAGTTTTCATCTCTTGTCTACTATCCATGGTGTTTTGAGCAGGGAACCAATGTATCTCATGTTGTTATTGCACTCTACGAAGCTAGGGCTAGTTTTGAATCAATGGCATTTCTATCAAATTCACATCTTGTGAAGTCTAAATCCTCACGTATCTCATACCCTTGTCTAGTGTTGGTATTCTAAACAATTTTCAATCTAGTTATGAGTCTTGAACCTTGTTGCTTCAATGGGTGCAATTTCATTTCATAAGTTGGCTTCTGAGTTATTGTTGTTTGCATTTTCCACCATGGTCTCATTTATCGGTTGTTGGGAGTTTCTATTTGCAATCTTCATCCTTTGTTGTGCTGTCACCATGGTTTGAGTATTGGTTGCTAGAATTTTAGGGTCACATCAAGGAAAATTGGGTATTACCTCCTCTTTTATTCACACAGACTATTACTTGGGTTAGGTCTTTGCAACCTAAGCTCATTCATGAGTGGTAAATTATTGTACTTGGCCTCTAATTTTGTCTTTCAAGGATGACACTCTTGCCTTAGCCATTAACGAGTTACTAGTTTGTCCTTAGTTAGTATTCTAAGGTGTGGCTCTTTAATTCAATGTTTGCCTAGTCTTTTGGCATTTAAGGTCATGGTTCCCTACCAACGTTTGTTAAATTGTCAAGCTAGTGGTCATCCTATCAGGGGAAAATGGAGTCATCAAATCGCAAGTGACTCACTTGCTTCTTTCTTTAGCATTGTACCCCTAGAGGTGCATAAGAAGATTCTATTACTAGAAGCCAAGGAATTTGGGGACCACCCCTATTTCTAGAACTCAGAGGTTGCCAAAGAAAACTTTCTAAGGCTTCCAAAACTTAATAAAATGAGAAAAAAACAAATAATTTTCTTGAATTCCTTGGCTACAAGGCTACAATTTGACTCTTTGTTTCAGCTAGTTATGAAAAACAACCAAATTAATAACTGCAACTTGTTCTCTCATTTGGAAGAGAACAAGAAAATTCCCAAAAATGTAAGACTCAAAGTTAATGATTTTAATGCTCATCTATGTCAAGTGGAGAAAACTCTTCTATCAAATTCCAATTCTAGGGATCTCACTAACCCTCTAAGAAACCCTACCAAATTTCTATTTGGTAGCTCTCCAAAGCCTTCAATTCCTATGTTAGATTAATTAGACGATTTTCTAGATTTTGGGTCTTACTTTTTTGAGAATGTAAGGTATGGTGCTAACTTTGGTTCAATAGTGTCTTGTGGCTCTTTTGGTTAGATGTTGGGGCAATTTCACATCTGAAGCACTAGTTATGTTCACACAACATTTAAGGGAGCTTCTAGAGCTCTCTAGTCTACTTCATTATCACAATTGCTCTAATGGTTATACTAATGTATGCCAATGGGAAATCTTTTGGTAATTTGGCATGGCCACCAATGTGGTTCCTAGCTTATTTCACTTGGTGTTGGCACTAGCAATATTGTTGGTGGCAATTATATTTTGTTGTGTTCACTAGTTGTCATGGTTCTTGTTGTGTTCAATTGTTGGTAGTGATTCTAATGTTGTTATGTTCACTATCTATAATGGCTCTTGTTGTGATGTTCATGGTGGATGTTGTTCTTCTTATCATGTACTAGAGGAGTGGTAGTTGGCCTCTTGTAAGTCAATCATGTTTTAAGCTTTCAAAATCTTTGCTGATATTTTCCATATAATTCAGATTCCCGTAATGCAATAGAATGTTTCTTATTTACCGAAATAAACAAAAATATATATATATATATATTATTTACGACCAAAACAAACAAATGAAAATCTATATAAATACACAAATACATCACAAAAAATAAATATCTATTATCTAGATGAAGGTTTCATTGGGGGCATGGACAAGCACACTGCTTGGGTGCTGGTGGAAAGAACATTATGAGGCAGTCATCCTATGCATATTGATCTCTATTAGGGACCTTTCTCACACAAACAGATATTAGATTACTAGGTTGTAAAGAGACATTGAAAGGGAAGCTTTGTACTTCTTCAGCACCAATTATAGCACAAAAGACTTGTTCCTCTCAATTCTCAGTTGGACATCTGTAACCTCTTTCCCATTATGACTAATGCAAAGGACAACTCTATATTGGAATAACTGGTCACTAAGGAAGAGGTCCAATCTATATTAAAATAGCTTGCCAGAGGCAAAAACACTAGATGTGACGGCTGGACTATGGAGCTTTTTTTCCATTTCCAGGACATCATGATTGATGAATTAACTGACATGGTTAAGGAATCTCTCAGGCTTGGAAGGGTCTCTAGCACCGTAAATGATACTTTCATCACTCTTAATCCTAAATTTATTAAGTCGTCTACCTCCTTATACTACCGACCGATCTCCTTGCGCAACACGTTCTATAAACTAATCTCCAAAACCATAGCTAATCAGATCAAACCCTTCCTGTCCAAACATATCGCAACCAAACAATTTGGATTTTTGGAACACCGACAGATTCATGATGTTGTTGCCATTTCCATGGAATGCATTTATTCCATTAAGACCCGTCATCTGGATGCTTGCCTCTTGAAAATCAACCTCACTAAAGCATTCGACTGTGTAGATTAGGAAATCCTGTGGATGATCTTGCATAAGATAGGGTTGGGCTCTTCAATGATCATATGGATATAATCTTGTATTAAGACTATTTCTTTTGCCATTAGTATCAATGACTCTCCTACATAATTGTTTTCTATTTCCAGAGGACTTCGCCAGGGCTGCGCCATGTCTCCCCTCTTGTTTCTTATTGTAATCAACAAATTAAGTAGAAATTTCCTTGATGCTCGAGCTCAGGGTCTCATCACTGGTTACAAGATTGTCAGTGAAATCCCTCTCTCTCACCTGATGTTCGTAGATGATGTCATGGCAATAGGGACCTCATATTCATCTGAATGGCAGATTATTTCTAATATCCTCCAAAATTTTGGACTTGCCTCAGGTCTCTTTATGAGTAAGATCAAGTCCATTCTGATTTTGAATGATCTTGATGCGATCAGGATGTCAGAAATTTCCATTCTATTTGATGTACAAATTACAACTTTGGATGAGAATTTCAAGTACCTTGATTTTAGATTGATCCTAATGGATATAAGAATTTGGATTGTGTTATGAAATCAGATGACAAAAAGATTGAAAAGAGAGATCAACGACTTAGAATTCAGCCTCTTCGAGGGGGAAACCTCCTTTACATTACATAAATGAGCAATTCTTGGATGATACAAATGAAAAGACCTCCTTTCTATATATAGGAGTCTAAGGGGTCATAATATAATCAGAGCCGACATAACAATAATAATGTAGGGACACAATAATAACAATAGTGGGCTTCTATGGGGCACAATAGTAACAATATGGGCACTACATGGGTACATCAATATAATAAGTGGGTTGTACTAATAACAAAAAGGGGTTACTCTAGTAGTATAGGGGCCTAACATGCCCCTCTCCTTCAGAAAGCGTTGTCCTCAACACTTGAGTAGTTCTTGATGCTTTTGTATAAAATTCTTGTCCTCCCATGTGGAATCTTCAGCAGGTAAGTTCTTCCACTTGATGAGATACTCTTAAATTGATCGATTTCTTAGCTGTCGGGTTCTTTTTTCTATGATTGCTCCAGGTTCCAATATGATTGTTCCTTCCTCTTCAATTTATTGCAATATTGTTTGAATTGGGATCTTTCGCAACTTTTGAATAAGTGGCCATACTTCTTTGTCCTTCTTCCATTCATCCCTTGCTTCATTTATCCAATCTGGTTGGATAATAGAAATAGCATAAAACAATGCTTCCACGTCCTCATCCTTGGAGAGTCTTCCCATTTGGTAAGGTCGACATTTTTTAAGTGCATGTAGTATTGCCAACATTTCCTTCTCATAAATAGCTTGCTTGAGATGTGGTAGTAAAAATACCCAATCACCTACATCAAAACATTTTTCACTATGATGTTGATCTACTTGTTGTTTCGTTTGATTTTGCACTAAAGTGGCGTTATCCTTGAAAAGTTGGAGAATTTGTTGTTGATGCTCGATGTGATCTTTCACTGCTTGAACCTTTTTCTTCTTGATATGTCCTTCTATCTATAGAGTCTAAGGAGTGGTAATTTCTTCCAATCCTTTACAAGATATGGTCAGATTCATTTCTTGATGCTCGATGTGATCTTTCACTTCTTAAACATTTTTCTTCTTGATATGTCCTTCTATCTTGATAGTTTGAGGAGTGGTGATTTCGACCAATGAATTACAAGATATGGTTGGATTCATTTCTTCATTCTCGATGTGATCTTTCACTTCTTGCACCTTTTTCTTCTTGATATGTCCTTCTATCTTGAGAGTTTGAGGAGTGGTAATTCTTGCCAATGCTTTACAAGCTATGTTCTGATTCATTTCTTCTTTCTCTAGGGTGAGGTCCTGGCGTATATCTTCTTCTTTTGATGTTTCTTGATTGTTTTCTTCCTCCTCTTCATATTCTATGTAAAATAATTTCTTCTCAGCACACTTATGACCTTTAGTGCATTTGCTATCACAATTGTAACAAATCCCTTTTTCTCTTTTTTCTTCCAATTGTTGTGGTGTAACCCTTGTAGGTTGTGGAAGGCTAGAAGAAACAACACTTATATCTTTATAGTTGTGAGGGGTATGCTTCTTGTTTTCCATAATTTTGCTTTCCACTATGTCACAAAGCTTTTTTACTCTTTCCAATTTTTGTGGTGTTGCTCTAAAGAAGGTGTTGCTCTTTGTATCCTCATAATGTGCTATCATTTCCTCCGTGAAAATGGACCATGTAACAAGTTGTTTACGAGAACAAAGCCCTTCATACCATAAAAATTGATCCGGTTCTAAATATGAAGATGCAATACATACCTTTTGTAACAGTGGTACACCATGTAGATCAAAATATTCCTCCATCTGAAGTATCCAATTTACCGGATCCTTGCCATCAAACTTCCTCATCTTGATTTTTCTTTATTTTAGGAGCTAGATCTTGAAATGACTGTAACTCTATACTTTCAGATCTTTAAGTTCTGAAATTGTGACTTGCAGTAGCCCTTTATGTCATCTTTCCAATGCCACAAGTCTGATCGAAATTGGATTCTCCAAGGAAGAGTTATGCGAAATCTCCCACAGTGACTTGATTATAGACTAGTTCAGTAGAGCGAACTTGTACGACGTGCCACGAGTCATTGTTTCGACCTTTGGATCTGAAAAAAGCATAAAAGAAACTACAGTCCGTCCTCTTTCTGTACCTTCTTACGAAATTTCAATCCGATCCCCAGAGAGAAAGTTATGACGATTTTCCCCAGGTCACCTATTTGGAATGTAATTCAGGAGTCTACAAAAAGACCAATTTCCTCAGATCATATCTCCGCAAATATAGCGGAAAGAGCTCTAAAATTCGGACTCGAGGTTCAGCACGATTTCTTCTCAAATGGGTTTTTTTGCAACTTCTGAAACGTCGCAGAAAAAAAAGTTATAGTGAAAATTCCACGATGACCTGTTTGGAGCAGCGAAACCCTAGAATCCAAAGCTCTGATACCAAATGTTATGAAACCAGCTGACAAAAATATAGAAAAGAGAGATCAACGCCTTAGAATTCAGCCTCTTTGAGGGGGCAACCTCCTTTACATTACATAAATGAGCAATTCTTGGATGATACAAATGAAAATACCTCCTTTCTATATATAGGAGTCTAAGGGGTCATAATATAATCAGAGCCGACATAACAATAACAATGTAGGGGCACAATAATAACAATAGTGGGTTTCTATGGGGCACAATAGTAACAATATGGGCACTACATGGGTACATCAATATAATAAGTGGGTTGTACTAATAACAATAAGGGGTTACACTAGTAGTATAAGGGCCTAACAAATTGGCTCTGGCTCACTCAAAAGATCGAAAAGAGGCTCCTCCAGTGGACACATAAATGAATATCTCTTGCGGACGCATCATTTTGATTCAATCTATACTTCACAACATCTCTTTATACTGGATGCATATCTTCAAACTCCCTCAGGACATTGCCAAAAAATCAACTCCATCATCTCTAAGTTTCTTTGGGTTGGCACTTGCCCCAACCAAAAATTCCATTTAGCTTGGTTGGAATCACTAACCAGACTTGTTGTTTTTGGTGGATGGGGCCTTCTGGACACTGGAAAATTCAATTACGCTCTTCTACTTAAGAACCTCTAGTGGGATATTTGTGACGATGGTCTTTGGAACCATATCATTAAACAAAAATATCTTCATAACCGTGACCTTCTGGGTTGGATCCGCTTTAGTGCACTTGTGCCTCTTCAGATCTCAGAAATTTGGCATAGCCTGCTACTAACAAAGCATTGGTTCTTCAACAATCTTAAATGGGCCATTGGATCTGCTTCTATCTCAAAAATTGGTTTGGACTCTCTCTCTGGCTTGAAAGGTACACATACTTTCTCTTTCGCTCCTCGACTTCTTACACAATTTGGAAATTGTTGACGGTGCTGGACCCGCCAACATGTCAAGAGGATATCGCCGGTAATAAGTCCCAATTAGACCTCATATCATTTGTTGTAGGAGTCCCAACAGTGTCATAGGGTAATTCCTTGACCGCAATGTCACACAGATGCAAGTAAGATAACTCTGTCAGTAGCAAGGGTGTGACCGCTGCAGTGAGTCAAGGAAGGTGAATGAGAGGTTCTAACACATGGGGGGTGAGATGAGTGCACTCCTTAGCAACCTGTAGTAGTACTAAGCTGATAAGGGAACACACGAGCGAATATGCATCACAAGCTAGAAAGAAGAGCAATCGACAATCCAAAGTGATGGTTAAACCAATAGCACATATGCAACAAGATTCATATAATTGCATATGAAGCAGTTCATACACAAATATGTAAGTTAAACAACATATATTGCTAAGCAATCAGAGCAGTCCAACTACAATAACAACATATGCATGAAAATGTGTTGGCTCTTATTATATAAAGAAGTGTAAGTCCCAATCATACAATACATCCATGTAAACCTGTTAGCCCCAACAATGGAACTTTACAACCACATCCACTTACTCCTCCAAAGAGATGAACTAGCTTTGTGTAGTGGCGAAGCCAAGGCGTGTTACAATACTATCCAAGCTTTCTCCAAGATAGTCTTATTAGAAGCTTGGCTAACCAAAAGCCCTTACAATGAGTTATAAGGGACTATTTATAACAAAGGGTGGGATTACCCTTGACATTCCCCTTTGTGACAGTTCAACTACCCTCATGACTCTTCACCTACTCTATGACTATTACATCCAACTATTGACACTTGACTTACACTTGACATGACATTACGTTACAATGCACTTATTCTCATGTGAGACAACATGGCTTGAGAAAGCCTTGCAAGACATCACTAACACTCAGTCTGTTATGATGAGACCAACTCTTTGACATGTTTTTGATGGTGAAGGTGGTGAGTTGATGCTAAGCTTGGTCGTCTGTGATGGTGTACATGCACCCCATGGTGACATCTTGATGAAGCGAACTCTTGCCTCTGTTGCAATTGGTGCATTGGTTCAGCTCCTTCATCCAACTCGTTTGCTAACATGCGCATGGTCTTCTTGGGTGCGGCTGAACTGAAAACACACTAATGCATAGTGTCTGTCCTGATCTCCAAGTGTGTGCTCGTGGTCATGCGTATCAACTTGCCGAAGTACATGTTCAGCTCCAGTTGGACTTGCTTCTTGTCTTCGCCTTGGTGAGTATGTTGAATGGGTTGGATTGCATGCGTGCACATAATGGGTTGGATTGCATGCATGCACATAATGACATGCATGCTATTGAATCCCTTGCATGCGACCAACAACATTGCTCACCATGTCTGCTCTGTGTCAGCTGCTAAGATGGATATTTAAATTTGTACAGGCACAGTTTCATCCTTGAGTGCATGTTGCGCCCACTGTTGTTCTTGTTCATGTTGTAACTCATTTGTCTATCTATGCAGCTTCATGTTCTTCTTGAGTTGTTGCTTAAGCACATGCAACTCCTTCTCTATTCCATTTTTTTTCTTTGTGTGATCTTCATGTCATGTCATCACCTCATAGCCTAAGTCTCCAAAGTTGCTTTCATTATCAGTGGATCTGCTTGATCTTGCAACTTTGTTCCACCTCTGTCCTGTCAACAACTTTCCTCTTGCATTCATTGCATCCGTTGCATTTGTTGTATTTTTTGCGTTCGGTATGCTGCCTTCAGCTACTATTCATGATGCTGCTTGCTGTGATATCTTGATGTTCTTGTCTACGAACAACTTGATATCTTCGTGAGTAGGCAAGCTCATAGACATTTGATCGATTGCATCTCCAGGAGTGCTCTGAGTGGTGTCTTTGACTTTGCTCTCTTGGAAACCATTCTACCTGCATTGCTGAGAGGCGGATGAATACCTGCAATATCTAGAGAGATGTAAACACTCATGGCAAGCAATCCGTTAGTCAAAAAACAAAATGAACCTAAAAACTGACTTGCAACATACCTATGTGACTGATCATGAAGGTTCCGCAATTTCAACTGGGATTTCGGGAGACCGACTACCAAGACATCACAAGGAATAGTTTGGGCTACTGGGAGACTGACTGACTACTGGAACTACGTAATGCACAGTCAAGTCTGGCTGCTGACTGCTGGGATTGTGCAATGCACAATCTTAGTTGGCAATGGTTGTAGGCTCAGTGACTGCATTGCACAATTTTCTTGGCCAACAGTCACTGTCTCTCAAGATTGCGCAAAGTAGGCTTGGGGAACAACTGTTGGGAAAAAATGCGCTTTTCTAGAGATGAAGGCAGAGCCTTCCCTCTTAGGATTGCACAATGTTGTATGGTGAGGCAGAGTCCGAGCCAAGTTTGGGTAGACTCGCCGACGGGAAATTGAATGTGAATGTGAATGTGAATGCATGCTGATACTGAGTGTAAGCATGAGTGAATGATCATGCATGCAAATGGTGAACAATAGATTCAGTAAATGGAACGACATGCATGTGTGTGAGGCGAGTCGCCAAATCAACGATTGTTCGCGGAAAATAGTTTCATGCATGCGACAACAGTGAGATGTTGATGAAAACTGAAACGGTGCTAGGACAAGATAATATACAAGTAAACAATAGCAAGAGTTCAAAGAAATCAAGAAAATAGTACTCATACAAGTAAAAACACAAAAGTGACAGAAATGCAACACAAGGCATGGGAAGTGGGCTTATCCCAAAACAATTGAGCTTAATCTACCGACTACTCCTAGATGTGATGTGGGATGTCAGAGCCGCAAGGTTGATGTGAGGAATGAGCTTTGCATCATCTAGTTGATGAGTTTTAATAACATCGAGGTTGTGAAGTGCATGCCACAAATCTAGGGAAAGCGACACTCGGTGGGAGGTTTCTGAAATGATCCTTACATGTAACCTCCAACTACTAAACATAGATTCCTGAAACAAGGGATGTCTTTGCATGTTGCCGTGGGAGAAGTAGCCTATGCATGCAAATCAGTTTTGCTCCGTCTCAGAAGGAACCAGTCAACTCAGTTGCACATGTGAGAGACTACTCGACTACTGGGAGAAAATGTGCATTTTGTTAAAAAGTGTGCAACAAGAAATGCTAAATTTAGAATATGCTAAAAATAGACCTACTAAAATAGCATGTCTAAAAATAGCAGTTTGTCTAGTGAGGTCATTGGCCACATTGGGTGAGAGGTGAAACTACTAAAAATAGAAAGTTCTAAAAATAGCATTTCTGGGTCCCTTCCTATTTATAACAGTCCCTAGTCTATGTATAGGAAGTAAAATTAATTTTGGTCTTAACAACAGTTTGAAATATTAATTAATTAATTTAGTTGAGTTAATTAATTAAGGAAATAAGCTTGAGTTCTATAATGAGAGAATCAGTTGACTTAGTTCTTACTAGTCAAGTCCAGTTAGATTATTTTAACAAGTTGTTAAAATAATAAAATATAGTTTGTTAATGCTTGCATGCATGTGAAAACTATTATTTTAGATAACTGAGGATTCACTCATGGATAACTGTTGCATGTCAGTTCTGTCAAAGACCCAGTTGAGATCAGATGTGGGACAGTGTACTATTAGATGCTTAAGTATTTCTACTAAGTAGTTTTTGCATGGTTGAGGACTAGTGTTCTCAAGGAATACATAGTTGGACCATTGGTTGTTTTTGGTATGTTGGAATTAATAGCATATGATTTTGATATCATTTCCTAAGCAAACTACGTAAGTACCATAGGGAAAGCTTATATAAACAGGGCTTGGGTGGTTCATGAGACATATCTTCATATCTTCATAGTTCATTGAGAATTGAATAGCTTGAGAGCTAATTCTTTTTGTATTGTGAAGAGGATTTCCACTTGATTGATAATACATGGTTGGGGTTTTATGCTGGTGCTTTCCCCTGGATAAATCTTGTGTTATGTGTGATTATTTCTCTTGATCAGTTATGCATCTTTCTACTTGATGTTGCTCATGAATTCGATTATGCTTCCGCTTAATGTTTTGTAGAAGTAGAACAAGTATTATGCTTTAGGACATTGCATATATCGGTTTGTTCTACAGGTGAAATTTCTACATGGTATCAAAGCACAAGTGATCAAGAAAGAACAATATACTGAGAGGAGATGTCAAAGTTTTGAGTTTTGGGTCGAGAGTTTGTAGAGAAGATCTGAAAATTTATATACAAAATTTTCAGAAATAAATAGCAGATTTGGATTCCTTGCAGAAAAATACCCAAAAAAAAAAAAAAATGGCTGAATCGGAGTTCGGATGAGGGAGATATCACTAATTTAAAATCAGCTCCTTTTCTAGAAAATTTCGTGACAGTGGGAAAGTGGAAATAGATTGGTGTGCTAGCCAAGAACCTGTATGCACTTGAGGTACAAGATGCATGCAAAGCCTTGAGGAGCAAGGCAAAGGTTAGAGACTTGGTGGTTGAGAGGGAGGGTATATTACCTCTCAACATGTAGAGATAGAAGAAGTATCAGATGATTGTGGAGGAGCCACGATTGGTGCAACAGCTTCAGGAGGTTGTGGAGCAGCCACAACAGGGGAAGTTGAGAGGAGATCGAGTAGAGACATCTACTCATGTAGAGACCTCCAGTAGGGGGAAACTTCGAGCCAGGTGGGCAGAGGGATCACATGCAGCCATACCTCCAGGTAAGAGGTGGGGCGATGTGGAGTGATCATCCCAAGGAGGAGGGGTAGGATCCTTGAGGTAACCAACCTCTTGGATGAGACCTTGCTACAAGAGCCCCGATGTGGAGTAGCAGGAACTGACTGATTGGGTAGAGACAGATGTAGATGCAGCGGCAAAGAGAGCAACAGTGCATGGAATCCCAGGATAGTGCATAGCTAGCAGGCTGCAGCAATGCGAGAGGCACAAGTGTTTTGCACAGTGCTAGGTGGCACAAAGAGGTGTGCAATGGTGCGAGATGCATGGAGATGTTGCAGTAGCACAGATGTCAGAGAGGGAGAACTTGTCAGTAGCAGGTAGAGCTTCAACATCATAGTATGTTCCTAGCCCAACAGAGTGGTCAGTTGGGAGTGTTTTTGTTCCAAGTGTTATTGGAGCAAGTGGACCGGGTAGATATGTTGAATGCAGAACATTCCATAGTTACATGATCGGGTTTGAGAGGAAGCCTTTTTTGTTGAGAGGGAGTGTTGAAAAGTGAGCAATAAGAAATGCTAAATTTAGAATGTGCTAAAAATAGACCTGCTAAAAATAGCATGTCTAAAAATAGGAGTTTGGCCAATGAGGTCATTGGCCACATTGGGTGAGAGGTGAAATTGCTAAAAATAGAAAGTTCTAAAAATAACATTTCTGGGTCCCTTCCTATTTATAGCAGTCCCTAGTCTATCTATAGGAAGTAAAATTAATTTTGGTCTTAACAGCATGTTGAGGCCCCGAAAATCGAGTCTACAACAAGGGGGATACCCACCCAGTCCGGACCTTGGTTGGCAGCTCCTTATCCGTTTGGTATAGCAGGTCCGACTGGGGATATGGGATCAGTTTCCCAATCTATGAGTGTGTGTGTGTGTGTAGAATTTTATGTTCCTGATCTAACAGTTCCTAATTAAGATATTCTAATTTTAACTTTAATCTAATGCTATGCTATTGTATTCTAATAAGCAGCAACATCTAAGTCTATACTAACCCGAGATGTAATTCTTCTATTATGTGATCTAAAAAGATTTCAAATAACAACTGGTAATAAAGATCATTAAGCTATTATGAGAAAAGAAATCAATAAGGATGAACCACTTCGTATAAAAAGTTAGACGAAACAGTTGTGAAAAAACATATCGCATAATGATCTATTCATACATTAAGCATAAATAAATAGCTATCACCGTACAAAAGTTCCAAATGATAACTCAGGCAGTCACGCAATAATACATAAACAACTAAAAATTGTATATCACTTTAACACATAAGCAGAAATGGTTAAGAGATAAAAGTACCATTTATAACTAGTCCTACTCATGAGCTTCAAGCGACAATGATTTATCTCTCCTTGATCTAACATCCACTAAGAGTACAGAAGTGCAACATCAGTAGCAGATATCAAATGCAAACATCAACAAATCCTGTTCCATTCATTCATCAAAACCTCCTCAAAGGGTGCAAAAGTGCATGTTCTGAGGACAAGTTTTTGATAAATTTCTGGACCCTTCTCTAAATGCATGAGAAGGGTTTAAATACTACTAACTAAATCTAAAAATAACTTATTTACAAAAATTCAGGATACGGTTTAAATGACCATCCTTTTTCTAAGCAAAAATAAAGCAAAACTATTTCTAAAATTAAATCTAATATCTAACTATTTCTGCATTTGCTCCTTAACGTTGCAAGCATTCAGTATTTGCTTGAGTAGAGTCGGCTGACTTTCTTCCGCTTTTAGTTGAGCTAAGAAAATAGAATTGGCAAGAGCTGGCACCATCTTCTCAGCAAAATCGATGATATACTTGAGAGTCATCCACTGATTATGTGGCTTTACCGTGTATGCCCAGTAATAATCCCAGTTCAACTTGGTTAACCCTTTAGATTGCTTCTGCCTTTTCTTTAGCTTTCTGTTTCCAGTTTGTTTTTATCATTTCTTTCTTTCAATTTTCAGGCTTACAGGTGACTGAGCAGTTAGAAGATTTCCTTCTCGAGCAATTTTCTCAGCGATGCACGATTAGCGCCATCGGAAACTGCCTCTGTTCTTTGATCCGGGCTTCTATGATGCGTTTTTTCGCTTTTTACGCCTCTTTTTCTTATCGGGTATAAAGCTCAAAATTTGTAAAAATAATGATTTTGTGAGCTCTTGACCCTAAGCATTAAACTGTCTGTTTCTGATATCAGCATCATTCAATACCCATTTAACCATGGCTGTATATGAGAGATCTGTAATGGATGGCTCAGCAGAATTCTGTGAATCTGCGGCTCTGTTGCATGCGGTGTCTGCATATAAGGGCGCCATTTCTCTGTCTTTGGACATTGGAGCCTTACCCTTTTTCCCCATAGCTTCCTGCACATTGCTTTGTGTAACTTTTGTTCTTCGTTCCTGCAGTTCACAAGTGAGGTGAGAGTAATGATAATAAATAATGACAGGAAAGCTTTAAATGCCAAGGATATGCAAAAACACGCCACCTTACATGAACTGGCTCTTCGGAAAACACAAAACCATATTTTATTAACAACTGGCATGTAACTCATTAATTATCATTAAAGCACGTAACCGGTTTTTGGTTTATGGAAAAACTTTTTCTTGAATATTGAGCCAGGAAAATCTGCGATGGAATGTTTCTGCGATTTGCATCGCAGTATCACATATCGCTGTATCGCATTACCACAATATCATCATGTTGTTTTATCGCAAGGTTGCTTGATCACAATATTGCAAGATCGCGGATCGCAATATCGCAAGATCGTAGTTCACTTAATTGTTTAATCACTATGTGTATTTTATGCGATTTTGCGGTATGTGATATGCGATATCGCATATCGGCGATTTTAAGGTTTTCCAACGTGAGTGCTCATTAATGCATGTGATGCGATGGAGTTTTGCGTCGCATTCTCGCATTTTTTATTATTTTGACTCATAAGAAGATGCCCTATCATTCTTTGCGCGATGCGATATTTCTTAAGGAGTGACATTATTTTCTTCATCATGAAACTTAAGCTTTTTAGATTTTTCAAAAGTATTTTCTTAAGTCCATGATGGTAAGTTTTATCCAAAAGGAAATGTAAGCACTAATTGATTTTTTTAAAATTTTTTGACAAAGGGTCCCCACTTATATAGTGTTATTGCTAATACTAAATAAGGAGGGGGGTTGTTGGTGGCCACAACAATTGGCGATTCATTTGGAAGAACCAGTTATCTCTGTTTTTCTATTGAATTTTCTAAACTTCCAAAACAGAAATTTTTTTGGAAAGTTAAACTTTATTATGGAAAGATAAAGTACATTATACTCTAACTTGTCAACAACATTTTGTTTCAACTATTTTCAACTTTGATTATTTGCTCCCTCAGGCTAGTCCTTGTATTTACATTAGTCATTACTTGGTTTGTAAAGATAAAACAAAGTCTTATCTGTAAACCAGTTTTAAATATGCTCACTTGTCGTAGGTAGAGCCTCTGCTGCCAGCAGGCGTTTATAGCCTCGACAGGGTTACCTGTTACCTAGTAATGATCCTGTATCCTACTTAAAGCAGCCTACAACTTTCAAAGAAGAATCCACATCCAAACTTATTGTTTTGATTTTCTTTTTACTCTTAAAGAACAATGTCTTGGTTTGATAGCCAATTTATGACACAGTCATTCACTTGATTTATAACTTTTCTGAACAAGCTGGCTCGTGATGAGACCCCTTGTCTTTTGATTGCAATAATCTTGAGTCATTGCCCTGTTGTGGTGTAAAGTATTTGGCAAAGTCAGCAAGTTATAATATCTGTGATTATGATAAGCCGGCTCGTGATGAGACCTCTTATTCTTCAAGATGAAGTGTATCCTTGGGTTGTTCCTCTGAAAGTTGCGATTTCCTTATCAGGGAGGAAGTCATTGTTTCCTTAAGATAGCTCTGGACGACAATAGTAGAGTTTTTGGAAATAGTTGTTCTACAGAGAATCTTCATTTTGTTATTGATACCTTTCATTGTACTGACATAAAACAATTTCTTCACTAAAGGTTGTTTTCATCAAACTTTATGAAGTTGAAATTAGTATCATATCTAAGCTAGAGTCTTTAACTGTGTCTATCAATAATAAAGATCAATTTTCCAAAAGATTTGCTATTTATACAAGCGAAACATCAAAATATGAAAGAGAATTGGTGTCTTATTCGTAAATGCCTAATGTAACCACTCACAACTGGTTTTATTATGAAAAGAAAAACAATTACTCTACAAAAATAGAAGAATAATCTTCTATGGAAAATATTTCTTGAGAATTTGTCCGTTAATAGGAAAAGAGTCTCTCTTATCTGCTAAATCCTGTAACGCAAACGTTGATGGACCTATGACTTCTACAATTTGAAAAGGACCAAGCCACATTCTTTGAAATTTTGTATGTTTGCCTTCCTCTTCATGAGCCTTGTCCCATTTTAAAACTAAGTCTCCCATCTGAAAGTCTTTTCTGGTCATTATGTTTGAATCAAAAGAGGATTTTACTAGTGCTTGATGATGAGCATGGGTTTTCTTAGCCTGTTCTCGTTGTTCTTCTAATTTGATTATTTCCATTCGTCTTAGCTATAAGGAGGAAGTTGGTACTTCATCAATGTATTGAACTAGAGACAAAGAGGGAATTGCTAAATGAGTCAAAAGAACCACTTCTTTCCAATAAACTAAATTAAAGGGAGAAGTGTCGATAGAAGCTTTTTGCGTTATTTGGTTTGCCCATAAAGCATATATCAATGCCTTATGCCAATTTTTATGATTTTGGTCAACTGTTCTTTTAATAATCCTGATTAGGTTTTTATTTGTAGACTCAGCTAACCCATTGCCTTGTGGGTAATAATTGGCCGAATATTTAAGTTTGAATCCTATTTTAAGTGAAAATCTAGTCATTGCATTTCCAGAAAAGTATGATGCATTATCAAACATTAAAGCGGAAGGCAATCCAAACCTGGTGATTATAAATTGATCTATGAACTCAATGATATTTTCAGCATTAGCCGCCTTGAGTGGAATTGCTTCTACCCACTTAGTAAAATAATTTGTTGCTGTAAGGATATATCTATGCTGCTTAGAAGAGTGAGGAACGATCTCACCTATTATGTCCAATCCCCATTGACTGAAAGGTTGCTCAATGTTAACTGGTTGTAGTGGCAAGGATGGCTTCTTTTGTCTCCCAACAGTAGTTTGACAGACTTGACATTTCCTCACGTAACTGTGCCAGTCTTTAAATAACGTGGGCCAGTAATAGCTTGCGCGCAAGATTTTATGTGCAGTAGCATCTCCAACATAGTGTCCGCCTGCTAGCCCATCGTGGAGTTCCTGCAAAACTTTTTCAGCTTCAGATTTCTCAAGACATCTAAGAAGAACATAATCATAATTTATTCTAAAAAGAATATCATTTATGAGCTGATATTGTTTGGCTTTCAACCTTAGAGATCTTTTCTTAGTATGATCGAGGTGTGAAGGAGCATACCCGTTCTTAAGATAATAAATGATATCAACGTATAATGATTCTGCATCGTTTAGGCTTACCTCACACATTTGTACCTCTGCAGATGGAATTTCAGAAATTTGCGACGCTCCAGCCAACATTTTGCAAAAGCCTTGACCTTTTACAATGTTTGCTGGTTTAATTTCTATGTCATATTCCTGTAAGGCAGTAACCCAATTGGCCCTTTTCTCACCCACATCCTTCTGTACTAGAATATTTCTTACTGTTGGAAACGGTACTATAATTTTTGTATGGGTCTTGAGTAAAAAAGGTCTGAAGTATTTGACTGCTTTGAAAACAACATAAGCCTGTTTCTCCACATCTGAATAATTTAATTCAGTGCCCTGTAAATTTGAACTGAAAAAAGAAATTGGGGCTTCCGCTTTTTCTTGATTTGCTTGAGTGAGTATCGCAACATATGACCTATCTGAGGCAAATGTATATAAAATAAAAGGCTCTGAAAAATTCGGAGTTGCTAAAGATGGAGCATTAATAATAGCTTGTTTGATTAGGTTGAATGCTTCGTGTTCATCTTGGCCCCATTTAAAATTTTAGTTCTTTGTAATCATGGCTTGCAAAGGAGACACGATCCATGAAAAATCTGGAACAAATCTCTTTACAAATTTGATCTAACCAAGGAAAGATTGCATGGCTTTTCAGAAATTTCTTTGATTCTGTCGGAATCGATGTGAATTCCAGATTTTGACACTATGAATCCTAGAAGTTTCTCTTCACTTAAAGCGAAAAAGGATTTTTTCGGGTTAAGTGAAATTCCATACCTTAAACACCGTTGGAAGATTTGTTTTAAATCTCTAAGATGGTTGCTTCGTTTCTTGGAATACACTGTTATATCATCCAAATAAATTACTACAGATTTATTGACTAAACCTTTGAATGCTATGTCCATGGCTCTCTGGAATGTGGCACCAACATTAATCAAACCAAATGGCATCTTTCGATATTCGTATGTGCCCCATTTGATTCTGAATGTGGTTTTTAATTGATCATCAGGATGTACCAACACTTGATTGTATCCTGAAAATCCATCCAAGAAAGACATTAATTTTGAGCCTACCACTGCTTGCAATATTTGTTCCATAGGTGGTAAAGGAAAGTTATCCTTTTGGCAAGCCTTGTTAAGGTTTCGAAATGCAAATCCTAATATCTCCGTTTTTCTTTCTAACAGGTACCATATTGGAGACCCATTTAGAATGTCTAATGAGAAACATTATTTTGGCTTTCAATAACTTATTGAGTTCAGTCTTTATCTGATTTTCTAAATTAGGATGGATCTTTCTCAACTTTTGCTGGACAGGTTTTTCATTATCGATCATTGGAATAGTATGTTGGATGATAGAAGTGTCATATGTTTTGAGTTCATCATAGTTCCAAGCAAAAACATTTTTATATTGTCTCAAAAGACGAATATACGCTAATTTTTCTTCAGGGGCTAAGCCGAGACCTAGATTAATGTTTTGTGGTTTGGCATCGGTTCCTAGGTTTACCAATTCGTAATTCAAAGTTGAACTTTGGAGTTTTGAATTGGTAGACCTTTTAAACTGATCTTTCAAATCGTACAGGTCTTCTAACTTGACTACCGACTTAGGTATAGCATTGTTAGTGCTATCTTGTTGCAATTGTTGATCATGTTGGCCTTTGTCAATTATTTGATTGGAGTAGGATCCTTCAGATGTGAGGAAATTTATGATATCAGGATCGTCGTTGAATACTCTCCAGTTTTTGATGTTATCAGGAATAGATGGTCTAAAGATTAATTCTATTGAAAATCTATCTGGACTAAAGTCTTCTGAAGGAATAAGCTTAGATGCTATGTTAGCCAAAAGGTCTGCACTTGCATTCTGGAGTCTGGGAATTGAAGAAATATTAAATGCTATAAAATGCTCAATTAGATCTTGAACTAAGGATTGATAATGTTTTAAATGACCTGATAAGAAATGTATAGTATTACGTACCTGTCTGACTACAATTTCAGAGTCTCCGAAAACTTGAAGGTACTTGACGTCTAACCCGATTGCTTTGTAAAACCCTTGGACTAAAGCCTCATATTCTGTTGTATTGTTGGTGCAATCAAATTCAAGTCTGCATGTTAGCATAATTTTATCTCCTTCTGGACTAATTAGAATGCATCCTGCTCCTGCTCCTTCGTTAGATTTAAAACCATCAAAAAATAATTTCCAAAACAAAGATTTATTTATAGGACTATCTAAAAAATTGATACATTTTGAACTATCCGTTTGAGAAAAATTTTTGACTTGGGAAAAAACAGAATGTTCCAAGTAAGGTGACGTATGAGCATTAAAATTGCCGAGGAAAGAATCTACTGAGTAATTGCCAATAATGGTACTATTATATGCTACTGGTTCATTTTCCCCCTCTAGATCCATTACTATGTATTTCTGATGTAGTTCTCGTTCAACTTTTATTTGATTTGGTTTACCATTATAGGGCAGCCACATGTGCGACCAGTCATTTGCGAAGTATCCATGAACTTTTTCTGACCAATCCCTGCTAAGAATTAAGCCATAAAATTTTGGAATATCAGCAACTAAAATGTCAATAACTTGACATACCTTTGGGTTGGATGATAGCCTTATGGTTACTTGATTTATTTTGCCAATCACTTCGAATTGAGATCGATCTAGCTGAACTATGCACACAGTGGATTTCTGTGGTTGAACGTTTAATTTGGCACATATGGACTTTGGTAAAATATTCGATGAAGCACTAGAATCCACTAAGCAATTATGCACATTTTTATTGAAAATTTCATAAGTAAGGAGAAACGAGGGAGTATGAGATCTCGATCTTCCTCCAATTAGAGTGATGTCATTTGGATCAATCTTATTGGTCACATTAGTTGGAGGTCTTCCCATGTTATGGGAAGCTTGAGAAAGTACAGCGGTAGGCAAAGGTGCAACTGGCACAGCATGTAATTCTTTCAACATTATCTTTTGTTGATGCTTTAACTTGTTCAATTCGTAAAGAGTGATGTTGGCCCTAGTCATTTTCATATCTTCTATAATATTGTACTCCATTTTAGCCGAAACGATCAGCGTTTTAGATGGAGTTGATGAATCTGTTTGGACTGGGCTGGTTTGAGTCGCTTTAGATGTCGTTTTCTTTGTTGCGACTTTATCCTTTATTGTAGAGCTTGCGCTCTTTGGTATAGGGATAGTTTGGGGAGGATCAAGCTGATTTTTACTTCGTGTGCTAACTGGGAATACTTCTTGATATTCTTCTTGTGGGAGGATGAAATCCCACATTCCTTGTAACTCTACAACCTCTTCTTCATCAGTTTGCCCTTCAGTGGCAATTTCCTCTTCCTCTTCTTCGGATTCAGCGTTTGTAATAGCATTGGGTGGCTTTGAATCCGTTGAAGGGCCTCTTTTAAAAGCTCTGTAGGGATTTTTTGAACAAGTTTATGCTACTTTCTTCTTGATGTCGACCATTTCATTGGACATGGTTTTCAGAACTTTTTGCAATCCTTCCAAATCGAATGGATCTTTTGTTTGTTTCTTCTTGGAATCTTCCTTGAAGGTGACTTTCTTGGATTTCCGTTCCTCTATTGCGGATTTCTTCTCTAAGGCTATTATACGTTTCTCTACTACTATTGCTTCTTTCATGTTTTCGGCTAAGGTTGTTTTACTAGCCTTGTCCACGAAGATTGCTATGTTTGATGGTAGACCAATGATATACCATTCACTTCGTACTTCTTCGCTAGGCTGGGAAGTAGTAGGAATTTTGTTTAGGATTTTATTGAAACGTAAATTGAAATCTTTGATAGGCTCTCTTGACTCGGCTCTAAGGTTAGATAGGTCGTTGATTAGCTTGTCGTAGACTTGTCATCACCAAACTTGGTCAGGAATTGCTCTTGGAATATGTCCCAACTAATGATGGATCCAGAGGGTAATGAGAAATACCATGATCCGGTTGTTCCTTGCAGAGTATAAGGAAAAATTCGAACAACAACATCTTCATTAGTAACCCCATTGAGATTAATGGATAGCATAAAGTTGTTTATATGCTCTTCTGCTAGCATGCCTGCCTCAGGATTAAACTTAGGCAGCCATTTCTCAGGATGGGCCAGTATTTGAATCAAGGGTACAAGCATTAAGACTGCCCCAGGGTTATTCCATGGAGATTGGGCCATTGCTGAACTACTAATAGAGGAAAGTGCAGAAGATGATCCCTGCGGTTGGGAAGATGAGGATATTATGATTGCAGATGATTGAGGAGGAGTTGTGGGGGTTCCAGTGGAAGGATGGACAATGATCTGAAGTGGAGGAGTGGATGGTTGACTTCGCGGTGAAGAGGTTGATATGGATGATGATGATGATGAAATAGTCTCGCTATTGGACTCCTTAAGTGATTTCCTTTCTCTTTTCCTTTTGGGAAGAGGTAATTCAATTGGTTGAACGCCAAACTTTTCACTCTTTAATCTGGTCAGGGGATGAGCAGGGTTATATTGCGAAGTCACGTTGCCTTGAGATTTATCAGATCTTTGAGGAGAAATAGAAAATCGTTGAATTTTGTGAATCAGAGATTCGACTTCAGGAGGTTCAATAGTAGATTGTTCTGAAATGTCAGGGTTTGTAACAGCGGTTGATACTCCAGTGACTTCTAACTTTGGATTTAAGTGTAATGGAGAATTCGGGGGAGATGGTGAGGGCGATTTACTCTCAGAATGGTATTCAGATTTAGATTTACTTGCCATTCATAGTTCAGGACCTCCTTCTACTGCCAAATATGTTGAGGCCCCGAAAATCGGGTCTACAACAAGGGGGATACCCGCCCGGTCCGGATCTTGGTTGGCATCTCCTTATCCGTTTGGTATAGCGGGTCCGACTGGGGATATGGGACCAGTTTCCCAATCTATGAGTGTGTGTGTGTAGAATTTGATGTTCCTGATCTAACAGTTCCTAATTAAGATATTCTAATTTTAGCTTTAATCTAATGCTATGCTATTGTATTCTAATAAGTAGCAACATCTAAGTCTATACTAACCCGGGATGTAATTCTTCTATTATGCGATCTAAAAAGATTTCAAATAACAACTGGTAATAAAGATCATCCAGATATTATGAGAAAAGAAATCAATAAGGATGAACCACTTCGTATAAAAAGTTAGACGAAATAGTTGTGAAAAAACATATCGCATAATGAGCTATTCATACATTAAGCATAAATAAATAGCTATCACCATACAAAAGTGCCAAATGATAACTCAGGCATTCATGCAATAATACATAAACAACTAAAAACTGTATATCACTTTAACACATAAGCAGAAATGGTTAAGAGATAAAGTACCATTTACAACTAGTCCTACTCATGAGCTTCAAGCGACAATGATTTATCTCTCCTTGATCTAACATCCACTAAGAGTACAGAAGTGCAACATTAGTAGCAGATATCAAATGCAAACATCAACAAATCCTGTTCCATTCATTCATCAAAACCTCCTCAAAGGGTGCAAAAGTGCATGTTCTGAGGAAAAGTTTTTGATAAATTTCTGGACCCTTCTCTAAATGCATGAGAAGGGTTTAAATACTACTAACTAAATCTAAAAATAACTTATTTACAAAAATTCAGGATACAGTTTAAATGACCGTCCTTTTTCTAAGAAAAAATAAAGCAAAACTATTTCTAAAATTAAATCTAATATCTAACTATTTCTGCATTTGCTCCTTAACGTTGCAAGCATTTAGTATTTGCTTGAGTAGAGTCGACTGACTCTCTTCCGCTTTTAGTTGAGCTAAGCAAACAGAATTGGCAAGAGCTAGCACCATATTCTTAGCAAAATCGATGATATACTTGAGAGTCATCCACTTATTATGTGGCTTTACCGTTTATGCCCAGTAATAATCCCAGTTCAACTTGGTTAACCCTTTGGATTGCTTTTGCCTTTTCTTTAGCTTTCTGTTTCCAGTTTGTTTTTATCATTGCTTTCTTGCAATTTTCAGGCTTACAGGTGACTGAGCAGTTAGAAGCTTTCCTTCTCGAGCAATTTTCTCAATGATGTGCGATTAGCGCCATTAGAAACTACCTCCGTTATTTGATCTGGGCTTCTCTGATGCATTTTTCGCTTTTTGTGCCTCTTTTTCTTATCGGGTATAAAACTAAAAATTTGTAAAGATAATGATTTCTTGAGCTCTTGACCCTGAGCATTAAACTGTCTGTTTCTGATATCAGCATCGTTTAGTACCCATTTAACCATGGTTGTATATGAGAGATCTGTAATGGATGGCTCAGCAGAATTCTGTGAATCTGCAGCTCTGTTGCATGCGGTGTCTACATATAAGGGCGCCATTTCTCTGTCTTTGGACATTGGAGCCTTACCCTTTTTCCCCATAGCTTCCTGCACATTTCTTTGTGTAACTTTTGTTCTTCGTTCCTGCAGTTCACAAGTGAGGTGAGAGTAATGATAATAAATAATGACAGGAAAGCTTTAAATGCCATGAATATGCAAAAACACGCCACCTTACATGAATTGGGTCTTCGGAAAACACAAAACCATATTTTATTAACAACTGGCATGTAACTCATTAATTATCATTAAAGTGCGTAACCAGTTTTTGGTTTATGGAAAAACTTTTTCTTGAATATTGAGCCAGGAAAATCTGTGATGGAATGTTTCTATGATTTGCATCGCAGTATCGCATTACCGCAATATCATCATGTTGTTTTATCGCAAGGTTGCTTGATCGCAATATCGCAGTTCGCTTAATTGTTTAATCACTATGTGTATTTTATGCGATTTTGCGGTATGCGATATGCGATATCGAATATCGGCGATTTTAAGGTTTTCCAACGTGAGTGCTCATTAATGCATGCGATGCGATGGAGTTTTGCATCGCAATCTCGCATTTTTTATCATTTTGACTCATAAGAAGATGCCCTATCATTCTTTGCACGATGCAATATTTCTTAAGGAGTGACATTACTTTCTTCATCATGAAACTTAAGCTTTTTAGATTTTTCAAAAGTATTTTCTTAAGTCCATGATGGTAAGTTTTATCCAAAAGGAAATGTAAGCACTAATTGATTTTTTTTTAAATTTTTTACTGAGGGTCCCCACTTATATAGTGTTATTGCTAATACTAAATAAGGAGGGGGGTTGTTGGTGGCCACAACACAACAGTTTGAAATTTTAATTAATTAATTCAGTTGAGTTAATTAATTAAGGAAATTCGAATTTGAAGTCTTTGTGAGCATGCACATGAGTTTCCTCCACTGATTTAGGGAATAAGCATGAGTTCTATAATGAGAGAATTAGTTGACTTAGTTCTTACTATTCAAGTCTAGTTAGATTATTTTAACAAGTTATTAAAATAGTAAAATATAGTTTCTTAATGCTTGCATGCATGTGACAACTATTATTTTAGATAACTGAGGATTCACTCATGGATAACTATTGCATGTCAGTTCTATCAAAGACCCAGTTGAGATCAGATGTGGGACAATGTACTATCAGATGCCTAACTATTTCTAGTAAGTAGTTTTTGCATGGTTGAGGAACTAGTGTTCTCAAGGAATACATAGTTGGACCATTGGTTGTTTTTGGTATGTTGGAATTAATAGCATATGCTTTTGCTATTATTTGGACCATAGGGAAAGCCTATATAAATAGGGCTTGGGTGGTTCATGAGGCATATCTTCATATCTTCATAGTTCATTGACAACTGAATAGCTTGAGAGCTAATTCTTTTTGTATTGTGAAGAGGATTTCTACTTGATTGATAATACATGGTTGGGGTTTTATGCTGGTGCTTTCCCCTGGATATATCTTGTGTTATGTGTGATTATTTCTCTTGATTAGTTATGCATGTTTCTACTTGATGTTTCTCATGAATTCGATTATGCTTCTGCTGAATGTTTTATAGAAGTAGAACAAGTATTATGCTTTAGGACATTGCATATATCGGTTTGTTCTACAGGTAAAATTTCTACACATTTCTGGCTGGGAGCTGGGCTGACTGCCTAGGATATTTGCGTAATTTCTAGGCAGAGCAACTAATTGCTGCTCAAAGTTTTGCAAATTCTGGGATGAGCAACCCTGTTGGGGAAATTTGTGCAATTTCTGTTGGGAGTGTTCGCTGGAAAAATTGCGCAATTTGGGAGCCCAACAGGCTGCTAAACAGGATTGTGCAATTTCTAGAGGGAAGGTTGGTTGCCCTCCAGAAATGCGCAATTTTTCTTGGGGATGTTGCTTAGCCTGCAGTTGGACCAAGTCCAGGTGAACAGCTTGTGAGGGAAATGCATCAAGATGTGATCGATGGGCTGCCTTTGTGCATGACAAGCACTGCAGCTTGTGTACTTGACGAAGCAAGACAAGGTGTTGTGAAAGGTTGGTAGGGAGGCTCCAAAATAGGCCAAGGCAAAATTTTGGAGGGTGTTTGTAGCTGCTACAACATAAATTTATGTCCTTAAAGACATTAACATTACTTCACTCTCTTCTTCTATTTCCACGCGTTGGAAATCCGCTAGTGATGTCGGATTACCTTCACATCTAGCACTAGAGTGGTCTGACTCTATCTCCAATATTAAAATTGCAGGCATTGTCATCTCCCCAAAGGAGGACCGATGAATTCATTTGAAGGTTATCTGAAAGGACGTGTTATTGTTCGTGAGGCCTATCACTTAATCACCCATCCCTATGAATCGAACATACTATTCTCCTAACTCTCGCAATCCTAGAAACGGAACATGCCACTAAAACTTTAGTGTTTTATTTGGTTGGTGGCTCACAATTGTGTATTCACATGGGACAACCTTTCTAAGCGGGATTTTCAAGGCCCTAACAAGTGTGCTCTATGCATGTCACATGGTGAAGACATCAATCATCTGTTTATCCTTTGTGCTTTCACATCCTCGATTTGGTATAGGATTCTTAATTCACTGCAAATTCAAGTTGATTGGGATAAGTCAGATATTGTTACTTGCCTTGGTTGGTGGACTAAGGACTACAAGCAGCACCAAAATTTACCTTTTTTTGCTCTCTAGGGCATCTAGAGGGCCAAGGACACCCTCATTTTCATGCAGGTGCAAATTGACTTCTAGAGGACTTGCAGTAGGATCACATGCTACTACCAGGAATTCTACTCTCACTCTTCCATGTGCCACAAAATTATCCTTCCTCCTAAGAATATATGGTCTTCCTTCCCTGTGGGATTTTTCAATGGTGCATCTTCTTTTGGATTGTGGCAATGGCATGGAGTCTCCTACACTCTCCAATTAGAAGTAGAGGGTCAGAGTTCTCATTAATATCTTCCGAAAATTGTCCATTTCCCACATCTACAAACATCAAAATGGTGAGGCTGACACTCTATCCAAGACTAGATGCAGCGTTATTCCTAGAAAGATCCATTTTCAATCTTTCGTCCATGGTGAACTACAAGAAACTAGACACATCAATATTTGAGGACTTTTTTATCACATGGACAATTAAAATTTTTTCATGTTATATGACCATGGACCAATGGACATTTTGGCTCAATTGTATGAGTTACTAGTGTTTTCTTCTTTCACATGTATTTTTTGCATTATTTTTGTTCTTTTGTAACTCAAAATGTTATGGTGCATTGTATTTCGCAGTAGATTCTGAACTAGCTTTTGCCCTTGATTCCAAACATCTCTAAAAATGGCATGACATATCATTCATAATATTGAATTTTCTTATTCGTTTTATTGAAAGCATTTTTTCTATTTTGAAAAAAAAAAGTACAAAAAAATATTTAAAAAAAATATTTCATAGAATGGATCTCTTATCTTAAAAAGACCAAGATCCAACAGTAACTTGTATTTCTCCCCAGTGGGGATGCCTACCTAACCTTAATATGTTATTTATTAATCTTTTGAAATGTGAAATGTGGGTGGACATTTTCCTTTTAACACACATGGCTTGGCACATTGATAAAGGTTAGCATCAAGCTATGTGTCTAACATTCCCTCATGTTAAATACATGTGCATGGGGTGGCAAAGAATTGTGAGCTACAATGGAGGTGAGGTAGGCCACCCACTCCCACGCTTATGGTTTCACAATCATCTGTAACAAAATTTTAATGGTATTGACTATGGTGTACGATATATCTCCCATGCAATGTTGATCGTGGCAGTAACTCGATGAGTTTTCATATCCTGTCTACTATCCATGGTGTTTTGAGCAAGGAACCAATGTATCTCATGTTGTTATTGCACTCTACAAAGCTAGGGCTAGTTTTGAATCAATGGCATTTCTATCAAATTCACATCTTGTGGAGTCTAAATCCTCAAGTATCTCATACCCTTGTTTAGTGTTGGTATTCTAGACACTTTTCAATTTAGTTATGAGTCTTGGACCTTGTTGCTTCAATGGGCGCAATTTCATTTCATAAGTTGGCTTTTGATTTATTGTTGTTTGTATTTTCCACCATGGTCTCAATTGTTGGTTGTTGGGAGTTTCTATTTGCAATCTTTGTCCTTTGTTGTGTTGTGACTGTGGTTTGAGTATTGGTTGCTAGAATTTTAGTGTCACATCAAGGAAAATTGGTTATTAGCTCCTCTTTTGTTCGCACAGACTATTACTTGGGCTAGCGCTTTGCAACCTAGGCTCATTCATGAGTGGTCAGTTATTGTACTGCGACCTCTAATTTTTCCTTTCAAGGATGACACTCTTGCCTTCACCATTAACAAGTTACTAGTTTGTCCTTCAGTTAGTATTCTAAGGTGTGGCTCTTTAATTCAATTTTTGCATAGTCTTTTGGCATTCAAGGTCATGGTTCCCCACCAACATTTGTTAAATTGTCAAGCTAGTGGTCATCCTATTATGGGCAAATGGAGTCATCAAATCACAAGTGACTTGCTTCTTTCTTTAGTGTTGTACCCCTAAAGGTGCATAAGAAGATTCTATTACTAGAAGCCAAGGAATTTGGGGACCACCCCTATTTCTAGAACTCAGAGGTTACCAAAGAAAATTTTCTAAGGCTTCCAAAACTTAATAAAATGAGAAAAAACAACTAATTTTCTTGAATTCCTTGGCTACAAGGCTACAATTTGACTCTTTGTTTCAGCTAGTTATGAAAAACAACCAAATTAATAACTACAACTTGTTCTCTCATTTGGAAGACAACAAGAAAATTCCAAAAAATGTAAGATTCAAAGTTAATGATTTGGATGCTCATCTATGTCAAGTGGAGAAAACTCTTCTAACAAATTCCAATTCTAGGGATCTCACTAACCCTCTAAGAGACCCTACCAAATTTCTATTTGGTAGCTCTCCAAAGCCTTCAATTCCTATGTTAGATTAATTAGAGGATTTTCCAGATTTTGGGTCTTACCTTTTTGAGAATGTAAGGTATGGTGCTAACTTTGGTTCAATAGTCTCTTGTTGCTCTTTTGGTTGGATGTTGGGGTAATTTCACATTTGAAGCACTAGTTATGTTCACACAACATTTAAGGGAGCTTCTAGAGCTCTCTAGTCTACTTCATTATCACAATTGCTCTAATGATTATACTAATGCATGCCAATCTTTTGGTAATTTGGCATGGCCACCAATGTGGTTCCTAGCTTATTTCATTTGGTGATGGCACTAGCAATCGTTGTTGGTGGCAATTATATTTTGGTGTGTTCACTAGTTGTCATGGTTCTTGTTGTGTTCGATTGTTGGTGGCGATTCTAATGTTGTTATGTTCACTATCTATAATGGCTCTCGTTGTGATGTTCATGGTGGATGTTGTTCTTCTTATCATGTACTAGAGGGAGTGGTAGTTGGCCTCTTGTAAGTCAATCATGTTTTACGCTTTCAAAATCTTTGCTGATATTTTCCATATAATTCTAATTCCCGTAATGCAATAGAATGTTTCTTACAGTGGTCTGAATCTCGCGAGAGGTAATCGTGGTTTCTTGTTGTAGCGGGCAAGTTTCGATGACTCGCTCGCTAACTTCTCAAAGATATCGTTGATGAAGCTGTTCATTATCCCCATGGCCTTGCTAGAAATGCCAATATTTGGGTGAACCTGCTTCAAAACCTTAAAGATATAGATCTTGTACGTCTCAATGCTCTTCTTGTGCTTCTTCTTGCCCTTCTTGTCTCCGCCTTCTTTTGGAAGCTTCTTCTCGGCCTTGGGACTGGGCTTCTTCTCTGTAACAGGGGACTTCTCTGCGACGGGCTTCTTCTCAACGGCTTTCTTGTCTGCCTTTGGAGCCATAGTTGTGACGAACAGAAAATACGAACCTAGATGACAAGGGAATGGTTCAACCAAAATAGAAAATAAGAGATCACGGATCTCAGCGGAAATATCGAAAAGGAATCGATTGTCAGAGAGGAGATGATTGGATCCGGAACCCTGCTCTGAGTTATATTAACAGAAGTCTAGGCTCCTATTGGTTGGTTGGGTGTGGTAGGGATCGATGGCTTCCGTTTAATCTGGAGCCATAGATTAAAATTATTTTCCATATTAGCGGTTAGAGACTTTGACCAACCGAGGAATTCTCTGGGAAGTAAAAGATGCACTTGGTCATAACCCATTCTCGTTTTGCCAAATAAAATCGCAGAGTGAGTTTTTTTTCATTTAGTTTATCCGGTGTGAATATTTTGCGGTTTTTCAAGATATTTGAATTTATTTTTATATTTAAAAACACATTCGAAAATCTTATCAAAATTTGGAATCGCAAAAATTTTATGAAAAAAATAAAAAATCCACAAAATTTTTAATTATGAGAAAATAAAAAAATAATGTAACAAAATTTTAAGTTTCAATAATGATTTATTTAATATTAAAAATATTAATTTAAATTAATTAATAATTTATAATAAAAAAAATTAAATACTTTTTTTTTTAAATATTTTTTAATGGCCATCTAAATTTTGAATTTCATAGTTTATTTATGAAATTCAAATATTTTATAGCATGGTAATTTCCAATTAAAGTACTCTCATAATATTTTATTTCAAATAATTTAAAATAAATAAATTATTTAAATCAAATAATAAATATTATTTAAATTATGGTGCACTAGTAATCCCTATTCTTTTTCCTCCTTTATTAAATCTAATGTCTGAATCTAATTAGTCTAAATTTAAAGTTTTAATTTTTAATATTTAACAAAAATCTCTTTATATTCTCTTGTTTTAATTTTAAAATTTCCCAATGTTTTTCTGTTAATCTTAATTTTACTAATTAATTATTAAACAAATCTTATTTCTAAAGTTTCATTGCTAATAGTGGTTAACCAATCACTCTATTTGATATGGTCATGCACCTTTTCTTCTCACAAAAAGCTTTATCTGTTCATGAGGATGAGGATGGGTGGAGCATCCACCTGAAACATGGTCATGCACCTTTTCTTCTCACAAAAAGCTTTATCTGTTCATGAGGATGGGTGGAGCGTCCACCATAAACATTGGAACGTTCACCATAAACATCGAACGTACATGTTACACCAACCTAGATCCATCTTAAAAACCTCTCTTTTGAGTTCACAACTTGATCAAAGGTTTGCACCCAGAGAGATTTAGATTTGATCCCTCTCAGCGCTTAATAGATATGAGATTAAAATGGATCTAAGTTGGTTTCAATTGTGTCGTTTAATAGATATGAGATTAGGATGGATCTAAGTTGGTTTCATTTGTGTGCAACCATGGAAAATTTGTTGAACATCTAATTATCCTAAACATTTTAAATATGCTAAATATTTCAAAGATTAATATAGTCATTTTAATTTTAAATTTGCTCAATTATGATAGAGATTGTTTAATGATGAAATAAAAAAAATTGAATGCCAAGTAATAATGTAACAATGTTGAATGATAAAAATTGTGAATAATACTTGAATGTAGTCAATTACAAATAGTCTTTATTGTGATTTATCTCAAACTATTTTGTTCTACTATTCTTATTGTCACACATTAGTTTTGGGATCTTTTCATCGTAGACCATTCAAAATTTTAACTTGATCTATTGTATTAAACATCATACCTTGTCTCTGTTGCTCTCCAATATTAATAGTAGCTTTCTCCAAAGTCAATCATTGTGACTTATGGAGTGTTAAACCCCAAATAAGTTTCAAAGGTAGTTGTTTTCTATTACCTTGTTTGAATGCAAAGTTAGTAACAATGTTGAATGATGGAAAATGAGAATAATTAGAATGTAGTCAATTACAATAGTTTACAGTTCCATGAAGCAAACATTCCACGTAAGTGAATTTTTTTTTTAAGATGAAAATTTAAGTATTTTATTTATAGTTGAATTACTTTAACACATAAATCAATGCACACTTTCAATGAATTTTTGTGCTTATGCCAAAATCAATGCACACTATTAATTTAATTACTTTAAAATTAATGTACATCATACATCTAGTTACATTAAATATGAAATCAACATCTACAGTGAAATCAATGCATCAAGTGCAAGCATTCAAATAGAATTAGATATCAACATCTACATTGAAATCAATGCATCAAATACAAGTAATCAAATAAGATTAGAAATCAACATCTACACTTAAATCAATGCATCTAGTGCAAGTAATCAAATAGGATTAAAAATCAACATCTACAATTAAATCAATGTATCTAGTGCAAGCAATCAAATAAAAATAGAAATCAACAGCTACATTGAAAGCAATGCATCTAGTGAAATCAATCAAATATGATTAGAAATCAACATCTACATTGAAATCAATGGATCTATTTTAGTGAATACCATTGTATCTTCCCCTTCCTCTCTCCTCCATCTCTCTCTCTAGCCCTCCCCTCCTCTCTCTTTCTCTCTCTTATTTGTCTCTCTAGCTCACCCCAAAATGCACACACTCTCTATCCCTTCCTCTTCCTCTCCCTCTATCTCTATCTTCCCCTTCTCTCTCTCTGTTCCTCTTCCCTCCCTCTCTTCCTCCTCTCTCTCTCCGCCTCTCCCTCGGTCTCTTTGTCTCTGTCTTCTTCCCTCTCTCTCTCCTTGTCATCTATATCTATATCTCCCTCCATCTCTCCTTTGTCTCTTTATCTCACCCCCCAAACACGCACACACACTCTCTCTCCATATATCTATCTCTCCATCCCTTCCTCTCTTTATCTCTCTCTTCTTCCATCTCTCCCCCCTTCATCTATATCTATATCTCTCTATCTCACACCCCAAACATACAGACTCTCTCTCTCCATATCTATCTATCTCTCCCTCCCTCTTCCTCTCTCTCTCTCTCTCTTCCCCTTCTCTCCCTCTCCCTCCTCTCTCCCTTCCCTCTTGCTCTCCACACTCCACTCTCTCTCCATCTCTCCCTTGTCACTCCCTCTATCTCTCTCCACCTTTCTTTCTCTATGTCTTTATTCTTCCCTCTCTCCTTCTCTCTTGCAAGTCCTCTCTCTCCCTTTCTCTCGCACCTCCTTTTGTCTCTCCCCCTATCACTCTCCCTCTATATCACTATCTCCTCCTCCAAATCCATCTCTCTCCCTCTCTCCTTCTCCCTCTTCCTTCAACTCTCTCTCTCTCTCTCTCTTCCCTTCTTCTCTCCTCTCTCCCTCACTCTCCCTCCATCTCTCCATTGTCACTCCGTCTCTCTCTCCACCTATATCTCTTGATGTGTTTGTTCTTCCCTCTCTCTCTCCCCCTTGAACTCCATCTCTCTCTCCCTCCCTCTCTTCTTATCTCTCACCCCTCCTCTCTCTCTTTCTTCCTCTGTCTCCCTCTCTCTCCCACCTCCATCTCTCTCTCTCCCACCTCCATCTCTCTCTCTCCCCCCACCATTGATCTCTCCCTCTATGTCTCTGCCCTCCAACTCTATCACTATCTCCTTCTCTCTCCCCCTCTTGTCCCCCTTCCATCTCTTTCTCTCTTTGCCTCTCCCCCCCTCTCTCTCTGTGTCTCTCTATTTCCCTCTCTCTCCCCCTCCATTCATATGATCAAGAATTGTCCCTCTGTGAAATCAATAATATATGTAAGGTCTAATATAATAATAGTTATAATGGAGATGATTATTATTATAATATATTGGAATAATAATAATCAATATTATTGATTATTATACTAATAATAATATATAAATAAATAACCCCTTAAAGAAATAATAGTGTTTTCACTTTACATTATAGACAAACCAATTTCTTTTGATCAAATTAGTAGCTCCATGCCTTATATTTTACATTTTACATTTTGCATTACGTTACAAATTGCATTTTACATTTATTTATTTTTTCCCCTAGGAAAAATCGTAATTTTCATTATTAAAGGAAAATTACATGTTGTAGATGCTATACGCATATGCAGTGTATGAGGTTGTGTGCCTGTCAAGTAAGAGAAATAAAAAAATAAGCACTTCGCGCAGGGAGGCTCTGCCTTCAGTAGTGTTCATAATAAAGTTATCAAAAAATACTCTACACAGAGAGTATGTATGTCTGTCATCTTAAATACAACTGGTAATATATAAACATGAAAATATTAACAAAAAACAAAAAATAGGCTCCTGCTGAGCCTAAAGTATATAGTCCATGAATGGGTGATGGTAAAACTGGTAGTGTGCTCAATCCCTCTGCTCTTGGATCAGTCATGAGCCATGAGGCCTGACCGCTACCTCCTTGGATAACTAATCGGCAAGCGAGTTGTGTTCCTTGTAGATATGATGACAAGCGAAATTGTCAAAAAAAGAGATGAGTTTATGGGCCTCAAAGTGTAAGCAGAACAATTTGCATATAATTTTTTAGTTGTAGATTTCTGCAATGTTTTTCTAATGCAAATCGAATGAGATGTTTGGCAATAATAAGCTCAGTAAAATTGTTTGTGTCCCCACCCAGACCCATTTGGATTTGGAAGTGATGGGAATCTGAAATATATAGGACGGCACCACCCCCACACCCAGCGTCTTGTGCTGATTCGTTAAAATATGCCCATGGTTGGGAGTGGTCGATGTTTTCAGGGACAATATCACTGGGGGGAGTATTGTCATCGTCTTTAGGAATGTTACTATGTAGAGATAGAGGGCTAGTGAGAAACAGTATCTTGAAAAATGTATCGATTACGGGCAATCCAGATTTCCCAACATATAAGGAGGGGAAGGTTCCTAGACTTTGTCTGGGTTGCGAAAGTCCACCATGTGGTCAAAGCTTCCCTGACTGATAGACCCCGACACACTGGGAGGGGATGATTGAGAGGACAGAATTCCAGAGGTCTATAGTGATAGGGCAAGTGAAAAAGAGATGATCTGCATATTCTGAGCTGTCTTTACATAAACTGCACCAAAAAGGTCCATGCTAGCCTCTCCTGATAAGATTGTCACCTATGAGAGCCTTGCTTTTCAGAATTGACCACATGAGTAGTCTAGTTCTAGGGGGGGCTTTAAGTTTCCACATACTTTTCCACCATTGTTCTATAGACTGTGGTCTATGGTCGCTTGCTAAATAGAGATATTCCTCTTTGGGGGAGTAAAGCTCATTTTTTGCAAGTGCCCAAATAATCTGGTCCATCCCTTTTATGATTCTGATGTGTGATTCACTTAAAGCATATTATGATATCCTGACACATAGGAAATAGTTAAGTATAACTTGGCCTAGTGTAGAGTTAGGTAAAGTGTGTTTCTTTACTATGTACTTTTGTAACTTACAATCTGATGGTCACGATATGTTCTAGACATGAAGTGATCTGATGGTTCATTCTCTCCTCGGTATTAATGACACTTGAGCCGTAGCTTAACACCTGATTGGTCCATGATATCTATTTAAAGAGCATGGAGGGTCATTTGTGGGTAATCGTTCATGAGAGAAGCTTATGCAAATTTTCATTCTTTTATTAATAAATTGCCTGAAGTGGCCGCGTTGGCTTAGGTCATGGACTGTTTCCCTCTTTTAGGGTTTTAACCATGTCAAGAATACTGGTGTATTGATTTGTGATCTGTTTGTGAGCGGTGTCCTCCTTGTTCTTTCCCTTGTTACCTCTTTCAAATGGGAAGTCCATCAGATGGATGTTAAATCTACCTTCTTGCATAGGGACTTGCATGAAGAAATCTATATGGACCAACCTACTGGATTTATAAAAACAGACTCTAGCCTTGTATGTTGGCTTAAGAAATCATTTTATGGTCTCAAGCAAGCCCCTTGGGCTTGGTATGCCAAAATGGATAGCTTTCTTTTAGAAACTGGCTTTTCTAGGTGTCATTCTGACAATACTGTCTACACCAACAAAGTGGGCAAGTCTCTTATCATTCTTGTTCTTTATGTTGATGATTTTATCCTTACTAGTAGTGATCCCAACCTTATAAACCATGTGAATTCCAGCCTTAAAAAGAAGTTTGAAATGACAGACTTAGGACACTTACATTATTTTCTTGGTCTTCAAGTCTTGCAATCCAAGGAAGGTATTTCCCTTTCCCAATCCAAGTATGCCTGTGATCTTCTATGCCATTTTCACATGGAAGACTGTAAGCCAACCCCTTCTCCCTTTCAGTATGGAGCCAAACTTTCAGTCACTTTCCCCTGAAGTTTATGCTACCTTATACCGTCAACTTGTAGGAAAACTTTTGTATCTGACCCATACTCGTCCTGACCTTTCCTTTGTTGTTGGCCTTATTGTTCAGTTTATGCAAAATCCACATGAAAGTCATTGGAAAGCAACTAAAAAAAATACTTCGTTATGTTTGAGGTATAGTTCAGTTTGGGATTCATTATAGTGCAGAAGAATACTGGTGTATTGATCTGTGATCTGTTTGTGAGCGGTGTCCTCCTTGTTCTTTCCCTTATTGCCGCTTTCAAATGGGAAGTCCATCAGATGGATGTCAAATTTGCCTTCTTGCATGGGGACTTGCATGAAGAAATCTATATGGAACAACCTACCAGCTTTATACAAATAGACTCTGTTAGACTCCGTCTCATGTCAGTGTGAGATTGATTCTTCTTCAAAACAGGGTTTTGAAGAAGAAATCATTTAATGTTGTCTTTTTAGAATATGTAATTTATTCTCCAGTTCTTCGAATGGCAGCGACTTCAAGCTCCTATCCCTGCACAAGCACAATTCAGGATATTCACTTTTCATAATATATCAATGGAGTCCTACAGTACTTGCCTCAATCCTCACAAGCAGATTAAGAAAGATTTTGTCAGCAACTTGAATGGTACATCAATTCTTGAAATTGCTACCCTCACTGCAATTATGCCTGTTCTTATCCTCCTGCGACAATGGAATGTGTTGCAACTCAGATGGGACCAAGGTGGATCTACCAATATTCAAATGGAGGAGCATAGCAAGGTGAATGTCTTGGTAGCCACCGATGTTGTTGAAGAAGACATTGATGTGCGAAGTTGTAGCTGTATCATTCGTTTTGATTTGCCAAAAACAGTAAGGAGCTTTATTCAATCTCGTGGGCGTGTTCGTCAAAACAAATCAAATTTTATCCTTCTTCTTGAGAGAGGTAATGAGAAGCAACAAAAGCTATTATATGAGATAATCAGGAGTGAGGAATCAATGAAGGAGACGACTGTGAATAGCAACCTAAATCATATACCTTGTATTCAAGAGCAAAGTTTTGTTGAAACAAATGTTTATCGTGTTTCATCATCTGGAGCTACCGTCATCTGTGATTCCAGTGTCAGTCTTATCTATAAATACTGTGCAAAGTTTCCTAGGGATAAATATTACTCACCTAGACCTGAGTTTATAGCGAGAAAAGTAGCAGGGGAGGACAACCACATTTCGCTTCACAATGCTCTTGGAACGCCCATCTCCGGATATTCTTATACCTTTGATCATGTTTTTGGATACAACTCAAAGAATGCGGACATTTACAAAGTCCATACCAAGGATGTTATCGAGGCAGCCGTTAACGGCTTTAATGGTACTGTATTTGCATATGGGCAAAACATGAATGGAAAGACATACACCATGCAGGGTTCGCAGGAAGACCTTGGTATCATTCGTTTGTCTGTCTACAATGTTTTAAAAAATATCCAGTCGATATCTGATCGAGAATTCTTAATTCGAGTTTCCTATCTGGAAATTTATAATGAAGAGATCAATGACCTCCTTGCTCCAGAGAACAAGAAACTCCAAGTCCATGAAAACTTAGAGCGTGGCATATTTGTTGCAGGTCTAAGAGAGGAAAGTGTGAACACCCCAGATCAAGTTTTTGATCTCATTGGCCTGGGAGAAGCACACCGACATGATGGAGAGACAAACATGAATGTACGTAGTAGCAGGTCTCATACGATTTTTCGGATGGTTATTGAAAGCAGAGACAAGGATGCAGAGTTAGATGGAAGTTCATATAACAAGGATACTGTGAGAGTTTCTGTTCTGAATTTGGTTGATTTAGCTGGTTCTGAGCGAGTTGCAAAGACTGGAGCTGGTGGCGTCCGTCTTAAGGAAGGAACACACATTAACAGGAGTTTGATGAGTCTTGGTACTGTAATCAATAAACTGAGTGATGGTGGTGGAAAACAGAAAGGACATATTCCTTATCGTGATAGTAAGTTGACCCGCATCCTACAACCAGCTCTGGGTGGCAATGCCAAGACTGCTATCATCTGTACTATTGCACCTGAAGAGGTTCATGCAGATGAAACACGCGGCACCCTTCAATTTGCAAGCAGAGCTAAACGAGTCACAAATTGTGCTCAAGTGAATGAAATAATGACAGATGCTGCACTGCTAAAGCGTCAAAAGAGGGAGATTGAAGAGCTGCGTAAAAAGCTTCAGGGATCTCACTCAGAGAATCTGGAACTGGAAATTTTGAAGCTAAGAAACGAGATGTTGAAGTTTGAACTTGAAAGGGAAAAGTTAGCTGCTGAACTTGAGGAGGAGAGAAAATCTCAACTGGAGCGTGATCGCCGAGTCACAAATTTTATAACCTTAGCACGATGGTTATAAATTCAGATCAAGACAGGAACTCTTTTAAGCTAAACAGCTGTGAGTAAACTTATCCTCGTCGATTAAGCTTGAAGTTTTTGGGTCAGGAAAGGAGATCAACAGGCAATGAACGCTTTGTGTATTCTATCCGAATCAAGGCATACAAAAGACCGCTATTCAAACGGAGCCAGAACAGCAGAATAGGATTCGATTCCTATTTCCAGACTTTATTCAACGGGATCTGCGCTCCATGTGTCGGCCATCAGAGGATTTTTAGAGGAACGCTGTTTTATTTTAGAATAGAGGAAACGCTCTTTTCTATTGTTGTAACTGCAGGTGAAACAACGCCCCTGTTTTGGGGGTTGGTCTGTTGTTTTTTCTAAACTAATTTATTTAATGTATTAAAATAATCATTTGTGAGAGAGTAGGAGAGAGAATTCTGAGTGCTGAGAGGTGTGTGTAACAGAGCTTCATTGTACAGTTTTTGACAGAGATTTTTAATGAAATTACACAGCTCTGACTTCTGAGATTCCTGTGGTATGAAAGTTAGCATAAGTTTTTCTTCTGTTTCATATGTAAACTGTTATGTTTCATTTCACTTCATGATCATTTCTAATTGAACAAATGAAGTGTTAAGGTAGAATTCATCATTTGTATGCTCTGCCTTTAAGTTTGTTCAATATTTCATGTTTTCTTCTGTTTGACAAGGATTCATCTTCTATGCCCTTGTCAGCTCCTCAGCAGTCTTGCCATCCCATTTAATCTCAATTTGATGTTAAATTTCTTGCCTACCTTGCCTCAGTCGATAATCTGTGTTTTTTATTATATTTCTCTGTTCAAGCTGTTTCTTTGCCCCATGCAGCCCAGAAAAACCCCGTCATTTTATTAAAAACCCTAAAAATCCCAAATCAACCCTTTTGATCAGTTTACTAGCCTAAAATCAGTGTTACCCTATTGGTTATCTCGCCCATTGAAGATTTTGACCGAGATAGACCGGAGAGAGCCCTCTCCTGCCCCGTAGGGCTAGCTACGAGGCTAAGTGGTTTGATGTTGCCTTGAGGTTTACCTTTCTCAGCCTGAGGTGAAATTTCAAGCGCTAACATATTGGCGACCATACTGGGGAGAACATTCGACTTGTTGATTGTCTTGTCCCAGTACATGCAATCGAGGTGCAGATCTGATGCTGATGGTGGACAGCAGTCAGACACATATGCAGGCTGAACCATTCACCTGGCGACTCCAACTCGATCCAGACATTCCAACGCTTGCTGATCCATTCATGCAATGGAAGGGTATGTGGCAAACCCTGCCCTGTGTGAAGCTGTAGAAGGAATAAGAAAGGAGCTAGCAGATACTGAATTTGATGAAGATGTTTTCAGTGCCTGGCTTCATTTGTTGAAATCTTCAAAGTGGTTCAAAACTAAATTTTGCGAGTTAATTGTTGAAAGAATCGAGAAGGAGATTCAGTGTTTAGATGAGCAGATCCAGTCTTATGATTTCCAAGACCCTAAAAGGTTCTTGGAAATCCTTCCTCCATACTCGCCTACAGATGTTTACATTGACAGTGTGCAGCTGGAAGTATGCATTGCAGAGTTGGGACAGCCAACAGAGTCCGGCTTCCGCGATCCAATGGCAACATATATGGACATGTTTTTCACTTTGATTGATAGATCAGACTGCCTTGTACGTGACCAGGCTCATTACGTGCATGAAGGGCTGCCAGCAACTGCATCTATGGCCTGGTGGAAGCTTTCTCAACCGGCGTCATTCTCAGGTTTACTTGAATGGTTAATCTGGCATTTCAGTATTACCTGATCTATTGTTTGTACAGCAGAGTAGGGTAGATTTTGTAAATAAATAAGCAGCCATAAGGGCAGCATCTTGTTTTAGTTTGCTTAAAGATTGTTAAGTCATTTTCTCAGTCATTTTAGTCTTGAGATCAAATCAATTTGAGTTCAGTTTCAGTTGTGTCGATGATGACTCCATTGCCCAATAGATGGAGGCACTGTCTGCTCTCCCAAAGTTCTGCGGTTCTTGGCACCTCCACGAAGCGGCAGCTGCCATCCCAAGTGGAGCCGATGTTAGACTCCGTCTCATGTCAGTGTGAGATTGATTCTTCTTCAAAACAGGGTTTTGAAGAAGAAATCATTTAATGTTGTTTTTTTAGAATATGTAATTTATTCTCCAGCTCTTCAAATGGCAGCGACTTCAAGCTCCTATCCCTGCACAAGCACAATTCAGAATATTCACTTTTCATAATATATCAATGGAGTCCTACAGTACTTGCCTCAATCCTCACAAGCAGATTAAGAAAGATTTTGTCAGCAACTTGAATGGTACATCAATTCTTGAAATTGCTGCCCTCACTGCAATTATGCCTGTTCTTATCCTCCTGCGACAATGGAATGTGTTGCAACTCAGATGGGACCAAGGTGGATCTACCAATATTCAAATGGAGGAGCATAGCAAGGTGAATGTCATGGTAGCCACCGATGTTGTTGAAGAAGACATTGATGTGCGAAGTTGTAGCTGTATCATTCGTTTTGATTTGCCAAAAACAGTAAGGAGCTTTATTCAATCTCATGGGCGTGTTCGTCAAAACAAATCAAATTTTATCCTTCTTCTTAAGAGAGGTAATGAGAAGCAACAAAAGCTATTATATGAGATAATCAGGAGTGAGGAATCAATGAAGGAGACGACTGTGAATAGCAACCTAAATCATATACCTTGTATTCAAGAGCAAATTTCTGTTGAAACAAATGTTTATCGTGTTTCATCATCTGGAGCTACCGTCACTTGTGATTCCAGTGTCAGTCTTATCTATAAATACTGTGCAAAGTTGCTTGGGGATAAATATTACTCACCTAGACCTGAGTTTATAGCGAGAAAAGTAGCAGGGGAGGACAACCACATTTCGCTTCACAATGCTCTTGGAACGCCCATCTCCGGATATTCTTATACCTTTGATCATGTTTTTGGATACAACTCAAGGAATGCGGACATTTACAAAGTCCATACCAAGGATGTTATCGAGGCAGTTGTTAACGGCTTTAATGGTACTGTATTTGCATATGGGAAAAACAAGAATGGAAAGACATACACCATGCAGGGTTCGCAGGAAGACCTTGGTATCATTCGTTTGTCTGTCTACAATGTTTTAAAAAATATCCAGTCTATATCTGATCGAGAATTCTTAATTTGAGTTTCCTATCTGGAAATTTATAATGAAGAGATCAATGACCTCCTTGCTCCAGAGAACAAGAAACTCCAAGTCCATGAAAACTTAGAGCGTGGCATATTTGTTGCAGGTCTAAGAGAGGAAAGTGTGAGCACCCCAGATCAAGTTTTTGATCTCATTGGCCTGGGAGAAGCACACCGACATGATGGAGAGACAAACATGAATGTACATAGTAGCAGGTCTCATACGATTTTTCGGATGGTTATTGAAAGCAGAGACAAGGATGTAGAGTTAGATGGAAGTTCATATAACAAGGATACTGTGAGAGTTTCTGTTCTAAATTTGGTTGATTTAGCTGGTTCTGAGCGAGTTGCAAAGACTGGAGCTGGTGGCGTCCGTCTTAAGGAAGGAACACACATTAACAAGAGTTTGATGAGTCTTGGTACTGTAATCAATAAACTGAGTGATGGTGGTGGAAAACATAAAGGACATATTCCTTATCGTGATAGTAAGCTGACCCGCATCCTACAACCAGCTCTGGGTGGCAATGCCAAGACTGCTATCATCTATACTATTGCACCTGAAGAGGTTCATGCAGATGAAACACGCGGGACCCTTCAATTTGCAAGCAGAGCTAAACGAGTCACAAATTGTGCTCAAGTGAATGAAATAATGATAGATGCTGCACTGCTAAAGCGTCAAAAGAGGGAGATTGAAGAGACGCGTAAAAAGCTTCAGGGATCTCACTCAGAGAATCTGGAACTGGAAATTTTGAAGCTAAGAAACGAGATGTTGAAGTTTGAACTTGAAAGGAAAAAGTTAGCTGCTGAACTTGAGGAGGAGAGAAAATCTCAACTGGAGTGTGATCGTCGAGTCACAAATTTTATAACCTTAGCACAATGGTTATAAATTCAGATCAAGACAGGAACTCTTTTAAGCTAAACAGCTGTGAGTAAACTTATCCTCGTCGATTAAGCTTGAAGTTTTTGGGTCAGGAAAGGAGATCAACAGGCAATGAACGCTTTGTGTATTCTATCCGAATCAAGGCATAAAAAAGACTGCTATTCAAACGGAGCCAGAACAGCAGAATAGGATTCGATTCCTATTTCTAGACTTTATTCAATGGGATCTGCGCTCCATGTGTCGGCCATCAGAGGTTTTTTAGAAGAACGCTGTTTTATTTTAGAATAGAGGAAACGCTCTTTTCTATTGTTGTAACTGCAGGTGAAACAGCGCCCTTGTTTTGGGGGTCGATCTGTTGTTTTTTCTAAAATAGTTTATTTAATGTATTAAAATAATCATTTGTGAGAGAGTAGGAGAGAGAATTCTGAGTGCTGAGAGGTGTGTGTAACAGAGCTTCATTGTACAGTTTTTGACAAAGATTTTTAATGAAATTACACAGCTCTAACTTCTGAGATTCCTGTGGTATGAAAGTTAGCATAAGTTTTTCTTCCGTTTCATATGTAAACTGTTATGTTTCATTTCACTTCATGATCATTTCTAATTGAACAAATGAAGTGTTAAGGTAGAATTCATCATTTGTATGCTCTGCCTTTAAGTTTGTTCAATATTTCATGTTTTCTTCTGTTTGACAAGGATTCATCTTCTATGCCCTTGTCAGCTCCTCAGAGTCTTGCCATCCCATTTAATCTCAATTTGATGTTAAATTTCTTGCCTACCTTGCCTCAGTCGATAATATGTGTTTTTTATTATATTTCTCTATTCAAGCTGTTTCTTTGCCCCATGCAGCCCAGGAAAACCCCGTCATTTTATTAAAAAACCCTAAAAATCCGAAATCAACCCTTTTGATCAGTTTACTAGCCTAAAATCAGTGTTACCCTATTGGTTATCTCGCCCATTGAAGATTTTGACCGAGATAGACCGGAGAGAGCCCTCTCCTGCCCCGTAGGGCTAGCTACGAGGCTAAGTGGTTTGATGTTGCCTTGAGGTTTACCTTTCTCAGCCTGAGGTGAAATTTCAAGCGCTAACAGACTCCAACCTTGTATGTCGGCTTAAGAAATCCCTTTATGGTCTCAAGCAAGCCCCTGGGGCTTGGTATGCCAAAATGGATAGCTTTCTTTTAGAAACTGGCTTTTCTAGGTGTCATTTTGACAATACTATCTACACCAAGAAAGTGGGAAAGTCTCTTATCATTCTTGTTCTTTATGTTGATGATATTATCCTTACTAGTAGTGATCCCAACCTTATAAACCATGTGAAGTCCAACCTTAAAAAGAAGTTTGAAATGACAGACTTAGGACACTTGCATTATTTTCTTGGTCTCAAGTCCTGCAATCCAAGGAAGGTATTTCTCTTTCCCAATCCAAGTATCCCTGTGATCTTCTATGCCATTTTCACATGGAAGACTGTAAGCCAGCTCCTTCTCCCTTTTAGTATGAGCCAAACTTTCAGTCACTTGTACTTACCTTGAAGTTGATGCTACCTTATACCATCAACTTGTAGGAAAACTTTTGTATCTGACCCATACTCGTCCTGACCTTTCCTTTGTTGTTGGCCTTATTGCTCGGTTTATGAAAAACCCACATGAAAGTCATTGGAAAGTAGCTAAAAAAATAGTTCGTTATGTTCGAGGTACAATTCAGTTTGGGATTCATTACAGTGCAGAAGCATCTCCTCTATTGGTTGGTTTCACTGATTCTGATTGGGCTGGTGACACTGATGATTGGAAGTCTACTGTAGGTTATATGTTCACTCTTGGTTCAGGACCTATTACATGGGCTTGCAAGAAACAAAGTGAAATTTCTCTTTCTTCACCAAAAGCATAGTATCGTGGTGCCAGAGAAGCTAGTAAGGAAGCCATGTGGCTTCGACAGATCCTGTCAGAGTTTGGCTTTCAGCAACATCATCCGATTACACTTTGGTGTGATAATCAAAGTGCCATTCAACCATGAAAAGATCCAGTCTAACATCAGTGCAACAAACACATTGAACTGCACATGCACTTCATCAGAAATCTCATTCATGAACATGTTCTTGAAGTGCAATATTGTTCAACAGATGATCAAGTTGTAGACATCTTTACAAAGGCTCTCACAGAGGCGAAGTTTACTAAACTTCAATTTATGGTTGGAGTTCATGAAGTTGTCACTAAGGGAGTATAGGCTCTAATGCCTCCTTCCTTCTTCTATTGTGTCATATTTGTACATCCTTCAATCCTATCCCAAGTTGTTCTTAAGGGGGGATGTTAGGATATTCCGACACATAGGAAATAGTTAAGTATAACTTGGTCTAGTGTAGAGTTAGGTAAAGTGTTTTTCTTTACTATGTAATTTTGTAACTTACAATCCGACGGTCACGATATGTTATAGACATGAAGTGATCTGATGGTTCATTCTCTCCTTAGTATTACCGACACTTGATATGTGGCTTAACACGCGATTGTTCCATGATCTCTATTTAAAGAGCATGGAGGGTCATTTTTAGGGTAACCGTTCATGAGAGAAGCTTATGTAAATTTTCATTCTTTTATTAATAAATTGCCTAAGGTGGCCGCGTTGGCTCAGGCCGTGGACTATTTCCCTCTTTGAGGGTTTTAACCACATCAAGCATACTAGTGTATTGATCTATGATTTGTTTGTGAACATTGTCCTTTGGTGTTCTGTTTGAGGAACTTACCCTGTAAATTCCTACAAAGCAGCTGTGTAGTCCACCCAATATCGATGCCACTGTTGAGGGATGTGTAGAATGCGAACAGATTTGCAAGCCTAGTGAAAAATGGTCGAGCGTTCCATATTTGCAATGTGGCTGATACGAGTGATGCCTAAATTGGCAAGGAGGATCATGAGCTCTTATGGTAGCTTGTGGGCATTACCACACCCAATCCATGGGTCTAGACCGATGCATATAGATGTGCCTGATTGTATTCTCTAGGTGAGTCCTTCTCGGATGAGTGGCATAGAGTTAAGCATTGCTTTCCAAATGACAGAGATCCCTATTTTATTCCAGCTTGTCTGTCTGAGCCAATCCATTAGATTTAGGGGAGCTATGTATTTAGAGGAAGCCACCATAGTCTAGAGGTTGTTTGATGTGATCAATTTCCATCCTAACTTGGCCTCCAGAGTGGAGGAAAAATATTCTAGCTTTTTTATACCCCACCCTCCCCATTTCTTTGGGAGGGTAAGCAACTCCCATTTTTCCCATGCAAGTATCCTCCCTGTTTGTTTGCCTTTCCAAAGGAACTTGCAATAGAAATTTTGAATTCTAGTGAGGATTCCTCTAGGTATCCATGCCACGAACATCCAATACACCGAGGTGGCTTCAAGGACAAATTTGATGAGTACTAGTCTTCCGGCCTTGTAGAGGTACTTATGGTACCATATATTGAGTCTTCTTTCCAAATTTGAGATTAACCATGTCCAGTTTGCTATTTTGTAGCCATGGGGCTTTAGCCTGTAACCTAGATATCTAAGTTCATCCTCCAACTGTAGGAGGGTGAAGGGGAATTGGTGAAGATAAAACTATGTCTCATGAGGGGTTCAACCTGTAGCGGTAATGGTGGATTTAGAATTATTGATGACCATGCCTATAGCAATTTGGAAAAGGTAACTGGTATTCTGTAAGGTAGTAAAGTCCCCTATTCCACCATTGAGGAAGATCAACACATCATCCACGAAAAGTACATGAGTTATTATGCATCTGTCAGTGATCCTCATTCCCATGAGTCTTCCCCTGCTATGTGATGAGCCCCAAAATTGGATAATTATTTGGGCTCATTCAACTTCCTAATTCGACTTAATCCACCATTCTCATTAGTTTATTGCATGTTTTTGATTATATTTATGCTAATAGAGCGAATTGGGTTAGTCATTATGCCAACAAGTCTAATGTGTGCTTTGTGTAGCCTTTTTGGTGAATTTGGAGACAAAGTCAATGATTGAAATGAGCACTTGGCAGCCAAATTCGTGGAGAGTATTTTAGGAAGATGTTCCCTTCATTTATGGGTCCTTACCTCGAATTCTCCACCATCAGCTCGGATTTCAAGGGCCACCAAATCAATTAGCACAAGGGCAGCCAAGCAAGTCAAGTAGGACTGCTGTTAACTACAAGTTTTGGGCAGCCGAGCCCCTAAAGTTTAGGAGGACTATTGGGGTCCTCAATTTGTATAAATAAGAAGGCTTAGGGCCTCATTTGGGTTAGCTAGTAGTTGGCCAATGGTTAATCATTTTGTAGGTAGAAGTTAGCTAGTTTGTATTTCGATTTTTAGACAATAGATTAGCTTTGCTTTCAGCTCATTTTCAAGTTCTCCTTGTGGACAGTTTTGATGTAACTCTTCTTTTCTTGCTTAATAAAGATGAATCCAGCTTTGCACCAGCTCTAAATCTCTCTTAGGAGGCTATAGCTCTTGGGGTTGGGCCCATCTCAAGCGCCCAATACCTCCTTTGATTATCTTTATGTGTTTTTGCTGCGTTCTTAGAATAAAATCTGCTATTTAGATCTAAATCTTGTTTTGTTATTTAGTTTGTTTTTTGATGAGTAAAATTGCTTTTCATGCTCATATTTAGTTGATAGGTTGTTAACAGAAAAAGCTTCAAGAAAAGGGCCAACAAACATCTGTGGTTTCACCTCTCCCTCAGTGGGATCAGGAGCTGTCACTAGGATGACTTTGCTGCCCACAAAAACACTGACTTTGCTTTGCCATGCAATCATTAGTGTTTGGTTTTCATTTGCAGAAGTTGGTTACATGTTCAGATCTTTGAATGCTTCATTGCATAGTTAATATACATGGTTTCCTTGCAAATAAAGCTGTTGTCCATTCTTGTTACTGTTAGCTAGATCATATTAGGATAGCATAACTAGATCTTTGTTTTCTTGCATGTCTTTGTTGGTTCAGTTGGAAACACAAATTGCAGAGCACCTGTACCACTTCTCTGTCTACCTAGACTCCCTCAAACCCATCTTCTCCATCTCCTAACTTGGTTTCTTGCCTCACGTTGCCATACTGCCCTCATAACCCTACCTTTTGTGCAGCATTACTTCAGTCTTCTTGGAACAAGTCCAGCCATCTACACCTTCTCCTCAACTCTATCCACCAGTCCTTGGGTCATTTCAGGCCCCTACCCTGCCTCCCTATCCATTCATGCACCTTACCTCACTCACCCATCCTCCAAAATCCAATTTTTAAACATCCTGTAGAAAGATTACAGAACATCCTGTAGAAATCATAAACATCTTGTAGAACCCCTGCAGACTTCCTGTAGAAGCTCATAAATGCGGTTTCTTGGCAGCCAAACTTTGTGAAACTCTCTGGAAGGGTGTTAGGGACTCCTTAGACCCTCTCTGAACCTTCCCGACCTCTTCCAAGCATTTCTCCTCCTTGATCCACCTCTGCACAGTAAAAATCCAATTAAAAGCACATGCATGATAATTCTAATAACTTATTCAAAGATACAAAAAGATGTTTTCTTCAAGTAGAGGTAGTCTAGACACATGTATCTTACCTTCATAGAAGTAATGGCATCTCTTTCAGTAGTTTGCATTCTCATCTTTGCATCAGTAGGACTAGCTGGTAGAATTAGGGTTTGCTAGGGTTTGCGTTTCTTTTTGGCTTTCAGTTTCTTTCCGCAAGTAGATTAGCTTCCTTTGAGTTAGCTTTCATCCATCAGTTAAAAAGCTTCTTCTAAGAACTCATAGAAGTTGGCTTAAGCCCCTAGCGGACTTGTGCCAGCTGACCAAGTGACAGCTGCGACAAGAGCTAGTACTTGTGCATATAGCACCGTCGCTTCCAAGTTTGTTACGAACTACCGGGTTGACAAAATTAAAGAAGGGAGTTCCAGGAGTTGCAGCATTATTGTTGCAATACTGGAGCCCACCACTATGCACTTCGTTTATAAGTTGACTGAGCCCCTCCATAACCAGCAAAAAAAATAAGGGGGACATGGGGCACCCCTGCCTGAGGCCTCTTTCAGAGTGAAAGAAAGGCAATGCCGCTCCATTGACCAAGAAACTAAAAGATATGTTTGTAATGCAGCACATGATCCATTTTATAAACTTGTATGGGAACCCTAAATGAGCTAGAAGCATCCGGAGGTATAACCAACTTACTCGATCAAAGGCCTTTGAGAGGTCTACCTTTATGATCATACCTTTAATCTTCTTCATCTGAATGGAGCGCATCACTTCTTGTGCAGTACCAATCACTTCATGAATCTGTCGATCTTGGAGAAAGGCAAATTTTTCAGAGGAGATGTGGGTGGAGAGAATGGGTCGGAGGCAGTTTGCAATGATTTTAGCAATGATTTTATAAATGTAGTTGCACAGGGAGATGGGGCAGAAGTCATCAAAGGAGGCCAGGTTATCGGATTTGGGGATGAGGGCAATGAAAGTGGAATTGATGGCCCCATACATTCGACCAGTGGTTTGGGAGTCTTCAATGACCTTGAGTAGATCATCTCCAAGGATGTCGAAAAAAGATGTATTGAACTCCACTAACCAACCATCTGGTCCAGGATTCTTGTCACGCTTAAACCATTTGAAGGTAGCCTCCAGTCCCCGGATAGAGACCTTCCTGTTCAGCTCCATAGTACTCTCCTGACCACAAACCGAGGAAAGAGTTGTGCTACTCTAATGACTTCAACAAAAGTAGCATTGGGAGGTGCCTGGTAGATCTGATTGAAGTGAGTTGTGGCTAGGGAAGCTAGTTGCTAGAAGGTATTCATAGTATTCCCCTACTCATTTTTCAATTGCCATATGGTATTGATTGCTTTTCGGCCATTTTCAAAATTGTGGAAAATTTTTGTATTATCATCTCTCTCCATCAACCATATTTCCCTACTTCTCAACCTCCAGGTTTCTTCCCGATCTTTTATAATTTTGCCTCTCTTAGATATTAATGTAGTGAGCTTATCCTTTTGTTTGCTTGAGGTGAAAACCCCTCCTTGCTCATCTTCCAAAGTAGTGATCTCTGATTCAGTGTCCCTTAGGGTTTGTTCTTCCTGTTCTCTCTTATTATGTGCCTAGATTTTAGATAGCCTCTTCAACTCTTTTAAGTTATTGACAAAGCCTTATGTTATATTCCCACCAGCAGCAGGGGGTGGGTCTTCCAGAAATTAGTTACCAACCTGAGTATAGGTGGCATCCTTCAACCAAGTGGAATTGAATTTGAAAGGGGCTTTTGGTTTGTTGAGTCCTCCCCTTATGTCAAGGAATATCGGCGAATGGTCAGATATACCGCCTCACCCAACCCATTGTCTGAAGATATAGCCCAAAGCCAGTAATCGTTCCTTGATGAGAAATCGATCAAGACTCCTTGCGAGGCTATCCTCTCCAATCCTTTTGTTCCTCCATGTAGGTAGGATTTTAGCAGAGGGGATATCAATAAGGCTATGGCTCTCCAGGATATTCTCAAAGAATGCAGATAGGGGGTCGACCTAGGCACGATGTCCCCAAGATTCCGAGAACCCCATAGAGAAGTTTAGGTCCCCTCCCAGGATGATGTTATCTGATTATAGGAGATTAGAGGTCAATAATTTTTCCCAGAATTCTTCACGGTGTTGATATGGCCCATACACATTAACAATTTTGATATTTGTGCCCAATTCAGATGATAAAATGTCTACCCCTATGTGTCCAATGCCTCCCCAAATGTTGCACAGCCTGATAGTGTGGGAGTTATAACCCAAGGCTCTGCCACCTGAACGATCATTTACATCAAGGGCTTGAAAGGACCAACCAAGGAGCATGGATTCAAGGAGGTGAGAAATAACTTCAGCAAGGCCCAGGGTTTCTTGTAAAAATACAACGTCTATATGTTTGGTCTTAAGAAGTCTTCACAAAGCTATATTTTTCTTAGGGCTAGCTAACCCTCGATAGTTGAATGATAGCATCTTCATGGGGGAGACGAGCCCATGGTGTTATGTGCTCTAAGAACCCTGTCAATTGCAAGTTGTCACCCCGAGGCAATCTCCTCCCTTACCTGCATCTTGGATTTGGATAGGGAGGATGGTCAGCCTATAAGGGGGATGGGGGAAGATACCAGACCGATACCAATGGAGTCAGGGGCCCGTGATTGGGATAGGGATCAGAGCGGATATCTATGGGAAAGGGACCCTTGATCAGAGTCAGAGGATGCAAATGGGTTAACCTCCAGGGAGGATGGGGGAGAACAGGAGTATATAGGGGGAGGGGGATGTAGAGAGCAAGCCAAAGTAATGGGCGGTGATGGCATGAAAGCAAAGACCTGATGAAATCCCAATGAAACAACTATGCATTCAGATAAAAAAGTGTATTGAATAGAGCAGGGATTAGAAGAGGACATACCCGAAGATAGCACAACCTCCACAACTGCCCTTGACCTAGTTAGAGGAGGAGAGGGTGGCCGATATGGTGCTTTGTCACACTTCTTCAGAGTCTCCATTGTCGGGGTGTTCACTACTGCTTCAGGGGCAGAGCGTTCCATTGCTGCATCCATAGAGGTGTGTCTTGTCGGTGCCTAAGGGTCCTTCGAAAGTATTGTCCTTCCCTTGTCCATGTTTCTTGCTTTACCGATCAGGGGGCAGCCCCTGAAGAGGTGCCCAACCTTATGGCCGTGCCTACACCTAAATGGAACCCCCTCGTAATCAAGGATCTACGTTCATGTGAAGTTCCTCCAACATAAAGTGATTTGTTCCTGTAACCCCTCTCCGATGTCCAAATGGACTAAAATCCTTGCGTATGCCATGATTCCTGTGGAAAGCTATGATTTGTCATACTCCAGATAGGAGCCTAGAGAGTTCTCGATGTGTCTGAAGATGTCCTCAGACCAGAATTGTAGCGACAATCCAGGAAGGTGAACCCATAGAGGCCCAGTGCCTAATTTCTCCCTCTCTGGATCGAAGAGGCGGTTCCATCTCCTCAGAAGCATAGGGGCCTGTTCAGTATGCTAGAAGGATGACAATACCCAATTTGTATGCTCGACCCAAGCGAAACGCAGTGCAAACCAACCGCGGATAAAAGTTTGGATGAAAGGTAGCTCGGCTAGGTTTTGACCCCACACTTCTGTAGTCCATTGTTTTAACCGTGCCGCCGTGTAGTTCCTACCCCAAACCCTTCCAACCAAAACTCTTTCGGCATTGTCCATGGTTTTGCGCCATTGTATGTCTTCTCCCAAACTGATGATAACGTCTTGTGCCCTAGATTTAACACACTTCAGCCTTTTACCCAACCTATGGCCCACGTTGGTGGTGTCCTCCTGTGGTCCACAGCGAGGAGGGATTGTAGGGTTTGGGGGTTTAGACCAAGCCCAGAGGGGAAGGCATTCGAAAGAGGAGGAATATTCGTAAAATTACCAGAGAGGGGGAACGAAATCGGGGCCGCGTGAGGGAGACCTTGGGTGGTAAGCGGGGGCTCGCCAAGGGAAGAAGATGGGGGGAAATGGGATCTGACAGATGGCGATAAGGGTGGATAGATTGAGGAGCAAGTAGTGAGGTTTGGGACTATGCAGTGGGCCACAAATTGAAGGGAGGACAATGATGGAGGAGGTGTAGGGAAAGGTGACTAGGAGGGGGGAGCCGTGGTAGGGGGACAATTGAACAAGAGGGCCTCGAGATCAAGGGTAAGGGAGAAATAACCTCCGTCAATTCTCTGTTGAAGGGGAGAAAACCATCCATGCTTGAGTGTGGGGTTGTCCAGATGGAGACATCCTCGAGAGGGTCTTCAGAATAATCAACTATATCCAAGTCCACAATTGTTTCGGGTATTATGTGCCAACTACCGCCGTAAGTGAGAAAAATCGTTGCTGTAGGAGATACCAACTGTAGAAAGGGGAAGATGGTGAGGGCACGACGTGGTCACGGGAGGAATATGCTTGAGGCTGCGAATGGGAAACAGGAGAAGCTCAGAAACAACATTTTGAGAGGTATGACATCAGAGGGGTGACGTAGCTAAGCTAGATCATGGGGGAGGGTGCTACAGAGGTCTGCATACAAACCCTAGCCCGTGTGAGGGACAGGTCGCGGCCTCACATTTTAAATTTATATATGTTTTAACTTGAATATTAATTAAAACATATAAAGCCAAAATTTGTTTTTGTTTTATTCTTTTCTATATATATTTTTTTCAACATTTAAAAAATGTTGACATACTTTTTTACATTACGACTACACGTCACCCTTATACTTGGTTGTAGAGCACCCCTTCGCACAATCAAAAGAAAAATTGACAAAACATGATTTCGAACTCTGAAAATTTACATACTCAAAGTAAATATCAGCATAGATCCATCTTAATTTTGAATCTACCAAGTTTCGAGAGGGATCAAATCTCTCAAGATGAAAACCTTTGTTTTAGTAAAAAACTTGAGAAAAAAATTTGCACCTCTAGATATTTAATCTCTCTCAGCATTGGTAGATTCCAAATTAAGATGTATTTATGCTGGTTATTCTTAATATTATTTAAATTTACATAAATTTTAGGTTCTTATATATAGAAATATTCTTATTTTTAATTTTATTAAAACCCTAAAAATACAAGTAGTTACATATATATTTGGCATTTTTTGGCATGCTTTATAAAAAAAATTAATGTAATATGCATATCATTATAATATATATTGATAGATAACTAGATAGATATATGACAAAAAATATTATAAATATTGAATTCTAAATTGTGTTAATTAAAGTTAAATATGAAGTTCGAGCCCCCTCGGGTAGCTCAATTGGAAATGGCCCTGAAAATGAAGTATTATGTACCACCTGATTATAGGTTCAAATCCCTTGAGTTTACCTATGGGTTGCATGCCCACGGCGGCATGGTTCACCTAGAGGCTATAGTGGTAGTAGTCGAAATCAACCTAGTGTCATGTGAGTGTGAGACTCAGTTATCAATTACTCTAGTGTGTGTGTGTGTGTTTTGAAATATAATAATTACTAATATAAATCATTATTTTAATTTATACAGTCAACAACTTATAACTACTATTTATATTATATGAATTTCATATTTCTATGTTTAGAAATTTTTTATTTTTTATTATATGTTTATTAATTAAAATTTATTAATTTGTTAACTATGGATCTATCAAGCGTTAATAGGGATCAAATATGTCAAAGTGTAAACCTCTTTTTTGAGTGCAAAACTTGAGGAAATGTTTGCACTTCGAGAGATTTGATCCCTCTCACCTCTTGATCTGATATATCTATATATAAGAACCATTGACAAAACCATGGGTTGTCAAAACCTAGAGCCCAAAAATCACCAATGGTAAATTGACTATATAACATCAATTTTACTTGAACTACTATAAAAATATTTATAAGCATTTGTTTTTAATAATTTTATTTTTATTTTATGTTTATTTTAAGTAATTTGAATTTGAATTTATTTATTTATTTTTATTTGGCCGAGTCAAAGTGTTTACACAACAGGACATTACAACATCTCTTTCATACTAGGCTAGAGAGCATCTCTTGATGCAATTATATGTTCTAAAATATAATGTTTATAAATATGAATTATGCTTATTATTTTTTTTTCCTTAACAAAAAAAAAATCATTGTTTATAACTTTTTTTAATAAAAATAACATTTCAATAAAACAAATTGAATCTACTAGATTTATTATTTCCAATAATTTTTACATTTTATTACTTTTTAATTAGTTTACAATATCTTTTATTATTATTATTATTATTATTATTATTTTATTTAATGTTTCATTTTACATACGCTACAACATCTCCTTCATATTGAACTAACATTTAAATGTTTACAATCATTTAAAGACACTACAACATTTCCTCCATACTTAGTTGTGAGCGCCTCTCGGCACAATTATTAGTTTATGATGATAATCTTGTAAGATCAAATTTGGTTTATGGAATTTTAAAAAATGTAAAGAATTATTTGATTTGCTTTAAAATTTTATTTTTGTATTTGAAAACTTTAATAAAACCATTTGTAAATCACTATAATATTGATGAGTTAAAAGGTTAAGACATGGATATTGTAACAAATATTTTAAAATTGTGATTTAGTATGAGTGTAAGTACGACATTCTAAGAGAAGTATTTTATATCTTCAATCTTTTTAGTGTCACAAAATAGAAAATTTGACCAACATCTTCTTTCACTATAGTGAGAGATTGTTCTTATTTTAGCAAGGTTGATTTTATTGTTTATGCTACTCAAAATAGAGAGATATTGTTTACCTTTAAAATTAGCACTAATCACTTTCTTATAGTATCTTAATTTGTTCTATTTTATAATTCTTTATTGCACCACAATTTCTGCTTAAATTTAGATGTAATATAATATTATTAGTATTATTTATTCTCCAAAGTGACACCCTTCTTTATTCCCCAATGATTTCTCCAAGGTTTGGCATCTTTAGGCCACCCTTTCTTGAGCTACAAGTGATTTTGGCTAGAGTTTGAAGCAATCTTAGGAAGCCTTTTGTCCTCCATCTTGTTTGTCTTGTTTTTTATATAGTAGATATCAAGTCAAAATCTTACTCTCAATGGGGGAAAGACTCACTTCTATGAGCAGGATAGAATAGGGCTTAATGCCTTCAATTTTGAGTTTATAAGATATAAAACATGGGTTTCCTTTATCTTTCCCTGCTATTATCTAGAGCATTATAACCCCAAACTTCACAATCATATAAGATAACAAAAGTGACAAAAATCTCAATGAAGATGTAATAGCCCTTGGTTGATTTTACATGTAAAAAAAATATAAGACCAAGGTCACGGGACATGTATTCCATGTTGAATGTTGGGAAAAACATCCTAGTGGGTGTCACTATGGTTTATTATGGCTAAGGCGAAATTGGCAAAGGCAAAGTGGCATTAATTGGCATTTTAATTATGAAATAAAGGAAAATAAGAGAAAAGGGAGATGAAAGGTCACAAATTTGCATGAGAGATAAATTGAAGGAAAAATTGAGGAAATTGAAAAAAATAGAAACCTCAATGATAAAAAGGCTTTTGAGGATTAGTTCACAACTTTTGTTGGTTAACCTTTTGTCAGTTCGGTTTTGGAGCTCTCTCTCTATTCTCTCTATTCTCTCATACTCTTACACACATAGAACATTCTTGGAGCACTCTAGCATTGGAGAAAGGAAGGACAATGAAGCAAAGGAAAGTAAGGGACAAGCAACAAAAATTTGGATCAAGTAGTTTTAATGGGAAGACTTGCAGGTAACAAGTTGCATGTGTGATTTCCTAGTTGGTTAGTGAATATAGGGCACATGCATGTATGTGTTTGGTTCTCTTGTTGTCATTGACATAGGTTTTTCTAGGTGTGACATTGGTTTCAGCCTTGCCTTGCCATTTCTAGATAGCCATGGTGTGGCGGGGTTATTTTATTTAGTTGAGCTTTGGATTACTGGATGATTTTGGAACTGGGTGAGGTCATCTTGGGAAAATTCCCAAGGGCCTAGGAATCCATTGACCGATTTTAGTAGGAACGCAGTAAAGCCTAAGGGTGGATATGGTAAAATTCCTCAAGGTAATGATGAAGAAATTTTGAGGCATCCAATCTTGTTTGGGCCTAGTGATCCCTTGGCCAGTTTTGGTGGGATTGCGGTAAATCCTGGTAGTGTATGTTATTTTTTTGGGCCTAGTTCTCCTTTGACTAATTTTGGTGGGATTGTGGTAAATCCTGATTGCTTATGTGCTCGTTGGACCTAGGAATTTATTGACTGGTTTTTGTAGGATTATGGTAAAGACTGAGGGTGGAGGTTGTTTAATCTCTAGGAATCCCTGGTTGTTTTTTTTTTAACCCCACATTCATGCTTGGAATATGGCACAGGGGTGATTGGTTGAAGGAAAGATTTGGTTCAGCTTAATCTATGGTCGGGTGGTACGTGGAAGTTCCTGACTTTGTTGGATTTTGCATATGTTAATAAGAGATATTTTCCTCTTGTATTTCATGAGTATTTGTACGTGTTATTATGTAGCTTTGATGGTTGTTCCATCATGTCTATTATTCTGGTTATATGGTGGTTATAAGCATCGTTTCATAATAAGTTCTAGCCATGATTCATGATATGTTTGATTTATGGATGAATGGTTAATGAATGCATGAGCCAATAAATGTTGTTGCGGCTATTATGAGATGGGATTCAAAATTCTTGATGATTCTCAGATAAGTATCAGATACTTATGTTCATATATGTATTCATGACCTATAGACTACATGTTCTCAATATGTTTGATGAAATGACTATCATAGTAAGGTCTAGCTAGGTCAAGTTTTCGATTCACATTTGATTGAATGGTTTTGTCATCATGATGGAAATCATTTTGGAAAGTCTCACTAAGTTTTGGGCAGTGGTTTGGAGGCTGACTTGGGAATTAGGCTAAGAATACGGGACCGCATGCTTTGAACTGGAGATTTTGGGTCGAAACTGCTAGGATGCAATCATGTGCATGTGGTTGGAGTCTCCAAACAACATGGATGCCTTATTGTGGGAGTGGTTGAGGGCTCAGGTCAAGGAAAAGGTGGTCCAGCTTAGGATTTGGCCACCTGGGGTGGTTGCTTAGGCTCTGAGTGACCTATATCCCCTGTAGGATGTGTTGAGTTGTCAGTTTGTCATCAGTTATCGGCCCCACTTCCTTAATGGGACTCAGGAGGTTGGGTTATGTCATAGCAGCTCTTTTTCTCTTGTTTACTCGATAGATGAGTGAAAGTGGGTAAATGTGGGAGGGGTGGATATAGATTGGTATTAGAGCTCTCAGGTTCAAACACTTGGACTGGATAGGCTAGATGCATGTTGTTATGCATCCATTCCAATGGTTATGGTTGTCATGTATGGGGTCATTATATGTAGGTGTGTCATCATGATGTTGTTAGTATATTATGAGGCTAATATGTTGGTCAAGATGGAGTAGGAGATGCATATCATTAGAGCGAGGTTACAACACTAAACCTCGGGGTAAGAGAAGATCATCATACGAGTTTGTATGTTAGGCATGCATTCATACACATGATGATTATGGTCATTGTGTTTAAGATCTTGATATTATATGTAGTGTGCTAGTCTAGATTGACCTGTGTAGCTGGTTAGGGTTATAATGTTCAAGTATGGGTTGAAATATTTATGATATTGTGGTGTACTAATCTAGACTGACTTGTGAAGATGTGATAGCCTCCCTTGAGACACATTGAGGTACGAGTTTGATTATGTCATCTATTTGGTGTTTGAGTGTTTGGTGGCTATTATGTCGTTTATCTATTGTTTGAATGTTTGATTAATTACATGATATGAGTATGTGTCTATAAGATTGCATGAAGGAATGATCTTGTTTTAAGATGGTTGTACTAACACAATATATGCTGCGACATCTGATGTGCACTTGAGTGCAAGAGGGTGCTAGTAGTAGTATTATTATTGATGATTGAAAGCTGATTAGGACATGGTTGTTAGTCTTGGTAAAGGCTGATTTAAAATTAATAGACACAATGTCTTGATCTTTCGAACATGTGACTGACATGTGTGAACAGTTGTAGGGAAACATGCTTGGTATTAGCATGACAAGGTAATAGTTGATTTGTTTATTTAACTAACAGTTGGGTGATGTGATAGCACATTGTAAGAATCGATTGTAGCAAGGTAAAAGTTAAAATAAAGGAATTTGGCGAGAATTCCTTTGGCTATGTATGAAAACCATAATTCCAAATGAAGGAGTGCTTTACATGGATACAGGAAGTCTTCTTAACCTTGATTTTGTCTAAAATTATGTGGATATGTGCAATATTCATGAACATTCATTTGACAAGTATAAAAACTAACTTCTAGTTATGGCTGGATTCGTCAAGGAATTGAAGTCCCTTGAGAGATGATATATGTATGTGTTCAGTGATAAGTAGGGTACTTGGAACAGTAATGTAAGGTAACAAATATATTGTTATGTTTAGTTATGCATTGACAGTTATGTGTTTATGGCAGTATGATGTAGGGAATTGCATGGAAAAAGAGACAGCCATGAAATATTGAAGTAGGCTCAGGTTGAGCTTTCCTTTGGAAGCATTGGGAAGCCATGGGGTTGAGTCATGGTGTATGTTGTTTTTTTGTGATTTGTTTGTGCTTGATTTGCATTTTTGTTTATGTCTAGTGAATGGCCATGCCACTTTGTTTGTGGTATCGTATTGTTATTGGTTTTTCATGGTTTTCTTCTTGTTTGTTTCTGGCTCTTTCCTTTTCTATTTTGAGGGCCTTGGGAATTGGTTGGGAAAGAGGAAGTCAATGGAGCTGAGGGGGAGCTAAATGAAACCCAACAGGTAATGTAAGACCCAGATGAAGCTCAGTGCATGAGTAAAGGGCAATTCAGGGCAAGAGTATGATAGTTAGTGGATTGGGTGTTCCATTAAGATAGATGGACGGTGGTAGGATAGTCATGAGAAAGCTAACAAGAAAAGTAAAGTGAATGGATTTGAGGCATTAGATGCCTTGGCTATGTTGGGAACTATGTTCTCAATGTTGTGCATGTTGTGCATGGATAAAGGGATTTCTCTTAACCTTGACCTTATGATATCTGGTAATTATGTTGTGATCATGATTATGCTGATGTCTATATATGTATACATGTATGTATATATGTCGTTGTCTGACAGGGTCGTCAGGGATTATGATTGTTTTATGCTAATGTTTATATGTATATATGTATGTATGTATGCCATTGTCTGATAAGGTGGTCAGGAATTATGATTACTTATGGTAATGTTTATGTGTATATGTATGCATGCATGTATGTCATTTTCTGATAAGGTCATCAGGAATTATGATTGCTTATGTTAATGCTTATATGTATATGTATGTATGTATGTATGTATGTCGTTGTCTGAAAAGGTCATTAGGGATCATTCTTTTGGAGGAATGATTGCTTATGCAAGTGAATGACATGAAGAGGTTCTTGGTTTATGATGAACCAAGTTGGCATAGTAGCCCTAACATATCTATGAGGTTAGTATTGTGTGGATATGAATTGATATTATGTGCTTATATTATGCCTATGTTTATGTTATGGACAGGCTATCCTGAGGGATACATCAACGGAATGGAAGCAGTGTACTCTACGACATGAGAGGACAAGCATGGATAGTGGAAAGACACTAGAAGCAAGGTTGCTTGGTAGAGACAGTGTCATCTATGGATGTGCAGTACTACTGTTGTGTATATGTGGTACATGTTGTACCTATGGAGTTGTGTACATGCAATGTTGTGTACATATGGTGTTGTGTACATGTTGTATATGCGGTATTGTGTATATGTGGTGTTGTGTACATGTTGTATGTGCGGTGTTGTTTACATATGATGTTATGTACATGTTGTATCTGTGTTGTTGTGTACATGTTTTATATGCAGTGTTGTGTACATGTTACATATGTGGTGTTGTGTACATGTGGTGCATGTACATGTTGTACATGTGGTGTTGTGTACATGTTGTGCATGTGGTTTTGTGTACATGTTGCATATGTGGTCTTGTGTGCATGTGGTGTTGTGTACATGTGGTACTGTGTGCATGTGGTGTTGTATACACATTGTGCAAGTGGTGTTGTGTACACGTTGTGCAGGCAGCGTTGTGTATTTGTGATGTTGTGTACATGTGGTGTTGTGTACACGTTGTGTTGTGTACATGTGGTGTTGTGTACACATTGTGCAGTTGGCGTTGTGTACATGTTGTACATGTGATGTTGTATACATGTTGTACATGTGGTGATGTTGTACTTGTGGTATTGTGTACCTGTCGTACATGTGTTGTGTATATGTGGTACTGTGTTATGTTTATTTTGTAGTCATTGTGTCGCGACATGTGTATTCATTGTATTTCACGGTGTGTATGTATATGTATTTTTTTGTACGTCAGGCGTAGGTGTATGTGTCATGTTGTACACCAAGTATAGGTGTTTGTGTGGTGTTCTACACCGAGTGTAGGTGTATGTGTTGTTTTGTACAACAAGTATAGGTGTATGTGTTATGTTTTGCACTATGTATGTGTATGTGTTGTACAATGTGATGGGACGGGAAAGTATGGGACTATCTGGGCCCTTGTTGTTGATATTGAGGGTTGAGGCGATTTAGTCTTTGGACACCCTTGTTGTTGATATTGAGGGAGAAGGCGATTTAGTCTCTGGATTCCCTTGTTGCTTGAAGAGAAGAGAAGGCATTGAGTGCTTGTCAGGTTTGGAAAACCAAACTAGTGTGTATATGTGGTTAAAGAGAAGAGAAGGCATTGGGTGCTTTCCGGGTTTGGAAACCGATTCAATGTGTGTACAGAAAGGACAAAGAATGAAGGCTGAAGCAAAAGAAACATTTGAAAGATATGTATTAATACTATATTTCAGTTATAATTATGCATATAGTTTATGGTTCTGGTTTATGATGGTTAAATGTGATCTATGATTCTTATTTATGATGGTTGCATTTTGAACTAACCGGATGTTATATGTTTATACATGATGGTTTGATCGAAGATCTAATTTGACTTGTTGTGACAAGAAGTAAACAGAATTGCAGGTGTACCTTATTGACAAGCTACCAATAAGGTATGATTTGAATTTATTTTAATTCATTTTGAATCTAATGATGATTATGTGCTTGGTACAAGAAAGCATGGGAAATGCCTAGTTTGGGTGGTTGGAACTAGCTACGAGAATTAGTAGCAACAACAAAAAAAGGAACTAGAATAGGAAATAATATGCTGGTAAAGCACTTCAGGAGCAGGGTCATTATGGGACATTGGTACCCAATAGTGTCCATTGATTTCCATGAGCATGCTATGACCGATATGATGGTTTGGAGGAAGGGATATGCCTTGGTTTTTGGACCTTCCGATGCGAGGAAACATTTCCAAGGGATGGATCACCTAGGAAAGGGGATGCCAAAGAACTTGGAAGGTGAGTGACTACACAGAAGGGGGTGACCAAATTGGCTGAGGGATTGTGTAGCAAAGAAGGGAAGGCCAAGGGATGGATTTGTTTTGGTCATTAGAATGGCCAAATGGAATAAAAAACACATTGGGAGTGTTGCCAGGAACAATGATTCGGTAATTGTTCACTTAGGGAACAAGTAGTGCAAGGATTGTAGTGCTAGACATTGGATGAAAGTTTGACATTGGCAGTGGATTCTGGACTTCCTGGGAAGGAGGTGAATCCTGGTACTACTTTTGAGGGTGGAGGCATGAGCCTCTGGATTCCCTTCTTGACTAATGTAGGCATCATATCCTTTTATTTGTTGGTTAAAGAAAAATGTGCATATGTATATGTGTATGTTATTGTAAATACTGTATCGAGATGTGTTGATAAAGATCCATTGACAATATGGTTATTTGTTGGTTGAAGAAAATGTGCATGAGTGCATATGTGGAAGTTATTGTAAATATCATAATGAGTTGTGTTATAAAGTTCCAATAAATTGTATGATTGTCATGTTTTCAATAGTGGCCATTGTAAATACTGCAACAAGCTGAGTTATAAAGCTCCATGGGAAGTATGTTTTGTTTTTAGCAGTTTTTTAGTCATAGGTGTCATAGAACATCGAATACGGTGTTCCCCTAAGGAGGAGGGGTTTGTAACAACCCCTGGTTGATTTTCCATGTAAAAAGGAATATAAGACCAAGGTCATAGGACATGTATTCCAAGTTGAATGTTGGGAAAAATATCCTAGCGGGTGTCACTTTGGTTTATTATGGCTAAGGGGAAATTAGCAAAGGCATTGGAAAAGGAAAAGAGACATTAATTGGAATTTGAATTATGAAATAAAGGAAAATAGGAGAAAAGGGAGACAAAAGGTCATAGATTTGCATGAGAGGGAAATTGAAGGAAAAATAAAGGAAATTGAAGAAAATAAAGGCCTCAATGATAAAAAGGCTTCTAAAGATAAGTTCATAGCTTTTGCTGGTTAACCTTTTGTTAGTTAAATTTTGGAGCTCTCTCTATTCTGTCATACTCTTGCACACTTAGAGAATTCTTAAAACACTCTGGCATTAGAGAAAGGAAGGATAAGGAAGCAAGGAAAAATTAGATCAAGTAGTTTCAGATGGAAGACTTATAGATAACAGGTTGCATGTGTGATTTCCTAGCTGGTTAGTGAATGCGTAGTATATGCATGTATTTGGTTCTCTTGTTGTCATTGGCATGGGTTTTCCCAAGTGTGATAGTGGTTTCATCCTTTCCTTTCCATTTCTTGATAGTCATGGTGTGATGGGGTTCTTTTATTTGGTTGAGCTTTGAATTGCTGGATGATTTTGGAACTAGGTGAGGTGGTCTCGGGAAAATTCCCAAGGGCCTAGGAATCCATTAACCAGTTTTGATGGGATTAAGGTAAAGCCTGAGGGTGGAGACGAAAAAATTCCTCAAGGTATTGGTGAAGAAATTTTGAGGCATCCAAGCTTGTTTGGGCCTAGTGATCCCTTGACCGGTTTTGGTGGGATTATGGTAAATCCTAGAAGTGTATGTTCTTGTTTTGGGCCTAGTGATCCCTTGACATATTTTGTTGGGATTGTGATAAACCCAGGTTGTTTATGTGCTCGTTGAGCCTAGGAATCGCTTAACTGGTTTTGGCAGGATTGCGTTAAAGCCTAAGGGTGGAGGTGGTTTAATCTTAGGGAAGCCCTGGTCGTTTTGTTGTGAGTCCCACATTCATGCTTGGAATATGGCATGGCGGTGATTGGATGAAAAAAAAATTTGGTTCAACTCAATCTATGGTTGGGTGGTACGTGGAAGTATCTGACTTGCTTGGCTTTTGGATATGTTAATAAGAGCTCTTTTCCTCTTGTATTTCATGGGTATTTTTACTTGTTATTATGTGGCTTTGATGGTTGTTATATGATGGTTATTATTTTGGTTATACACTGGTTATAAACATGGTTTCATAATAGGTTTTAGTTATGACTCTTGATATGTTTGATTTATGGATGAATGGTTAATGGATGCATGAGCTAATAGATTTTATTGCAACTATTATGAGAGGGAATTATACCTTCTTGATGATCCCAAATAAGTATCAGATCCCATTGTTCAGATATGCATTCATGACCTGTAGACTACATGTTCTCAATACGTTTGATGAAATGACTATAATGATTTTGTTGGGCTAGGTCAAGTTTTCAATTCAAGTTTGATTTAATTGCTTTATAATCATATTAGAAATGATTCTGGAAAGTTTCATTGAGTTCTGGGTAGTGGTTTGTAGGGTGCCCTGGAAATTAGGCTCAAATTTTGGGACTACATGCTCTGAACTAGACATTTTGGGTTGCAACCGCTAAGATGCAAGCTTGTGCATGTGGTTGAAGGCTCCCAAACACATGGATGCCTTTTTGTCGGAGCAGTTGAGGGATTAGGGCAAGGAAAAAGTGGTCCAACTTAGGATTTTCCCACCTGGGGTGGTTGATCTGCCTTTGAGTGAGCTATAGCCACTGTAGGATGTGTTGAGTTATCAGTTTTCTGTCAGTTGTCTACCCCACTTCCTTAATGGGACCTAGGAGGTTATGTCATGTCATAGTAGTTATTTATCCCATGTTTACCCGACAAACCTGTGAAAGTAGCTAAATGTTGGAAGGTTGGTTATAGATTGGTATGAGAGCTCCTAGGTTCAAACACTTGGACTAGATGAGCTAGATGCATGTTTTTATGCATGCATTGTCATGGTTATGGTTATCGTGCATGAGGTCAATTTTATGTAGTTGTGTCATCATGATGTTGTTAGTATTTTATGAGTTTAATATGTTGGCTAATATGCATACATGTATGTATGTAAGTCGTTGTCTGACAGGGTCGTGAGGGATTATAATTGTTTTATGCTAATGTTTATATGTATATATGTATGTATGTATGACATTGTCTGACATGGACATCAGTAATTATGATTTCTTATGCTAATGTTTATATGTATATGTATGCATGTATGTGTGTCGTTGTTTGACAGGGTCATTAGGGATCATTCTTGTGGAGGAATGATTTCTTATGCAAGTGAATGACATGAAGAGGTTCCTAGTTTATGAGGAATCAAGTGGGTAGAGTAGCCCTGGAAGATCTATGAGGTTAGTATCATGTGGATATGAATTGATATTATGTGTTTATATTATGCCTATGTTTATGTTATGGACAAGCTATCCTGAGGGATACATCAATGGAATGGAAGCAATGTACTCTGCGTCATGTTGGGACAAGCATGGATAGTGGAAAGACACTAGAAAAAAGTTTTATTGGTAGAGATAGTGTGGTCATTGGATGTGTAGTACTATTGTTTTGTATGTGTTGTACATGTTGTACTTGTGGAGTTGTGTACATGCGGTGTTGTGTACATATTGTATATGCAATGTTGTGTATATGTGGTGTTGTGTACATGTTGTATAGGTGATGTTGTGTATATATAGTGCTATGTACATGTTGTATATGTGGTGCTATGAACACATGGTGTTGTGTACATATTGTATATGCAGTGCTATGTACAAATAGTGTTGTGTACATGTGGTGTGGTGTACATGTTGTACATGTGGTGTTGTCTACAAGTGGTGGTGTGTACATGTTGTACATGTGGTGTTATTTCCATGTTGTACATGTGGTGTTGTGTACATGTGGTGTTATTTACATGTTGTACATGTGGTGTTGTGTACATGTGGTTTTATTTACATGTTGTACATGTGGTGTTGTGTACATGTTGTACATGTGGTATTGTGTGCATGTGGTGCTTGTGTAGGTGGTGTTGTGTACATGTTATGCAGGTAGTGTTGTGTACACATTGTGCATGTGGTGCTTGTTGGGTCCTTCATTTTTAGAAATAGGTTTTGACACAATTCGAGGCTGACCATAGTTTGACCAAAGGTAGATGTTTAGAAGTTGTGGAGAAGACAGCTAAAGAAGTAGAAGGAACCCACTGAAGACTAGTAGTTGTAGATAACCAACTAGAGAAATCAGGACTTAAGCAGTTGTAGCCAAGATGAAAGGAACACTGAAAACTGAGCAACAAAGGTATCTGAAAGAGGGAAAAGGCAAAGCATTTGAGGGAGAAGTGGCAGTCCAAGTGAACGTAAGGTTTAAGAAGGACAAAGAGAGAAGCCGAAATGGGAAAAGAGGCAAGGAGGACACCAAAATGTTGTTGTGGAGCTGATTGAGCCCACACTATTCTATATCATATTGCTCCTTTATTGTCTTATCATTCTAGTTTTATGTTATGTCAATGAAGCCTTCGAGCTACATGTACTGTTGTAATGTTGTGGAATTTAATCGAAGGAGGAGTTACAGGGATATATTAGAACCTTCGTGTATGAATTTATGAGGCCTTTTAAAATTTTTATTATGGTTGTACATGCATAATATGGTTTCTCCTTGAATGCTTGAAAGGTTATGATTGTGCTTTTGATGTTCTAGTTTTGGGTTTATTGGGTACTGATAGCATCCATGTGGTTCCTCCCGATACCAGATTCTAGCCTCTTAACTAAGTAAGGTCACGACACACCTCGAGTGAGACGCCTTATTCTTCCTTAATAGGGTGAAAATGTCAGTGTTGTGCTAGACTACGATGGAGCCTTTGTTGGCTCCTGTGCCTGAACCTAGGGTCTCAACCCATTCATCATTTTTCTGTCAAAAAATGGTTCCATTTCCAAGACCTAAAAATTTCCAAAGGGGTCTGAAATATGGTGTCGAGAATATTTAAGAAGGAGATGCAAGATTGGTGGAACGAAAAAGTAGAGTAGTTTGCTTCTCAACAAGCTCAACTCTGTCATCGAAGTATGAAGTGACTGAAGGAGGAAATCTTGTACATGGAACCCGCAAGTCATTAATACGAGATCTTCTGGTGCAAGTTCCTAGAGGAGCTCTATAATTGGATGTGGAGATTTTAAATAGAAGAAAACACCAGCGAATAGAGTTGATCTTGTCGTACTTGGACTCAAGTAAATATTTTTTAACTACATTGGCTTAACACATATTTGACGCAAACTGTTGATTTCTGGGTGAAAACCACATTAGAGGGATATATTATTGAGTTTGTTGTGGAGGGTCATTAGTCCTTCTCTAAGGCTGAAGTTGTGTTCAAGTCGGAGTTGCATGGAAGACTGCTGAAGGAAATTCCATTGTGGGTTAAGGTTTTGATGGTGGAAGAGAAATTGTTGGTATTCTAGAACCCTCCCATGGTAGCTTAAATCCCTAGTACTTGGGGAAGGACCTAAGGGGGGGGATGCTACCCGACGAGGAGATATGAAAATATTGAAAAAATAAACGTGGATGACTTCCGGAAGGCCAAAGATTTGAGGGCACAAAGGAGAGCGTGGATAAATGAAGAATGGTGAGAGAGAGATCTACAGGAGATCGATAGAAGGCGAAGAGAGCTACACCAAGCAGCAGTGGTGTTAGGTAATCTAGAGAAACTAGAAAGAGAAAGAAGTCAGAACAAGTTGCGGAATAGTGGGGATAACGCTAGAGTGGAAGTCGGTCCACTATGAGAGGCCAAGACAACCATAGTGATAGAGGGTCAAAGAAGCAGTAGAGACTCCACCTCGCTAGCAGAGATGGGAACACCATCTGGAATGGGCTTCGCAGGTCCCGAGGAAGGCTCGGATGATGACATTCACTTCACCATGAGAAGATTATTTTTCAAGAATGATGTGTCCCCCGTGAGTAGCGACTCACTGCCCAACAACTTAGGTAGTACCTCCCCCAACCTTCCCCTGGTACTTTATCACAACCCTGATCAATTTTTGTCTGAATTTATTAAATGAATAAAGTTTCACAATGTGCATGCCACCTACAAAGTTGGTACCATTAGCAATAGAAATAGTAACAGTAGTACAAGTCTCCAAGGATCATCACAACCTAATTCTCAAGTATTTATACTTATCCCACAGTGCAATCAAACATGGTGGTATCCTTTACCTGATATCCCAAGTTCTATGGTAGGGGGAATGAGGACATAGATCAGCATTGGTACCTATATGAAACTATCTGGAGGGCTCGCCTGATTGCAAATGCTACAAATCTGATTAAATTTAAAACCACACTTAGAGAAAGAGCATTAAGATGGTTCATCAAATGGTTTGCATTACAACATAATCCAACGATAGAAAACGTCATACGGGAGTTTGTTCGGGAGTTTAAGCTCCCCAAGACCAACTAGTAGGGGTTGTCTGAGTTATGGGAAATCAAGTAGCAGGAAGGAGAAACTTCCTGGGAGCTAATGCAGAGTTTTAAAGATGTGATTGGTAAGATGAGCTACTTGATTGACCCCAATCATCAACGAGATTGGTGCATTAAAGCATTGTTACCACTTACTTGCATGTCGTTGACTCCATAGAAGATTGATACTTTGCAAGATGCCTTGTACCAAGCAAATCAAATTGAGGCTATGGTTGGATACCCACATGATCACTAGGGAGGGTCACCTTCCCACGAGCCCTCTATCCTAGGACAATAGCACCATATTGCAGATCTGTCAGAGAAGTTGAGGGACCTACAACTAGCATGACCTATGCGATCGTATGTATGGTGTACTGACTTCCATATCGAGGGGCATCATGCCACAAAGTTCCCAAAGTTGTGGGGCCCGAGCACTCCCTCCATGCTGGTAGGCCCATCCACATCTTTACCCACCACTGGAGTTGTGTAGATTGGTATGCAAAGTCTATATACATGGCTCATGTAGTTCCATGCATTTCTGAACCAACAGAGTGCAACACCAACCAAGTATTGTGAAATATGCAGAACGTATGTACATCTACCTCGCCTTTGTACAATTATATAGAAGTATTCCAATGCTCCAAACAACACTTTTTGTGAATTACGTGGCTTCCCAACTCACCACATTGATCAGTGTAGAGCACTAGATGCCCTAGTTGATCGATTAGATTGATTTGCCTATCAGATTAATGAGACTCCTCAAGGATGAGGAGGTGGAGGAACAAGGGGGCGAAGAACATGAGACATAGGTCTATTTTGTTGCTACAATTGTGATCAAGAGGGGCATGTCACAAGGGACTGCTCGTTACCCAGAAGATCATGGTGCTCTTAGTGTAGGGTCAACACACATGCAGCATAATACTATCCAGAGATGATTTCCAGATGGGAAGAATGCAATCGCCAAAGGGGATAAAATTTAATCAATGTTGAACCAAGGGTGCTTGAGATAGATCCCCTCTCAAACATTAATATAGTCACCCAAGGAAGGAAGAAGACCAAAGTTGATTAGGGAGCCGCTGAACATCCAAGAATTATAAAGTCAGTCTCACCAAAGCATTCATATGATTCTGACTAGCAGAAGCAATATTATAAGAAAGCCACAAAGACCTTTAACAAGCTGACTCTAAGTGGTGAGCCCCAAGGAGAACAATCAGGGTTTTCAAAATCGACGAGCCCAAACCCATTACAACTCAATACTCAACCCATAACAGAATGGTTCAGGTTGTTTCTTCAGATTGTGAATGATGACTAGATGCTTGGACAATTGCGGGAAAGTATTAAAGCTGTTTTCAAGGATGGGGCAGCCAAGGAAGGATTAATTTCCACCAATTTACCTGATAGACACTCCAGGAGGGTGCATAGGAACAAGAAGAGAACATGTAGGGAGTTCTGGATCAATGCTCAGATTGTAGTTTTACATATCAAGGATACAATGTTAGACCTGGGCTCAGATGTGAATATCCTTCCCAAAATATCCTTCCCAGGAAGACCTAGGAACCCTTGGGGAGGCCTAAGTTTGTGTTCTCTCCAATTCATCTACATATGGCATATCAATATTGTATACTCCCGGTTGGAAGGCTAGAAGATGTAGAAGTTGACATAGAAAGGGTGAAAACTTATGTTGACTTTGAAATAATAGATATTATGGGGGACAAAGACCCCTACCCAACATTTCTTGGAATAGATTGGGATTTTAAGAATTACACGATAATCAATTTAAAGAAGGAGATGATGGCTTTGAATTGAAAGGAATCAGAGTGATCCAGCCTTTGTACTTCCACCAAGGGCCAAGATTCACTGAGCTGATAAATGACAAAGAGGCACCTGAGTTGTTGGATCAACTGAGCCAGCTGAAAACAGGAAGAAGAGAAGACTATATTAATCATACGACAGGAGGATTAGTCAACTGGAGGAGTATCCAGAGCTCGGAGGTTGGATACGAGGCTGCATGGGAGGAGTTGCAATAGGGCAGATACGATATCAACACCAGGTGCTACGCCACGATCCATCATATCAACTAGGTTAGTATTGAGGTACAAGAATTTCCTATTTTCAATGGAATAGGTTCTGTTACTTATTTTCTTAATGAATTTGATGCAACTATTTCTAAAGTACGAAAAATTCCCCTACTGGATGTCTCCCTAGAAGCAACACCAACAAGGTGGTGGGGATCTCACGACAACCATATCATAGAATGGTAGGAGATTAAGACAAAAATGAGAGTCAGACTTGGGTGTTCAGAGGACTACCCGCAAAATTTTATTAACTATTGGGGGAGTTCTGACCCTCGGATACACCTATAGGAGTGTAAGGCCAGATGGATTAGAGAAGGGATTCCAGAGGAATTCTAGGTGCACATATTTGTAACACCCTAGGATATTTCTGAAGGCATGGTCCGTAAAGGAAGGGATAAGGAGACAAACTAGTGGTTGGAAATATATGACAACTCAATTTATTAGTGACTTTTCCTTCACATATAGTGACGAAAGGCTAACAACTGCCTTGCAAGCTGTCAAAAAGGTTTTTCTCATGGTTGGGTAGTTGGTGGAGGGATGTATATAAGAGAACACCTTTGAGCATATATATGAATCCAGATTCCATAAATTTGTAGCTTCTAGAAAGATAGACCAGGAGACTGATGATGATGACTTGGAGGAATTACGACATCTGACATTCAAGGAAACTGAAGGGTAACGAAGTGTTGAAGATGGGCCTGTAACCAATGGTTTGCAGATATTACCTTTGAAGTTGTAGAAACATAACATTAGCACTGAGGAGAAGTTAAAGTTGGCTTCGATTGGAGATTACTGGTATGAGTAGAGTACCAAGGAAATCTTTGATATCCTAAGAGAATATGAAGAGTTTTTCCCTTACTTTGTTGCAGAGCTAAAAGGGATTAAGGGGGAGTTAAGGGAGATGAAGATTGTGCTTAAAACTAATGCAAATCTAGTGAAACATCGACTGTATAGGCTAAACCCTAGAATCAAATAGAAGGTGAAGAAGGAGATAGACAAGATGTTGGCAGTGGGGCTTATTCTTCCAGTTGATGAGGCTAAGTGGGTCAGTTTGATTGTAATTGAGAACAAAAAGGATGCCAAAGAAATTTGGGTCTGTGTGGACTATCAGAGTCTAAACAATGCCTATGTTCATGATCCCTTCCCTATCCGTTTCAGTGATGAAGTTCTAGAAAATGTGATAGGGAATGAAGCTTACTCTTTTACGGATGGATTCTCGGGTTACCATCAAGTTTGGATTGCGAAGGAAGATAAGAAGAATAGCACATTCACCACTAAAAGAGGATCCTATGTGTACCATGTCATTCCTTTTGGACTTAATAATGCATTGACAATATTCTCAAGAATTATAATCGCCACCTTCAGGGATTATATTCATAGGTTTCTAGAAGTTTATATGGATGACTGGACCATCTACAATTTACTAAAGAAGCATTCCAGTCTACTATGAGTGATGTTTGACCATTGTAGACAATTGTAAATCTCCTTAAACCTGAAAAAATGCATATTCGTTGTCCCTTTCGGAACATTTTTGGGCCATACAATCTACAAAGAGGGAGCGTTATAACCCTATTTTCCACTCCATTATAGTGAGAGAAACCCAATATCAACTTACCTCAGTTGTTTGGTGAAAATGCATCGCTTTTCACATTTTATTTTACTTATGTGAGATTTATCCCATGATAAAAAGGTGAAATTACATAATTGAGCAATTTCTCATAATTATTTTGCCAAATATTATAATTATCTCATTTCATAATTGAGATAATTGAGAAAAAGCTCATAATTCTGAAAAAGGTTTCTAGAGTTTTCCATTCCCGAGTTCAACTTGACCCACTTGTGTATGAGTTGGCTAGGGGTCCATTATTGTAGAAGTTTCCTAGCTTCTCAAGCCCCTAGGTTTCTAGATACATTCTCCCAAAGGATAGAATGAGCCTATATAATCTCACTAAGAGGAAAGGGGGTTAGATAAAGCATCCAAACTATAGCGTGAGAGATCTGTTGTATTGGTAGAGGAGACCATGATACAAGATTGAGGAGAGGATGTCATTTGCTGGAAGGTATATTGATGTAATTTCACTTATATGGTTAATAAAAATCTATGTTCGTTCCCCTTATATCAGTTTTGCAGTAATTTATATGTGTGATTTTTAGATGTTTTGAGCTGAAGATCACTTGTTTTCCTTGTTTGTTTGTGCTTATGTATAGACTTAGATCAGTGGCAGAAGAGTGGGATATCCTAGTTGGAGAGAGAGGATCTTACATCGAACTCAAGAGCCTTCACCAATCTGCGAGGATACTAGGTGTTGTTTCAAACTCTATATAATTAGGGAATGTATGATTGCTTGTTGATCATATGGTTGGGGATTTTCTCTTGTATTGTTTAACCATTTCTTTTTGCTACCTGGTAATCTTAATAGGGCATAGGATTACAGAGCAATAACTCCTTGCATGTAAATTTCATTGCAACATAATTGGTTCTTTCAATGAGAGATTTATTCTTTTGTCCTCTTTGTCCTTAGATATTTTCTCTTTTGCTTTGGATCTAGCTTTTTTTTGGTCTCCCATTGAGTTGCCTATGGTTATTTGGATTCATTTTGATATCCATTGTTTTTACTTGCTTCAAATCTGAGCTGATCTTAGATCTGAATATTTTTTTTTATGTTTTATTATTATTATTATTTATTTATTTTTAGAGAGAATAATAGGTCGTGGGTGTTTTATCAATTTTTGATATTTTTTGTACAAATTCTGATAAAACTAACCACATATATGGATTCCTCTCAGAATTATACCTCAAAACAAAAACAAAAAATCGTTGAAAGCAGGTTCTGTATGAGGAAGTTATGGCCAATCGAAGATCAGCTAGTTTGTTTTTCTTCCGCCCTTGTGCGTCGTTGTTTTTCTGTTCAATTTTGTTCTTTTCTATACGAATTTAGTAAAAGTAAACATAGATATGTAATCCTCTTGAAATTTTACCATGCCAAGAAAAAAATAGTCATTATTAGGGAGATATGGCTCATTGAAAAATCAACCTATTTTTTGTCCGTTTTTCCCAATTTTTGGGTTTTCTTTCAACTTAGTTGCTTGATTTTTCAGGTCTTTTTCTTTAGAACTTGCTGTTATTTGTTTGATATGTTTGTTATTATTGCTTTCAATTGTAAAACATATCAGATCTGAGTTTACTCTTGTTGGTTTGTTTTGGATCCTTGTTTTGGTTTAGTTGATCAAGTAACAACTAAAATTTGTTTTTTATTTTATTTTTTCCTTTGTTTTGCTTTTATCACTTGTGTTTGAGTGATTTCCCTTGTTTATTTTTGTCACAATTGGTGGTGTTGTGATTGGTTATGCAATTGTCATCTAGAAAAGTTCATGTGAGTGTGTTTCCATTGCTTTTTATCACTCTCATTTGATCTTGTTTAGGCCTTCCTACCTCTAGGGTCTGGTTTTGAACTTTGTAGAATATTGATCTTTATTGAATCATTGTGCTACAACCCTAGCTTGTTGACATTTCCTTCCTCTTTCACTTTTGGCTTTCTTTTTTATTGCTTGAGTGTGTTTGTTTCTTTGGCTTTGTTTTCCTAGCTTTGATGCTTTTGAAGTGCTTGGCATTCTAGCTTGGGGACTTTTCTTTGGCCTCTTTTCGGTTATTTTCTCTATTTGGTTTTATTTTTGGGTCAACATATTTATAAATTTGGGGTATTTTCATTTAAGAATTTAGTGAGAGGTGCATTATCATAGGCATTGGTGTGTTGTGAAAAAACTCTTACCCTCCTGTAGTTAGCATTCATTGAAGTGAAAAGGAGAATTTTCATATAGTTGCATCAAGGTTACTAACAAGATTCATTCACACCATATAAGTTTCACCCTGTATCCTAACTGTGTAAACCACAACCACTTAAAATTAATGCAATAATAAACACAACTAGACTCGTCTTTTTCTTTTACTGGTAGTACACCAACACTAGCTTAGGTTGGGGTCTTGGAGATAGGTGTGTGAGTTAACTTCTCTAAGACTACAAAATAAACTTAACAACTTTTGGTAGGGAAATAAATCCACTTGCAGTAGTGCAGTCTAGGAAGCCTTTCTAATAAGAGGGTCAAGCATGAGGTCACACTTGGATTGGGCAAGGTGACATGACCCATTTCGCTTAGCTCTGGGTGGCACGATATTGCGGAATTTGCACTTATTACAAATGGTGTTATTAGCACTTTTCTATAGCACTTGGGGCCACTTGGGAGGAAACTCTCAAGGGAGTTTCGATTTTATCTCTCTGGGCTAAGTGTCCTACCCTTGCGTGGGAATTTGGCCTGCAACTATACCCCGAGGATGTGTTATTGTCGGTGGTAACCATAGTGGCCTATGTTTTAGGGCTCATACATAGGTGCAGGGTCAAGGTCATCTTCTCTATACCTGGGGTAGATAGTATTCATACTCTCTCAGTCCTCTTGGAGGGTGCCCCACGACTAATAAGGGAACATGCACCGAGTTCGTAGCTAAAAGGGTTGGGAAGCGTGTCGTTAGTATAACTGTGCCACCACCAACTTATTTATATTTTGGTTTTCATGTGACTATATTTTGGGATGTTTCTAGTGTGTTTTGTTTGGTCCAAGTCAGTAGTCTTGGCCTTAGGGTGTTTGCACTAACATAATTGTGTTAATTTATAATTTTTCACCCTGACTGAATTTATTCACCGTCAGTCATGTCGTATACACAGTTTGCCTCTTGAACGAGGTGGAATTTCTAATCCTGCATGGAGAGTGTCTGTTGGTGCTCAAGACCCTGACCAACCCATAGTTTTGGAGTCTATACCTAGTCAATCTGGTAGTGATCTGATTATTATTAAGACTTTGGCAGATGATTCTGCTAGTCCTGTCAATCCACCTTTGACTGATCCTTTAGGATCTGAAACATTGCGGTTGAACCTTGACAATTCTACACCTACCTATACTCACATTCCTTTTCCATTGTATATCCTATGGCAAAGTCTGAGACCTCTTTACCTTCTCCATCAACATCATCATTTTCCATGTCATCATTGTCGCCTCTTAGTGGGGCCATACCTACTCCTCCATCAATACCTCTCACATCTTCTTGGGGCATCCCACCAGTTTCATCTATAGCTCCCACAAATTTCTCGAATGTTTCCATGCCTACTTCATCCTCTATGTCAACCATGGTTATTCATCCTAGTCAGCTGGTAGGATCATGAGTCTTTTCACCTAGCTTTTCTCAACCAACGATTCTTGTTTCTTAGTTAGGAATGGTTACTACTAGAAATATGTGGGGGTGTCATCAGTTTCTCCTAGCCAGCCTAGGGGAAACGTTGCTTCTAGTATGTCAACCTTAATACAATTTATTATTTGGAGGGGCGTCACCTTCCAACATTTTTCCTGAAGTGGCTAGTTTACCAGGGGTAACCCTGGTACTAGTATTGTCACCTATATGAGTCATCCTCCTTATGTTGATGCTACCACTTAGGTCGGTCCATCCATTCCTTCTAGCTACAATCCTATTAGCAACCATTCTCTCGGGGGTCCATTACTCTCTGGGGGCACTTACCTTTGGGGGAAAACTCCTTTTACCAGTTATGTTGACCCACATGATTTATATGTTGGGATGAATCCTTACCAAGGTCAACAACCACTACATCACAACCCTTATATGGGGGGACCTTAAGGTTGGTTGGGTAGTTCTCCTACCTATGACCCATTCATTCAACTTCATAATCCATTTATATCTTCTCTTGATTTACCAATTTGGCTAAGCTGACCAATGACCCCAAAGACATGATCTATGGTGGCCATCTATGCCCAAAAAATTACCTTCCGACATACCCAAATTTTAAGGAAAACCTCAGGAGAATCCATCTACTCACATTACCACCTATCACCTATAGTGTTCATCCAAATCTTTAGTATATGATTTGATTAAACCTCACTTGTTCCAACGAAATTTGATCGGAGATGTTGTTACATTGAATTGGATACCACATCCTATAGTGATTTTTCATCTCTAGCTCATACATTCTTGACACACTTCCAGTTGCCAACAAGATACGATATCGATTCCAACCTCTTGTAAAACTTTAAACAAGACAATGCCACCCCGATCTATGACCATATTCATGAGTGGCTTTGTCACAAGAGGTTGATTAGAACCAAGCTTCCCAATGATATTTTATGCAAATGGTTCATTCGATCTTTGAGACCTCATATTGCTAAAGATGTATCCATGTCTAGGGATGTCACTGAAGAGAAAGATATCTTAGTTGCCCATAAAATGGATTTGATTTATTCACAGTTGGGCACGCTTTATGAAATACTGCTTAATGCTCCTATGCCTTCCATTGACTTACCAAAACCCACTCTTGGCCCACATGCTAATGGTGTGATTGGGTCCATTTCTGATTTTTTTGTCGCCTTATCTATGTGGAAATGGTTCCCACCATAGGGAAGAGAGATGGTGAAAGTTACTGAAGACCAACCCCTTGCACTCAGGTACTTACCATGGTGGACCTCCTGGGATCCCAGCAGCAAGGAAATCAATGAAGCCTCTTTTGTTGGGTGGTATAAGAAAATGTTAGACGTCACCAAGGCTAGAGCAAGAATCCCCTTATCGCTCCTTGGACGATACTCATAGGATATCTAGTTTGGCATAAGTCATGGCAACACTTGGATCTGACCTAAGTGCGTCAACCCTGACACATTTTAGATGCGGGCCCAAAAGTTCATGTTATCTGAGGAAGCATTCCATACAGAAGTCTCTTCCTGGCCTAGGATTGCAGGATAAGTTTGGGAGGGGAAGCACATATTTTTGTTTGGAGGAATCGTGCCTCAACCATTATCTAGAGAGATCCCTTCTACCTCAAGTAAGTGACTAGCTGAGGAGACAATGAATCCAGTCATCAAGAAGATGGAGACACCAACGCAATCCATTCAGGAAACTCTGGAGAATCTCAGGGCATCAATAAGTCCTTTTATTACCTTTTCTGAATTTTGTAGTTCAATTTTTCTTGTTTCGCTGACCTGTAACCCTTTTATTGCTTCAATTCCTTCAGTGGGTTGGCACTCTCATTCTGAACCCACAATTCTGAATCCAAAGTCTCTTACCACCAAGCTGCCATCAGTCCCCAAGAAAAGGATTAAAACCACCTCTACCCAAGTTATTGATTTTACTGATGAAGAACCCCACTCTCATGCCAAAAAACGCATCACCGAAGAGAATCCACCATCCACCTCCGCCACATCCCCAAGGTCATGCAATCCCACCCAAAACAACCTCCACCTTCGGTACAGTCTCAAGTACACTTCTATATGAAACTCTAGTCAATACTGAAACAGAAATGGAGGTAGACTCCATTATCCACTCAGTTACTAAAAATACAAATGAGACACTTACAAGTCATCCTTCAATCAGGAAGACCATTCATACGTCTCTTTTGTTGTTACTATTTGAATCAATACAACCAATAATCACCCATTAGTTTATTGGCCCTGAGAATCTGAATTTAGAAACCTTGCACACAATTCCCCTACCTGTTGATCTCACCTTCGTGTCATCACCGCAATCCGCCCCAGTATGCACTAGCCCTCACGCTGTCGAGCCGTCACAGAGAGAAACATCATCCCAAGTGAAATATTAGAAATTAGTTTCCAACGGCCAACCATTGTAGAGTCAATTCCCTAAACACTCTACTATGACCCCTAAGGACCTCCAGAGTTGGCCCTCAGCCTAATTGGTTAATTTCATTCAAATGGATGCATGCCAAGTGGAGGCGTTGCACAATGTTATGGAAGCTAAACATGACCAACAACAATAGCATATTATTTCCCTTGTTGTAGAACAAGATCATATCCTCAAGGAGAATTAGATGCTATAGAACTAGGTCGACCAAATTACTGTAAAGTTCTAGGATCTATGGCCCTCAGTCGTAGAGATAGTTACAAATGCCCCGGAAGACTTCTTGGCCTACACTCTTTTGGAATGTTGCAACCACATCAAAGCAACCTACACCAACCTTGTCTCAAACATCAGAGAGATAAAACACAGTATTTCTACCACTCAGAGGGAACTTCCAGATCCCAATTCCCAGTATACCAGTTAGATTGAGCAGAAAATCACAAAAGTGGCTTCTCTGAAAATATCTATCATCCAAGCTACAGAGGAAGCCCAAGGAATTTTAGCACAAGTTCGCGAATATTCAGGTTGCCCTGCAAAGAAAAATTAACTATTTTACCCTCTAAGCCACTGATCAAATCATTTATTCAACCAAGCCATGGGTACCAAAGATAAGAACCAATGAAAGGAGATTTTGGCATAGGTGGATGCCCTCGAAACACAAATCCAACAGATCGAATATGATTTGAGCAAGGCCAAGCATCGACTTCGTGACATTAAGCCACCAACATAGGCTCATTTGGAGACACTACAACAAATCAACGAGGACATAGAAAGTTAGTGGAATACCCTCCTCATGACTTGCCCTGGCCATCCTTTCGTTGACCTCACAATGTAGTTCCTTGATCATGCAAGCACTATCACATGCCAGTGGAAGGCAACACTTGATGAGTACACTAGGTTCAAAATTTCAACAATTGAGTCTATCCCAAAATCGGGTCCTTCATTTGAAGGAACCAATCAAGGAGAAGCAACATAGGGAGAAGCACCACAACAACATGAAGCACCAATAGCACCAACAACATCAGAACCTGATTGATTTAGGGATGAGTAAATGGACTGTGGTTGGGGCGTGTTGGGTCCTTTGTTTTGAGAAATAATTTTTGACAGATTTCGAAGTTGACCACAAATTGACCAAAGGTAACTATTGGGAAGTTGAGGAGAAGACAACTGAAGAAGGATAAGGGACCCACTGAAGACTAACAATTGCGAATAATCAGCCAAATAAATCAAGACTCAAGTAGTCGCAACCAAGATGAAAGGAACATTGAAAACCAAGCAATAGAGGCAGCCAAAAGAGTGAAAAGGCAGAGCATCCGAGGGAGAAGTGGCGGTCCAAGCGAGTGTAGGGTTTAAGAAGGCCAAAGGGAGAAGATGAAAGGGGAAGAGAGGGAAGGAGGACACTAAAATGTTGTTGCAAAGCCAATTGAGCCTGCACTGTTCTACATCATCTTGCTCCTGTATTGCCTTATCATGCTAGTTTTTTGTTATGCCAATGAGGCCTTCGAGCCAGATGTACTGTTGTGATGTCGTGGAATTTAATAGAAGAATGAGTTACAGGGATATATGAGAACCTTTGTGTATGACTTTATGCAACCTTTTAACATTTTTATTGTGACTATACATGCATGCATAATATGATTTCTCATTGAATGTCTGAACTGTTATGATTGTACTTCTAATTTAATAGTTCTCGATTTATTGGGTACTGATAACATCCATGTGGTTCCTCTTGATACCAGATTCTAGCCCCTTAACTTAGTAAGTTCGTGGCACGCCTCGGGTGAGACACCTTATTCTTCCTTAATAGGGTGAAAATGTCGACATTATGCTTGACTACAAGGGAGCGTTTGTTGGCCCCTGTTCGTAAATCCAGGTTGTCAACCCATTCATAATTTTTCTTCCAACAATGTTGTGTACATGTTTTGCATGTGGTGCTTTGTACATGTGGTGTTGTGTACATGTTGTGCAAGCTATTTTGTATAGGTGGCGTTGTGTACATGTGGTGTTTTATACATGTTGTATATGTGGTGTTGTTGTACTTGTGGTGTTGTACATGCAGTGTTGTATACATGTTGTACATGTGGTGTTGTTGTACTTGTGGTATTGTGTACTTATTGTACATATTCTATTGTGTATATGTGGTACTGTGTTATGTTTAATGTGTAGTCATTGTGTCATGATATGTGTATTAGTTATATTGTATGGTGTGTATGTATATGTATTCTTTTGTAAACTGAGCGTAGGTGTATGAGTCATGTTGTACACCAGGTATAGGTGCATGTGTGGTGTTGTACATAGGGTGTAGGTGTATGTGTGGTGTTGTACACCAGGTGAAGGTGTATGTGTTTTGTTGTGCACTATGTACGTGTATGTGTTGTACAATGTGATGTCATAGGCAGGTATGGGACTATCTGGGACTTTGTTGTTGATATTGAAGGTTGAGGTGGTTTAGTCTTTGGATACCCTTATTGATATTCAAGGCAGAGGCAGTTTAGTCTCTAGATTCCCTTGTTGTTTGAAGAGAAGGGAAGGAATTGGGTGATTTTCAGGTTTGGAAAACCAAACTGGTGTGTATACGTGGTTAAAGAGAAGAGAAAGCACTAGGTGCTTGTCAGGTTTGGAAATTGATTCAGTGTGTGTACGGAAAGGACAAAGAACAAAGTTTGAAGAAAAAGAATCATTTGAAAGATAAGTATTAGTATTTTATTTTAGTTTTAATTATGCATATAGTTTATGGTTTTGCTTTATGATGGTTTTTTTTTCTCGGCAATACTAACTACTTTTATATTAATATGTACAAAAAAACTTTACATCCAAAGAAGCTGGCTGCCCAGGGCCAACTGTGGCACCATGGGTGGCATTATCAGACTTGTATTTTTGCCTCGCAGGGCGATATTTCCAGATAGATCAAAATGCAGGACGCTGAGAGTTTCCAGAGTAGCACCATAACGACCCACGCAGGGGCACTTCCAAAAAGACATGTAACCCAAACAAACTGTAGAAACTGAAAGCATAACCATGAACATACAAAAAACAGGAAACGACATAAAACTTGTACCCAACAGTAGACTCCGCCCCCACTGCGACGGTGGAGGCCGCGAGCAGGACTTAGCAACATGAAGAACACAGACCACCATGTAGAACAGAAAATTGAAATTGTCCATACCCCTGAACCCGACCTGAGAGAAGGAGGCAAAAGCAAAAGAGCGCCGCTGAGAGCTATTCCTCTGGCTCTTCTTCCATAACCATAGCCAAGGGATTCTACGCAGGGTCTGGCTACTCGGGAACTCGAAGTTGGGAGGGGGGTTGAGGATGCTCTCTTCTAGAATTGCCCACCGCAATTGCCGGCTCCCCCATTGGGAGCTTCCCCTTGCCGCTCGCTGAGCTTTCCGCTGCAATTGACGGCTCCCCCATTGGGAGCTTCCCCTTGCCGCTCACTGTGCTATCCTCAGCAAGGACCAGTGACGACTCTTCTTCATTCTCCTCTGGGATTTTGGTGAAAAGCACAGAGATATGTGCATTAATTCCTGAATTATCCCTGGAGCTACCCAGTGTGAAGATGACTGAGCCAAATGCTGGGAGCATGGGCTCCCCCTCACTAGAGCTACCAACTTCCATAACTTGACAGGGCAGGATAGGGGTGGCACCCATTCTTCTATAACAGTAGCAGCAGCAGCAATGATGATGAGCGTCCGCTGCTGGGGGACGAGAGGATTCTCCACGCCTAGTGCCTCTTCTACAAGGCATCCTTTCACGCACCATGATAACCACCAGCTCCTTATTCTGTTCCCGAGCAGAGGAGGGCCGACAGTGGTTACGATCCCTTCCCACAGCATGCTGCCCCCAACTTGGGATTGAACAGGGCTTAAATGAGCGTAGACACAGTCCAGGAAACGCAGGTATGAAGCGAACCTCGCCCCAACTCTCAACCACCAGCTCGTGGCATAGACACTCAGCGTTCTGTGTATCCCTCTCAACGCGTTGAGCTCCCTTCTCCATCCAATCCTCATACTTAAGCCCATTAACATTTCCGTTGAAATGACCTGCATTGAATGCGCATTGCAGGCTTGCCATCCCCTCTAGCGGCTCCATTAAGGATGCCCTGATGCCTCACCCGTCTTGATGTTTCGACGGCTTGAGGCATTAAAGGCCCATGCTTTTTCACGTGGCAGCCCATGCCCGGCATGTGGCTCACCCTTGTTCATCTCGATGACACCCGCATCTGAGGATTGCTTTATGATGGTTACATGTGATCTATGATTCTGATTTATGATGGTTGCATTTTGAGCTAAACAGATGTGATGTGTTTATACATGATGGTTTGATTGAAGATCTAGTTTGACTTGTTGTGAGAGGAAGTAAACAGAATTTCAAGTGCACCTTATTAACGAGCTACCAATGAGGTATGATTTAAATTTATTTCAATTTTTTTGAATCTAATGGAAATTATGTTCTTGTTACAAGAAAGCATGGGAAATTCCCAATTTGGGTGGTTGGAACTGGATACGATAATTAGAAGAAACAATAAAAAAGGAATTGGAACATGCAATGGTATGCTGGTAAATCACTTTAGAAGTAGGGCCATTGTGGGACACTGATACCCAATAGTTTCCATTGATTTCCATGAGCATGCTATGATCGATATGATGGTTTGGAGGCAGGGATATGCCTTGGTTTTTGGACATTCCGATGTGAGGAAACCTTGCCAACAGATGGATCGCCCATAGAAGGGGATGCTGGGGAACTTGGAAGGTGAATGACTACATAGAAGGGGTTTCCTAAGGGATATGTATCAGAGAAGAGAAGGTCGGGGGATGGATTTTTTTTGGTCATTAGCATGGCCAAATGGAATCGGAAACACATTGGGAGTGTTCCTGGAACAATCAGTCGGTAATTATTCACTAAGGGAACATGTAGCACAAGGATTGTAGCCCTGGACATTAGATGCAAGTTTGACTTTGGCAGTGGATTCTAGACTTCCTAGGAAGGAGGTGAATTTCGGTACTACTTTTGAGGGTGGAGGCGTGAGCCTCTAGATTCCCTTGTTGACTGATGTAGGAATCATATCCTTTTATTTGTTGGTTAGAGCAAATGTGTATATGTATATGTGTATGTTATTTTAAATATTGTATTGAGTTGTGGTTATAAAACTCCATTGACAATATGGTTATTTTTTGGTTGAAGCAAATGTACATGAGTGTATATGTGGATGTTATTGTAAATACCGTAATGACTTGTGTTCTAAAGTTCCAGTAAATGGTATGATTGTCATGTTTTCAGTAGTGGTCATTATAAATACTGCAACGTTATGGGTTATAAATATCCATGGGTAATATGTTTTGTTTTCAGTGGTTTGTTGGTCATAGGTGTCATAGAACACCAAGGATGGTGTTCCCCCAAGGGGGAGGGGTTTGTAACAACCCCTAGATGATTTTCCATGTAAAAAAAATATAAGACCAAGGTCATGGGAAAAGTATCCCAAGATGAATGTTGGGAAAAACATCCAAGTGGGTGTCACTTTGGTTTATTATGGCTACGGGGAAATTTACAAAGGCATCGACAAAGGAAAAGAGGAATTAATTGGAATTTTAATTATGAAATAAAGGAAAATAGGTGAAAAGGGAGATGAAAGGTCATAAATTTGCATGAGAGGGAAATTGAAGGAAAAATACAGGAAACTGAAGAAAACATAGGCCTCAATGACTAAAAGGCTTCTAAGGATCAGTTCACAACTTTTGCCAGTTAACCTTTTGTTAGTTCAGTTTTGGAGTTCTCTCTCCATTATCTCTATTCTCTCATACTCATGCACACTTAGAGAATTCTTGGAGCACTCTAGCATCGGAGAAAGGAAGGACAAGGAAGCAAAGGAAAGTAAGGGGTAGATAAGGAAAAGTTGGATCAAGTAGTTTCATCGAGAAGACTTGCAAGTAACAGGTTGCATGTGTGATTTCCTAGCTGGTCAGTGAATGCATGGTACATGCATGTATGTATTTGGTTCTCTTGTTGTCATTGGCATGGGTTTTTATAGGTTTGTTATGGGGTTCTTTTACTTGGTTGAACTTTGGATTTTTAGATGATTCTAGAACTGGGTTAGTTTGTCTCAGGAAAATTCCCAAGGGCCTAGGAATCCCTTGACCAGTTTTGGCGGGATTGCGGTAAAGCCAGAGGGTGGAGATTGGAATATTCCTCAAGGTATTGGTGAAGAAATTATGAGGCATCCAAGCTTGTTTGGGCCTAGTGATCCCTTTCCTGGTTTTGGCAGGATTGCAGTAATTCTTGGTAGTGTATGTTCTCGTTTTGGGCATAGTGATCCCTTGACTGGTTTTGGTGGGATTGAGATAAAGCCTAGTTTTTTATGTGCTCGTTGGGCCTAGGAATCCATTGATCAACTTTGGCGGGATTGCGGTAAATCCTATGGGTGGAGGTGGTTTGATCTTCAGGAAGCCCTGTTTGTTTTTTTGTGAGTCCCACATTCATGCTTGGAATATGGCATAGGGGTGATTGGTTGAAAGAAAGATTTGGTTAAGCTCAACCTATGGTTGGGTGGTACGTGGAAGTCCCTGACTTGGTTAGATTTTGCATATGTTAATAATATCTCTTTCTTTCTTGTATTTCGTGAGTATATGTACTTTATATTATGTGGCTTTGATGGTTGTTCTATCATTGTTATTTTTCTGGTAATATGTTGGTTATAAGCATGGTTTCATAGCAGGTTATAAGTATGACTCTTGAGATGTTTGATTTATGGATAAATGGTTAATGAATTCATGAGCTAATATATGTTATTAAATCTATTATGAGAGGATGTAAGGCCTTCTTGATGATTCTCAGATAAGTATCAGACCCCTATGTTCAGATATGCATTCATGACATGTAGATTACATGTTCTCAATATGTTTGACAAAATGACTATCATGGTTAGGCTTGGGTAGGTAAATTTTTCTATTCAAGTTTTATTGAATGACTTTTTCATCATGTTAGAAATTATTTCGAAAAGTCTCATTGAGTTTTGGGCAATGTTCTGTAAGCTGACCTATCAATTAGGCTTAGAATCCAGGACCACATGCTCTGAAATGGACATTTTGGGTTGCAATCACTGGGATGCAAGATTGTGCATGCGGTTTGAGCCTCCCAACCGCATGGATTCCTTTTTGTGGGAGTAGTTGAGGTCTCAGGGCAAGGAAAAGGTGGTCCAACTCAGGATTTTTCCACTTGGGGTGGTTTCTCAGCCTCTGAGTGACTTGTAGCCCCTGCAGGATGCGTTGAGTTGTCAGTTTGTCGTTAGTTTTCGCCCCCACTTCCTTAATGGGACCTAGGAGGTTGTTTCATGTCATAGTAGCTATTTGTCTCATATTCACCTGGTAGACCGATGAAAGTGGGTAAATGTGGGAGGGGTGGTTACAAAGGAGTTTATGGTTATTCCATAACCATAGGTCCATTGACTTACAACTATTCTAACGTCCATAATCAATTTCCCATCCTCCATTTATCCTCTCTCAATGCTATTATTCCAATTAAGTTTATGATGAAGATCAATTCTGATAAATTTGTATAAAATCACTTCCTCCAAAGTGTTGTTGTCATACATGAAATTAGCATAAGTGATGTTTTTGGATTTAATCATCATAACCTTCATTTTTTAAATGTTAGTAGTCATGCTTGTATTATTTTTTGTTGCTTATCAAGATCATAGGGACTCTTCACCATAACAAAAATATCATTAACATAAAGAAAAAGGGTGATTACTACACTAGTGAGAGTTAGGATGACACAACCTACTTCTTCCAAACAACCCACTAACTTGTCAATGTATATGCCAAAAGGGCTAGGGAATATGGGACAACCTTGATTAACTCCTATGTTAGAATTAGTTTCTTAGCACTAAGCATCATTATTGTAGAAAATTATCTACCAATATCGCTCCTCTGAGACCATGTCGAGAATCTGACTGTAGATTAACCCGATAATGCAATATAACCAAAGCAGAATACTATAACCTACTTCTACTATCAATTTGCGGAAGCTTAAAGATCGAGTTGAACACATATAACTAGAAGAAGAATAATCAATCGCACAATACACATGAGAATACTTTGGGGAAAGCCTCAGCTAAAAACCCCACTACTTGTATTATCATACAAGGTGGAAATACGTGGAAATTATAAAATCCTTAGCTCTCACAACTGGCCAACTCTTAGTACAATCCTCACAGATGCTCACAGGAAATATTGGCTGCTCTCCAACCTTCCTCTCCGCCCTCTAAGCTCCTATTTCCTTGCATTGTTCCTTTGGGATGATTCTCCTTCAACCAAGTGGAAAAGCTCGATTTACCAAGTGGATGATCTCCTGATCTCACACACTCTCAAAACTGTGCAATCCTCAAGGAATGATTCCTTCTGCATGTATGAGTTTTCTTTATAGGAAAACACATGCAACTGATAGTACACTGTCCTTGGCTTTAATCTCAACTAGGTCTTTCTTAGAATAGACATGCATGAGTTTCTGATGAGGGAATCTTCAGTTAACTAGAGTACACTAGTTGAGTGCATGCATGCATTAATTGACTGTTAACTCTCTATTAGTTCATCAAACAGTTTGGATCTAATTTAACTGGACTTAACTTAGTAAATTGAGTTAACTAATTACAACTCAAATATAACTCAATCTTATCTCCTTAATTTAAGTGATAACTCTTGCATGACTTCAGAAAGACTTCTAACTTGAATTTCTCCAACTAATTAAGTCAAAATAACTTAATTAATTATTTCCAAGTAGCTGTTAAGACTAAATTCAATTTTAATTCACAATTTAATTCAAGGACAAATTAAATTGGAATATTCTTGTTGCCACATTTCAACACTCCCTCTCAATAAGAAAGGGATTATTTGCCACCTCGATCCTGTCTCTATGGAACTCGAATTTACACTTTGACAATGCCTTTGTCAAAATGTCAGCATCTTGATCCTCTGTCGAAATATAATGCAGCAAAATGATCCTCCCATCATCAACATCTTGCTTTACCTTGTAAAGCCAATGAGAACTCACAACTGACTTGTTCTCTGGTCTCAGAACCACGTCCCAAACACTGTTACGAACTATGGATTCATACTCCTCCACCATAGCATCAACCCAAATCGGTTGCTTCACTACTTTCTTAAAGGAAGCTGGCTTGGTCTCAACACTTTCCCCAACAAGGGCCATGTATTCATTGTACCTCTCAAGTGACCTCCTTTGTCTGTGCTGAGAAAATGGTGCTCCCACATTCTGTCTCGCATCCTCCAACAATCTGTCAGCTTCTCTTGTGCGTTATCGTCCATCTCTGGAAGACTCTGCTTGAGTCGATGTCTCCACTCCTGGAACCTCTGCATGTGGCTGCTCTGCATCAGTCTAAGGCTCCTCCTCCTTAGGAACCAACAGTTCCTCCACAGCATGTAGTTGGAGCTCCCTCTCAAGGGATACTCGCATGGCCTTCTACTCATCAAACTTGAGATCTCTGCGAAACATTGTCCTCTAACTAGTATGCAAGTACACCTGATACTTGTGAGGTGTATCAGTGTACCCCACAAGTATCCCCAACTCTGCTGTCAGCTCAAGCTTCCTCCGTGCATCCTTTGTCCCACGACAATATACCAATGAGCCATAGATCCTGAAGTGACCCACATCTAGTCTCTTACCAGATAAATCTTCCTCTGGTGTCTTCATCCCAAGTATACAATGCGGGCTTCTATTCTACAAATAGACCGTTGTGTTGCATGCCTTAGCCCACAAGTGAAGTGGTAGGCCTTGGTCATGCAGCATCGCCCGTGCTTCCCCTAGAATAGTTTTGTTCTTCCTTTCGGCCACCCCAATCTGCTGTGGGTTATGAGGTGTCGTCAACTCTTGTTTAATTCCTTCCGCTACACAGAAGTCCTTAAAATCTTGTGAGATATATTCTCCACCATTGTCGCTTCTCAAGGCCTTGATCTTCTTCCCTAACTCTTTCTCGACCAAAGCTTTGAACTCACAAAAATTTGTGAAGGTTTGGTCCTTCTTCTGCATGAAATAAATCAAGAATTTACGAGAAAAATTATCAATGAAAATCACATAATACCTTTGCTTCACTGCGGATTCCGTTGAGAATGGTCCACACACATCAGTATGAATTCGCTCTAAGTTAGCCTTTGCTCGAATGTCTTGATCATGAAAGGAAGACTTGGTGTACTTTCCCAAGGTACAACCTTTTCATGTGTCAACATGCTCAAGTTTAACTTTGGGAAGTCATGTAGATATCTGCTACATTATCTTCAAAGCCCCATGACGCAAATGGCCCAACCACCTGTGCCACAACTCACCAATGTCTTGGCTTTGCACCAATTCTTCTTTCGTACTCAATGCTACATAATCATCTACCTCTAGTTTATAGAGATTCTTCACTCGAATCCCTATCTTCTTGGCCTGACCCATGGCTATGTGTCTTAGGAATGCCTTTCCTTTACTGAAGACAACATCGTAGCCTTTTTCCTCCAATATCGCGATTGATACCAAGTTCTTCTTTAGTCCAAGCACATACATCACATTTTTCAAGGTGATAGGAGGTCCAAGCTCCCTCTGAAAAGCAACCATGCCCACTCCTGAAACACTATACCTTCCGTCTTCACCCATCTCTATGCGCATCTTGAGGTCTTTCTCCTCCAAGGCACTAAGTAAACTTTTATCACCGGTCATGTGGAATGAGGCTCCACTGTCAAGATACCAAACACCACCCATCATCCATGACACCATGCATGCGATGAGGGTAAAGTCCATTTCGAACTGAGAGGCCAATACTTCACCTTCCAATCCTTCTGAGGATCCCTTCTTGGACTTCTTCAATGGGTAATTAGTTGCATAATGTCCCATCTTGTGACAATTAAAGCATCTCACTTTAGACTTGTCACCCTTCTTCCCTCCATGAGAAGAATTCAATTTGGAATGGGATGCCTTCCCCTTCCCTTTCCTTACCTTACTTGCTAAGGCTATATTTTCTTCATCATCATCCTTGGATGAAGAACCATCTCGTGTGCTCCTCCTGATCTCCTCTTGCATCAGATCCGATTACAGTCGTTCCCAATATAGCAGTTTCTCCCTTCCATTCATAGAGTCCTGGTAGTTATTCCAACTCTTTGGAAGGCCAAGGAGAGTGAGGCTCACCATATCATCATCAGTAGTAGTTATTCCCATACTTCCAAGCTCATCTCTACAATTGGTGAGCTTGGTTAGATATGTGGAAATAATATCCCCGTTCTCCATCTTGATTCTTCGAAGATTATCCTTGAGCGCCAATTTCCTCTGGTTGCTATTGTTCTAGTAGAGCTCCTTCAATGTCTTCCACATTGAAAATGGAGTATCCTTCCCATGGAGACTCGAGACAATATGGTCTCAAACTCCCTCAACGATGATCCATCTCGTCTTCGCCACACACTTCTTCCACTCAGCCAACTCCTGTGCATTAGATGAAGTTGGCTTTTGGATTTCCTGATTAATGAATTCCTTCAAGCCATTGTCTTCTAATACAACCTCCGTTCTATCTTTCCATGCTATGTAATTCGAGCTACCTTCAAAGGCATACTCGAGTCTCAAGCCATAGAACGCCATTGGCTAACCTTGAAGTATGATATGAATTCGATTTGCACCTGCAACCTCGAACTTTAAACTTCGAATTCTCTTCTCAGTATACTATTCACAGCTCTGATAAACCTGGCTCTGATACCATGTAGAAAATTCTCTACCAATCTCGCTCCTTTGAGACCATGTAGAAAATATGACTGTAGATTAACCCGATAATGCAATACAACCAAAGCAGAATACTATAACCTACTTCTACTATCAATTTGTGGAAGCTTAAAGATCGAGTTGAACACATATAACAAGAATAAGAATAATCAATCGCACAATACACATGAGAATACTTAGGGAAAGCTTCAGCTAAAAACCCCACTATCTGTATTATCGTAGAAGGTGGAAATACATAGAGATTATACAAAGCCTTAGCTCTCACAGCTAGCCAGCTCTCAATACAATCCTCAAAGATGCTCACAGAAAATCTTGGCTACTCTCCAACCTTCCTCTCTACCCTCCAAGCTCCTATTTCCTTGCGTTGTTCCTCTGGGATGATTCTCCTTTAACCAAGTGGAAAAACTCGATTTACCAAGTGGATGATCTCCTTATCTCACACACTATTAGAACTGCGCAATCCTCAAGGAATGATTCCTTCTACATGCACGAGTTTTCTTTATAGGAAAACTCATGCGACTGATAGTACACTGTCCTTGACTTTAATCTCAAATGGGTCTTTCTCAGAATAGACATGCATGAGTTTCTGATGAGGGAATATTCAGTTAACTAGAGTAGACTAGTTGAGCGCATGCATGCATCAACTGACTATTAACTCTCTATTTGTTCCTCAAACTGTTTGGAACTAATTTAACTGGACTTAACTCAGTAAACTGAGTTAACTAATTACAACTCAAATATAACTCAATCTTATCTCCTTAATTTAAGGCTTATCTCCTTAATTTAAGGGATAACTCTTGCATGACTTCAGAAAGACTTCTAACTTCAATTTCTCCAACTAATTAAGTCAAAATAACTTAATTAATTATTTCCAAGTAGCTGTTAAGACAAAATTCAATTTTAATTCACAATTTAATTCAAGGACAAATTAAATTGGAATAATCTTGTTGCCACATTTCAACACTCTTTCACAACAAGAAAGGGATTATCTTCCACCCCGACCCTGTCTCTATGGAACTCGAATTTACACTTTGACAATGCCTTTGTTAAAATGTCAGCATCTTGCTCCTCTGTCGAAATATACTGCAACAACATGATCCTCCCATCATCAGTAGCTTGCTTTACCTTGTAAAGCCAACGGGAACTCACAACTGACTTGTTCTCTGGTCTCAAAACCACATCCCAAACACTATTACAAACTATGGAGTCATACTCCTCCACCATAGCATCAACCCAAATCGACTGCTGCACTGCTTCCTCAAAGGAATATGGCTCAGTCTCAACACATTCCCCAACAAGGGCCATGTATCCAGTGTACCTCTTAGGTGACCTCCTTTGTCTGCGCTGAGAAAATGGTGCTCCCACATTCTCTCTCGCATCCTCCAACAATCTGTTAGCTTCTCTTGTGTGCTTCCATCTATCTCTGGAAGACTTTGCTTGAGTGGATGTCTCCACTCCTGGAACCTCTGCATGCGGCTACTTCACATTAGTCTGAGGCTCCTCCTCCTTAGGAACCAACAGTTCCTCCATATCCTGTAGTTGGAGCTCCCTCTCAAGGTAAATTTGCATTGCCTTCTGCTCATCAAACTTGAGATCTCTGTGAACCATTGTCCTCTGGCTGGTAGGCAAGTACACCTGATAGTTGTGAGGTGTATCAGTATACCCCACAAGTATCCCCAACTCTGATGTCAGCTCAAGCTTCTTCTGTGCATCATTGTCCCACGGAAATATACTGATGAGCCAAAGATCCTGAAGTTACCCACATCTGGTCTCTTACCGGAGAAAGCTTCCTCTGGTGTCTTCATCCTAAGTATGCGATCCGGGCTTCTATTATGCAAATAGACCATTGTGTTGCATGCCTCATCCCACAAGTGAAGTGGTAGGCCTTGGTCATGTAGCATCTCCCGTGCTGCCCCTACAATAGTTATGTTCTTCCTTTTGGCCACCCCATTCTACTGTGGGTTATGAGGTGTCGTCAACTCTCATTTAATTCCTTCCGCTGAATAGAAGTCCTTAAACTCTTGAGAGACATATTCTCCACCATTGTTGCTTCTCAAGGCCTTGATCTTCTTCCCTGACTCTTTCTCGACCAATCACAAAACTTTGTGAAGGTTTGGTCCTTCTTTTGCATGAAATAAATCCAGCATTTACGAGAAAAATCATCAATGAAAATCACATAATACCTTTGCTTCACTATGGACGCCGTTGAGAATGGTCCACACACATTAGTATGAACTTTCTCTAAGATAGCCTTTGCTCGATTGTCTCAATCATGAAAGGAAGACTTGGTGTAATTTCACAAGGTACAACCTTTTCATGTGTCAACTGGCTCAAGTTTACCTTTGGGAAGTCCTGTAGATATCTGCTGCATTATCTTCAAAGCCCAATGATGCAAATGGCCCAACCGCCTGTGCCACAATTCGCCAATGTCTTGGATTTGCACTAATTTTTCTTTCATACTCAATGATGCACAATCATCTACCTCCAGTTTATAGAGATTCTTCACCCGAATCCCTATCCTCTTGGCCTGACCCGTGGCTATGTGTCTTAGGAATGCCTTTCCTTTATTGAAGACAACATCGTAGCCTTTGTCCTCCAATATCGCGACCGATACCAAGTTATTCTTCAGTCCAGGCACATACATCACATCTGTCAAGGTGAAAGGAGGTCGAATCTCCCTTTGAAAAGCAACCGTGCCCACTCCTGAAACACTATACCTTCCGTCGTCACCCATCTCTATGCGCATCTTGAGGTCTTTTTCCTCCAAGGCACTGAATAAACTTTTATCACTGGTCATGTGGAATGAGGCTCCACTGTCAAGATACCAAACACAACCCATCATCAATGAAACCATGCATGAGATGAGGGTAAAGTCCATCTCAAACTTAGAGGCCAATGCCTCACCTTCCGATCCTTCTGAGGATCCCTTCTTGGACTTCTTCAATGGGTAATTAGTCGCATAATGTCCCATCTCGTGACAATTAAAGCATCTCACTTTAGACTTGTCACCCTTCTTCCCTCCATGAGAAGAATTCGATTTGGAATAGGACGCCTTCCCCTTCCCTTTCCTTGCCTTACTTTCTAAGGCCATATTTTCTTCATCATCATCCTTGGATAAAGAACCATCTCATGTACTCCTCTTGATCTCCTCCTGCATCAGATCTGACCATAGTCGTTCCTATTCTGGCAGTTTCTCCATTCCATTCACATAGTCCTGGTAGCTATTCCAACTCTTTGGAGGGCCAAGGAGAGCGAAGCTCACCATATCATCATCAATAGTAGTTATTCCCACACTTCCAAGCTCATCTCTACAACTGGTGAGCTTGTTCAGATATGTGGAAATAGTATCACCCTTCTCCATCTTGATTCTTTGAAGCTTATCCTTGAGTGCCAATTTCCTCTGGTCACTATTGTTCTGGTAGAGGTCCTTCAATGTCTTCCACATTGAAAATGGAGTATCCTTCCCATGGAGACTTGAGACAATATGGTCTCGAACTCCCTCAAGGATGATCCGTCTCGCCTTCGCCACACACTTCTTCCACTCAGCCAACACTTGTGCATTAGTTGAAGCTGGCTTTTGGATTTCTTGATCAATGAATTCCTTCAAGCCATTGTCTTCTAACACAACCCCCTTTATATCTTTCCATGCTATGTAATTTGAGCTACCTTCCAAGGAATACTTGAGACTCAAGCCATAGAATGCCATTGGCCAACCTTGAAGTATGATATGAATTCAATTTGCACTTGCAACATCGAAATTCAAACTTCGAATTCTCTTCTCAGTATACTGTTCACAGCTCCGATAAACCTGGCTCTGATACCATGTATAAAATTCTCTACCAATCTCGCTCCTCTAAGACCATGTAGAAAATCTAATTGTAGATTAACTCGATTATCCTGGCTTTGATACCATGTAGAGAATTCTCCAGCTCACAGCTCTAATAAACCTGGCTCTGATACCATGTAGAAAATTCTCTACCAATCTCGCTCCTCTGAGACCATGTAGAAAATCTGACTGTAGATTAACCAAAGCAGAATACTATAGCCTACTTCTACTATCAATTTGCAGAAGCTTAAAGATCGAGTGAACACATATAACCAGAAGAGGAATAATCAATCGCACAATACACATGAGAATACTTTGGGGAAAGCCTTAGCTAAAAACCCCACTATTTGTATTATCATACAAGGTGGAAATACAAAGAGATTATACAAAGCCTTAGCTCTCACAGCTAGCCAGCTCTCAGTACAATCCTCATAGATGCTCATAGCCAATCTTGGCTACTCTCCAACCTTCCTCTCTACCCTCTAAGCTCATATTTCCTTGCGATGTTCCTCTGGGATGATTCTCCTTCAACCAAGTGGAAAAGGTCGATTTACAAAGTGGATGATCTCTTGATCTCACACACTATCAGAACTGCGCAATCCTCAAGGAATGATTCCTTCTGCATGCATGAGTTTTCTTTATAGGAAAACACATGCAACTTATAGTACATTGTCCTTGAATTTAATCTCAACTGTGTCTTTCTTAGAATAGACATGCATGAGTTTCTGATGAGGGAATCTTCAGTTAACTAGAGTACACTAGTTGAGTGCATTCATGCATCAACTGACTATTAACTCTCTACTAGTTCCTCAAGCAGTTTGGAACTAATTTAACTGGACTTAACTCAATAAATTGAGTTAACTAATTACAACTCAAATATAGCTCAATCTTATCTCCTTAATTTAAGGCTTATCTCCTTAATTTAAGGGATAACTCTTGCATGTCTTCATAAAGACTTCTAACTTGAATGTCTGCAACTAATTAATTCAAAATAACTTAATTAATTATTTCCAAGTAGATGTTAAGAATAAATTCAATTTTAATTCACAATTTAATTCAAGGACAAATTAAATTGGAATATTCTTGTTGCCACATTTCAACAATTATTATTGAACTTTCTAATAACATTCTTGTACAACCTTATCACAAAAAATCTTCACTTGAAATGAACTTTTATCTCTTCTAACCTATTCCAATGGTTAGTCCTAAGGACTTTGTCAAAATGTTTTATGAATGTTATGCAACCATATAAGAAAAGAGAATAAAAGGTATATCAACGAATTGAAAATTATCCTCTTCGAGGAGGTAACCTCCTTTACATCACATAAATAAACAATTCTTGGATGATCCAAATGACAATACCTCCTTGGTATATATAGGAGTCTAAGGGGTTACAATATAATCAAAGCCTACATAACAATAATAATGTAAGGGTACAACAATAACAATATTGGGCTTCTATGGGGCACAAAAATAACAATAAGGGGGGTACACTAGTATTATAGGGACCTAACATGCCCCTGTCCTTCAAAAAAATGTTTTCCTCGACATTTGAGTAGTTTTGGATGCTTTTGTATAAAATTCTCATCCTCCCATGAGGAATCTTCACTAGGTAAGTTCTTCCACGATATTTTGAAATTGAACAATTTCGTAGTTGTCGGGTTCTTGTTTCCACAGCTTCTTCTGTCTCCAATATGATTTTTCCTTTATGGTCAAGTTCTCAAAATATTGTTTGAACTGGGAGCTTGTCACTAATAACCTTCTTTAAACATGAAACATGGAAAATTGGATGTACTCAGGAAGATGTAGGAAGTTCTGATTTGTATGCCATAGTACAATATTTTACAAAACTTTGTAAGGACGTAGTACTTAGGTGATAATTTACTATCCTTCTTAGATTGCTTGCGGGACAATTGTTTGTATGGTTGTAGCCATAAAAATACCTAGTCACCTACATAAAAAATTCTTTCATTGTGATGTTGATTTTCCTATTGTTTCATTCGATTATGTGCTAGAGTGAGGTTATCCTTTAAGATTTGGAGAACTTGTTGTTGATGCTTGATGTTATCTTCCACAACTTGAACCTTAGAATTTTCTCTTAAAGATGATGTGATGGACAGTGGAAGATATCCATAAAGTGCCATAAATGGGGTCATTTTTGCTGCACTATGGAAGGAAGTGTTATACCACCATTAAATGATAGGTAACCACTTGACCCATTATGTTTTCTTATCAGATACAAAGAAACGATGATATCCTTCCAAACATTTGTTCACTATCTCAGGTTGCCCGTTAAATTGAGGAAGATAAGATGAGCTATGAGATAATTGAGTACCAAGACAAGTGATCTGGATTTAAATAGGAACACAACAAATTGCAAAGATAACCATAAACACAAAGATGCAGCAGAAATAATACTTCATTTCATTAATGTAAAATACTGACATATGCTTACAAACATAAAATGGAAATAAACAGCTAGGGCGATGGTAGCTTATCCCTGAGAAGAGATGTGGTGGCTACATGGCTTTGAACTGTGTTACAATGAGGCTCGAAGGCCTATTTATTGTTGAGAAACAATGGAAAACCCTAAACATCCAAAAACCTAACCCTAGAAGATGAAACACCAAACTGTGGGCCCTGTTTGGGTAAATTGGTACATCAACTTCTCGAGGTCGTAACTTTGGCATACGATCTTCATTTGATGTGTACAATATCTCGTTAGAAAGATCTATCTGAGAACTACAACTTTGGGAAGAGAAACATCGGTCCATGGACCCATGTTGCTCCCAATTTTCCCAAAAAACGTCGTTTAGGGCCTCAAAACAACTCTGGAAGTTTAGGACTCGAAAAACTACTAAAAATAGTAAACTATGCTAGAATTAAGGAAACTGAAAAGCTAAAAGAAACAATGGTGGGGGTCCAAGTGGACTTGGTGGGTGGCCACCAATATCCACCTAGATCATTCCTCCCCCCAGGAAGCAATGGTCCCCATTGTGTTGAGTTCCTCCATGAGATGAGGAAACCTTTGCTGAACTTGGTCCCTGGTGAGCCACTTACCCTGGTGAAGGAGTTGGCCTGCTTTGACAACTCGATATAGCTGGATATTCTGCTGGTGAGTGTGCTTGACCTGTGTGTCCATGATCCGATCAATTGCAGCTTGTTCCATGTAATCTGGATTTAACTCTGTGGGTGTGAGCTGTTCTGCAATGTCGGATGTGTCTAGTAATGGTGGAAGTATGGCCGAAGGCGGTCCACATTGAACACTTGGTGCAGGCTAAGGAATGGGGGAATGCTGAGCTCAAATGCATTATCTCCCATAGCCTTGGTAATGGTGTAAGGACCATATCGGAGTGGTCTGAGTTTTCGATAGGCTCTGGTAAGGCGTTCCTTTTGCAAATGCAACCAGAATTTGTCGCCCACCTGAAACTTGTGTGGCACCCGATGTTGATCATGTCACTGCTTGTACTCGGCATTTGATTTCTCCAGAATGTCATGGACTTGCTAGCGAATATGTTGTATGTGCTCAATGAAGCTGTTTGCCTTATCTGTTTCAGACTAGACATGAGCCGAATCTACGTGAGTAGCTGCAAATGGCATGGCCACATCAATGGGACATAGTGGCTGGAATCCCAAGCCCACCTGAAAAGGGTTGTGACCAGTCAAGCTATGGAGAGCTCGGTTGTAGCTGTGTTGAACATAGGGGAGGCTCTCATCCCATGTGCATGGATGCTTTGAGTTTTACATGCATAGAATGTGTACAATCATCTTGTTGACAACCTCTATTTGGCCATCAATTTGAGGATGGAAGGCTGTGGACTTAGTGAGTTTGGTGTCCAACATCGACCAGATACTGGACCAAAATGTACTGAGGAACCTGCTGTCCTGATCTACGATGATAGACTGTGGGATCCCAAAGTGTACCCACACTCGTTCAAAGAAGAGTTTAGCAGTGGCTTCTACTGTGATATTCTTCTTGCAGGTTGCCATAATGGCCATCTTCGAGAACCTGTCGACGACCACAAAAATACAGTTGTTTCGATGCTTAGTGGAAGGAAGCCTGACATGTAATCCATGGAGATGGATTCCTAAGGTCAATTAGGGGTAGGAAGCAGGGTATAGAGGCCTTGCTTCTTAATGGTCGGTTTGGCAATGGTTCAGGCAGTGCATGATTTGATGTACATACTGACATCCTGTCGAAGATTTGGCCAATAGAAATACTTTTGCAATACTTCCACTTTTTTCTCAACCCCGAAATGCCCAGCAGCTTGACTGTAGTGTGCTTCCCAAATCATCTTGGCATGCTCGCTTGAATGAACACAAAAGTGACCCAGGTGGCATAATAGGGCATCTTGGAGGTGAACATCTAGAACATGCTGACCCTCCAAGAGTGTCTGTTATGTGTGGCCGAATTCTGGGTCGCTTTTGTAGAGAAGTGGCCAATCAGAAGTCTCGTGCCCACAAGAGTTGAGCACAGGGTTAATGCCATGATCGGTAGTCGACTGAGGCAATCTGCAACATTATTGGTGTTGCCCTTCTTATCCTTGATATTCAAATGGAACTGTTGTAGGTATATGGACCACTTTTGGTGGCGATCATTCTGTAATTTCCCTTGGGTCTTCATGAATTGGAGGGGTCAGTGGTCTATGTGGATGACCATTTCCTTCCCGAAAATGTAATGTTTCCATTGTCGCCAGGCCTGCACAATGGAATGCATCTCTTTATCATAAGTGGGATACTTCCAGACTGTGTCTGAAAGTGTCACGTTGTGATATGCCACTAGATGCTCATGTTGAGTAAGGATTGCCCAATAGCATAGTCAGAGGCATCTGTCTCGACATCAAATGGTTGTTGCAAGCCTGGCAATGCGAGCACTGGTGCCGAGTAGAGGCGATCATTCAACTCTGTGAATGCCTTTTGCTGAGATTCAGACCAAAAGAATTTTGCTTTCACTCCTCCCTTGGTGACTTGACTCAAGGGACAAGTGATATGAGAAAATCCCAACACGAACCTGTAGTAGAAGTTGGCAAGACCTAGAAAGTTGCGGAGCTCTGTTAGAGTGGTTGGGGAGGGCCAATCCTCAATGACGTGGATCTTGGATGGATCCACATGCACCCCTTGTTCATCAATAATGTATCCCAGATACTGAACCTGGGTCATGCAAAAAGTGCATTTCTCTAAATTAGCACATAATTTGTGTTGCCGCAGTGTTTGGAGAACTTATCGGATGTGGTGGAGGTGCTCTTCCCAACTCTGGTTGAAGATCAGGATGTCATCCAAGTATACCACTACAAATGAGTTGGTGAATGGCCGCAAGATGCCATCCATTAGCCTCATGAAGGTTGTAGGAGCATTCGTCAATCCGAAAGGCATAACCAACCATTCGAAAAGGCCCTCCTTAGCTTTGAAGGCAGTCTTCCACACATCAGAGGGTTCGATTGGTACTTGGTGATATCCTGACTTCAAATCGATCTTGCTAAAATATTTTCCCCCCTTCAGTTGGTCTAGGAGGTCATCAATCCGTGGGATCGGGTACCTATTACAGACAATGATCTTATTCAATTCTCGATAGTTAATACAGAGTCTCCAAGTCCCATCCTTCTTTTGTACCAACATGATTGGGCTCCCACAGGGTGATGAACTCAGACGGATGTGACATTTCTACAGTAGCTCCTGAATCTACCTCTTGATTTCATCGTTCTCTAGAATGGAGCACTGATAGATTGGTCCATTGGGAAGCGGCGCACCTGGGGTCAGATTGATGGAGTTCTTGACTTGACATTGCAGAGGAACCCCTGTGGGGGAGGTGAAGATGTCCTTGTACTCCTCCACGACCTTGTCCATCTGTAGTTGTCATGCGGAGGGGCCCTCTCTGGAGGTCGTGGCCATCGTCTTCTTCTTTCCTTGAGGGCGTATCATCAGGAAAACAAATTTCTTGGTTTTGAAAATGAGCTTACTGCATTGTTTTGCAGTAACCAAAGAGATGGTGGTAGGCAGTGCTACCTCCGGTATCCTATACAACTTATTTCCCAAGGTAATAATAGCAGCACGGGGCCTTGATTCACACACAGCATGTCACTTCCACAAGTATGGTTGTCCTAATAATACATCACAAAATTCAAGGGGAGCAATATCACGCAATACCTTATCCATGAAGGGCTTGATGTTGTATGGAAGGAGACACTGCTGGCTCATGCGAAGATCTCGTCCTTGGTGAAGCCACCCGATCATGTACGGTTGTGGATGTGCTGTGGTCGGTAAGCCTAACCGCTTCATGACCTCTACCGAGATGAGGTTCTTTTGGCTCCCGCTATCGACAATGAACTATAGCGGGGATCCCTTTACCCACGTCTGGGAGTGGAAGAGATGCTCCTCCTCCTCTTGATCTTCGAGTTCCTCCTTCTGGATCTTCGTGGTGGCAATGGTGGCGTTGGGCTCCGCATCGATAATCTGCTTCCCTTTGTCATTCCCCTTGTCAGGTTCTAACTTAGAGTCGAAACATGCATCTGATTCTGAAACCTTTAGCTCAGCCACCAGTGACTGCTTGGCCCGACACTCACTTGTGTTGTGAGTGGAGCTCTTATGGAACTCACACCATTTTCCCGTGTCCTTTTTCGGCTTCGCGGCGCTGTTCCTTTCTTGTAGCTTTGGCGGGTTGTCTTGGGCCGCCTCGCCTTGGCTTTGTCCTTTGTTTTGCGGTTTGGGGGCACCTTTCCCTTGATTCAGATTCGCAGATCCAAAGTCTCGCTTCTTCTATTTAAACTTTTGCTTGACCTTGACAGCATATTGGTATGCTATGCGGAGCGAGGAGATGTTTAGGAATTATATTTCTTCCTGGATGTACTTGTGTAGGCAGCCACGGTATTTGAGTATCAAATGCTGCTTCGAATCCTTGATACCCAACTTTGTGCAAAGAGTATGGAAAATATTGGTAAACTTCGGCACGTCTTGGTCCCTTCCGTGCCGCAGCGTGGTCCACTTTATGTATTGATCCTCATAGCTTCCGACAAGGTAGTACTGCTCCTTGATGGCATCCTAGAATGAATTCTAGGTGGGTGCAACTGAAAATAGTGAGCCAATACTTTCATCCTTCTGCTCGCAGTAGGTTTCCCACTAGTCCTTGACATGGGGGCTGCTTTGAGAAGAACGAAAATAATATTTTTCCGACTAGAAAAATCATGAACAGAGAAATAAACCTCTAACAAATTTAACCATTTATCGATGGCATCTATGTCTATCTGACCCTCGAATATGGGGATTTCAAAATTAACTTGTACCTTAAACGGTGTGGCATTTCCAGAGTAGTTGTTAGAAGCCGATGCGTCACCCCTGGGTAGCCGCTAAAGGATCTGGGCAAAGTTGTGCATCATCGCATTCCTTTGTCGCTCGAGGGCTTCTTCGAGCAAGATTTTGATAGGATCTACCCCCTTTTCTTTCTTTTCATCCGCCATGGGAGGCCATTGGGATTTGTGAGGCCAGTCTTGCAACGGTTCGACCAGTTCCAACCCTAACTCCTTATATCTTAACCTTGTTGGGGACATGCAAAGAAAAACAAAGAAAAAGCAGACCACTTTGATACCACTGATCTAGATTTAAACATGATCACAACAAATTACAGAGATAACCATAAACACAAAGATGCAACGGAAATAATACTTCATTTCATTAATGTAAAATATTGAGATATGCTTACAAACAGAAAATGGAAATAAACAGCTAGGGCGATGGTAGCTTATCCCTGAGAAGAGATGTGGTAGCTACATGCCTCTGAACTGTGTTACAATGAGGCTCGAAGGCCTATTTATTGTTGAGAAACAATGGAAAACCCTAAACATCCAAAAACCTAACCCTAGAAGATGAAACACCAAACTGTGGGCCCCGTTTGGGTAAATTGGTACATCAACTTCCCGGGGTTGTAACTTTGGCATACGATCTTCATTTAACGCATACAATATCTCATTAGAAAGAGCTATTCAAGAAATACAACTTTGGGAAGAGCAACATCAGTCCATAGCCACATGTTGGTCCCAATTTTCCAAAAAAACGTCATTTAAGGCCTCAAAACAGCTCCGGAAGTTCAGGACTCGAAAAACTGCTAAAAACAGTAAACTGTGCTACAATTAAGGAAACTGAAAAGCTGAAAGAAACAATGGTGGGGGTCCAAGTGGACTTGGCAGGTGGCCACCAATATCCACTTGGATCAACAAGAATATAGTTACATCCAATTTTTTTTAGTGAAAATGGGATCTCTGTCACTTACAATAATCTTTGGGTTTCCATGTAGATTTTGAATTGTTTCCATAAATGTTAGAGAAATTGTATTGGTTTTAAAAGGATGAGATAATGAATAAAGTGTGCATACTTGGTAAGTCTATCAACTATTACCACGATTACACTCTTTTCTTCGGACTTGGGTAAACCTATGATAAAATCCATTGAGAACTCCTACCAACGCTGACTTAGAATGACTAAAGGTTGTAACAAACTTGGGGTATTAATTGTCTCAACTTTATTTTGTTGGAAAACCAAACATTCTGCCACAAAATTCTGAATATTAGATTTAAGGCCATCCCAAAAAAATTCCTTCTTGACCCTATGATAAGTTTTTAAAAATCCTAAGTGCTGTCCTAAAGGGGAGGTGTGCAAATAAAAAAGAATCTTTTGTTTGAGTTGGGAATTATTACATTGATATCAGCGATATTTATACCATAATGGATCATTTTTCCATATAAATGTATCAGATGTACTGGGATCTTGATGCAAGTTTTGAATTAGTTTGGAAGAAGTAGGTTGTGTCATCTTAACACAAGATCTTGATTTTGTTATTGTGACACTCCTTTACAATGATTCAAAGTGTAATAAGGTGGTCCACAGTTGAATGCTAGTTCCTAAATTTGTCCTAGCCTTTAGCTCTTTTCTATTCCTTTCTATTTATATTTTCCAACATATAACTTGGCTAAAGTGGGGAGAATCATGATGGTCATATAATTAGAGGGATTTTTTTATCTCCACTCTTAGAAATAGGTACAGTGAGGCTTTGAATCCAAGATTTTGGGAAGCTATACTTAACTTCTAAATTGAATAGATTTTGGATGTGAGGGAAGAGGATAAATCCTCCAATTTTTAAATTTTTCTACTTGGTAGAGTTTGATGTACTTAGATTTCTCTTTTGTTAGTGACTTAGCCCCAAACTCTATGTGTTCTATTGAAAAAAATTATTCCTCTATAAAAATGATTTGAATGTTGTCCATGACATTAGGGGATTCGTAAGCCCTAAGGGTTGGATTAATTGGTTGAGGTCTCATTGCTAAAGAACCTTGACACTGGGAGGTCATGGGTTCAATTCTCCTCGATGCCCTCAGGATTAGGGTCTGATTAGTGTCCCCAATGGGATGTGATCCTTTCGGATGGATATACCCAAAATATCCTAAAAAAAACATTAGGGGGTTCATAAAAAGTTTTAGGGTGGGAATTTTGATTTCCCAAGAGAATCATATTATTTTTGTTAGTTTAAAGAGTTGAAATTTTCCTATAATTTCTAATGAACTGTTAGGTTCCTATACCAATAGGAGTCATAATTTTGAATGATTAAGGTGAAGCCTTGTAATATTGTACATATCGTTGCTTTCTGCAAATGTTTTCTAATATTAAAGAGAAAAAAATAAAAAAAAAATGTAAAGAGGGTATGTCCTAAAAGAATAATCAAAGGACAAAAAGAATGAAAAAAGTCAAAAAATGAAAATATATGAACCCCAAAAAACAAAAAGAGACCATGAAAGTGATCAAGTCAAAATGCCACTACTATTTAATTTATGCATAATAAAAGATTGTGTGCAGCTTGTTACTCATTGCCACAATCCATGATAGTCAAAATGTTCAAACTTGGCTATTTCATGTTTTGAATTTTATATTTATAGTTAGAGAATAAAATTTGACCAAACAGTGTAATCTTGGCAGATCATTAGATAGGTAGAATAAATAAAAGGAGCTCATCGGTTTAATCTGAGCCCTTGGATGTGATAAGGTTAGAATTATATAGTTTACTTTGTAAAATAAAAGAAAAAGATTGATAAGGGTTTGCTAGCCTAAATGCACCCAAATAAAGGAAGAAAAAATGGTAGGGTGAGTGAATGGGTAAGTAGTAGAAAGGTTACAGAAATATCATGTGATTATACAAAAGCACTTATGTCATTGTTTCAAATGAAATTTTCAAAAATGCATAAGTAGCAAACAAAGGCAAAAGCAATGGTCCACCAATTCAAAATGTTTAATTCCCCCATCATTCATTTTAACCCCTATAATGCTCACTAATTTCCCTTTCATAATAAAAATATTAATACCTATAGTTCTTTAAGTCAAAGAGGCTTAGAGCATTTCTCTGACTTCTGGTGGGACCGAACCCTTGGCTTGATGACTTAAGAAGGAAAGGTGTTAAATTCCCTTGCAATTCATTCATCCCCCTCACAAAACCCCTTTTCCTAAGGTTAAATTCTTTTTGCCTAGGAAAACCCCATGATAAACATATTTTATGAAAAAACCCACCAAATACATTTATCCTAAGTACTAAGTGTATGGAAAGTGCATAATATTTTGTATACCTAAGTACAATACCCCTTTCGCTCATTTCACCTCATATTAAATTTTTAATTAAATATATAAAATTCCTGGAAAACCCATTGGCCCGTATATGTTTAACTCCTTTATATAAAGTGATCCCACCCCTTAGTTTATTTATAAACTATATGACTACCCCATATCCCAAAAAATATATTAAAACCCCACCCTCAGTCCTCAATCCTACATTAAAGCACCCCTGATGAGATTAAGTTTTAATTTAATCCTATACCACTGGTGATTAGACCCATGGGCCCCCTGAATTTTTTTTGTGTAAATTTCCGTGCAACTCCATCGCCCGACTACCATTGATCGTCCCTTCCCCACATCCAACGGCCCATAATCATATTGGCCATGCCCGATGTCCATCCTTTACTCGCCTGTTAAAGTGGTTTTCCTCCTAACCCCCGATGCTACGTGTAAAACGATGTATGGAATCGGGCGACCCCTCCCGAAAACCACTTCCCTCTCAAAAGCGGTGCGATGACCCCATTAAACCACCTTCTAGTATAACTGAAAAAACTGCCCACTGTTCATCAATTATTGAACCTGCCAAAATTAACTTTTTTCTATATAAGCCTAATTACCCCTCTTTTCACGCTTTTTGCTCATTTTCTATTGAGAACTCAGAAAGCCATTGCGACCCATGCAAATAGAAAATTTGCTCATAGACCTCCGCCATTTCCCCATAGACGTTGTAGACAACCCAGCTCATTCATCAGTCTGTACTAGAACCGTACGAACCTCTAAAGTCACCATCAACCACCATTTATAGTCATTTTTTCCCAATTCCAGGTATTTAACCGTGGAATATCAACTCGATTGTCAAATTCCAAGTAAATTCACCCTCATAACACTGTTAATTAAGTAGAAAATATCAAATTTACTTGAATTTTAACACTATGAGCCATAATCATCTCCAAGACTTCCATTTACCTAAAACCCTATAAGAGTCCTAAGAACCTTTGCTGAAACACCCAGAGCATAATTCAAATCCACAAGAACTGAATTATGGTTTCCCCCATCGCCATGGACGTAAGACCCATTACCACTCCACACCTAGACCTGGACCACCTTCCCCTTACTGACAAGGACTTCCAAATAAAAGACACTACTGCCCTAGAGCCCCTACTCAAAGTGCATTTCCAAAGTAGGGATAGATACCTTAACCATGATGATGCGATTGGCCTTTGGGAGTCAAATTTGCCCAAATACTAGTTCCCCCAAGTTCACATATTTCTAGAAATTGTCCATATGTGCTATGCTTACTACGTCCCTAGCCACAAAACCATAATGTCTCACAACCAGAAGATCATATTCACTATCACAGCTGAGTCCATTAACAAAATGTTGCAGCTCCAACCAGGGCCAAACCTAACTCCACTCTCAATTGGAGACCTGTTGGACCAGTATCCTAAGCTAAGCCCTGCAAAATTGGCCCAGTTATTCCAAACCTTCATTAGAGAGGAAAAACACATCCCCAAGGACTCCCCTCCATATGTATCAGTTATTTTCTCTCCATGGGGCCAGAACATTGTAGCCATGATATCATGTGTTTTGGGTTACACCACAAGTGAGTACATTGATGAAATTATTCTTTCTTTCATGTCCATCTATACCCTAGGACAGCCTCCTGCAACCATATATGACTTTGCCACATTCATAGCTGATAGAATGCATGAGTAGTTCACAAGAATGGGAAATGAGAGGGTGTTCAAATACTCCTCTGTATTATACCATCTATTTCTGTATTATCAATCAGAGAAGTTTCCCTTCACTCTCCAAAAGCTTGACACCAAGGGCCAGCCCAGATCTGTAATCTTTTGGACCCCACTTTTCCATGAGTTTAGATCACCTTATACATACTCTGACTTCATAGACTCTTTTGTGCATCCAATCATGACTATGCTCACTGGGAATCCTCCACCTAGGATAAGCCTAGAAATAAAGAGAGTCCTCCAGCTTTCCAAGTAGACCAAAGTGGGTGACTGGTAACTTTATCAGAACCACACAGAAATTAGAATATATGGTTGCATGCTTGCACCATATAAATTGCCAAGATACCTCCCTATGAGGATCAATGCATATGAAGTCGAATTTGTCAATGCCAAGAAGAAGGCCTATTTTAAAATCAAATATCAATTAGGTCCCTTCATATGCAATTCGAAAGAGGCAGAGAAAATCTTGCAAAGAATGAAGTTCCAAAGGAGTTTTGTATGGAGATATGACCCTTTGGAATTCATTACCAAGAAAAGGCAAAAGGTCAAGCGAGGACCTTTCATCCACCACCCCATACCAGAAATAGAGGCATATGCAAATCAAATAGAATGGGTGGAAGGTACTCTAGTAGACAGAGACAGTACCACAGTAGATGTAGAAAATGCCCTGATTGATTTGGAAAAGTAACTTGATGACAGTGCTTTCCCGCAGGTACCAGAAGAGAAAGAAAGAGCCATGAGAACCCCTCCAATCATGCAGACTCAGAGTGAGGAGAAAATTCCAAAAGGAAACAGAGAGGGAGCTTCCACTTCAGGAATGGACACCTCGAATCTGCAACATGAAACAAGCAAGAGGCAAAGGCTCAATCCGGCCTCTAAACAGAAATACACAGAGGAATCAGCACATGTTACCAACACAGAAGTAGAAATAAGTAGGCCTACTACTCCATCTGAAGGCATACAAGAGCCTTCCACATCACAGACTCAGATGTTGGAAAGGCAACTTAGTGTGGAAGTATCATCCTTCAGCAGGCCTGCTGATAAAGACCAGGACATAAAAGACAGGTACAAGGAAATCAAAGCAAGAAATGAGAGGCTTAAGGCCCAAACATATGCTTAGTACCTAAAACTGAGTCCTACAAATCAAACAAGGGTAATGTCAGCCTTTGAAATTAAAGAGGGAAAGCTACAGATGTCTTTCATCAAACCTACAACACAGTAGCCCAAAACAGCATCTGATTTAAAAAGGGTTGATTTTGAAGTGTTGGCAAGGGATATTCATCCCATATACCAGATTGAATTGCACAAACAGGCTGGAGAGATGATATACTCCACCCTGATAGGTAAAGCCATAGATGCTCATCAGCTATAAAACTTTTTAAACAACATCGCGACACAATTTTAGTTAGAGAAGGCCTCTTCACAGGCCAAGGATACAAGGATCAAGTCCTTAGAGGACTTAGTGATTGAATTGGGACACGATCCCAAGGATATAAAAGCTACAGAGCAGCTTATAAAGAATAAAAATGATGATATTGCTACACTTAAGAGGCAATTATAAATACCCCAGTTGCAACATCCTCAAACTCTAGAAGTTGTAGAGGGCCAAACCAGAAATGAGGAGTTGATGGACTTGGTCCTAAAGCTGAATGATCAATTAAAGGAGACAGAAAAGGAGTTGGACGATTTAATTCAATTAAAGCAAAGCGACATGGCCACAACTTCTAAAGATGTCATCCCTACAGTATCCACAATAGTCCCTTCTACATTGGCAACTTCATTGGCACCTACAGCTCCACCTGCCACAACATTGCCAGTCACAACATAATCTACAACAACAGGTGCACCAAGAGAGAAAGCAACAGAATTGGTTAAAGCCATGGAAGAGATGTCTATCCAGGATACAAAAATGAATAGATTGAGAGAAAAAGTGGCTAGTTTGGAAACTGACTACAAACTTGCCCAGCTTAAGCAAAAGGAAGAAGCACAAAAGGCCCAAAGAATGAGTGAAAGAATCAAAGTCTTAGAAGAAGACTTAACACTAGAGAAACCCCTTGGGCAAACCAAGGAAATGTTGTGGGCCAATATCATTTACTCCATCAAGGATATTTGGCCATCATTCAAGTTATTTTTTAGCAGACGGAGTTAGTAAAGATAGCTACATAAGCTATCCAAAAGGTCAAAGAAGAGTTAGGAGACATGCGTGAGGATGCCAATAGACTTATCCACTTCCTCAATAGAAAAAATAGGTATGAGCTCCAAGAACTCAATATAGAAGATAGAACTGAGACCATTTTGGAAATAAGGAAGGTCCTTTCCAAAAGGAACCTTATGCTTAACTTAGAAGAAAAGTGCCACAACATGCAGGTAGCCATTGATAGGTTCATGGCTAAATTCCAAATTTTGAGGGAGAAAGGTCTGCCCAGTCCTTTGGTTATCAATGACAAACTCATGACACAATTGGACTATGATAACAGACTCAGATAGTTGGGTAAGGAACAAACAAGCACTTCATCCATAAAGGCACTTCCAACAGGCAAAGTTTTGTACAACACATTTGAGAACTTCTTTTTCCTTGAGCAAGAGATAAAACACTTGTTCCTTACCAACCCCAATTTTGCCAAGTATACTGAAGCTGATGTTATAGCTCCAAATCTCACTCTTATGGTTTGTGATGCTGCACTCATGGCCTAGGGCAACCCCTCCTTCCAGACCTGGTCCAAAAATTTAAAAAACAGTGTTTTATTCCCTATACGCGACATTGCCCTGAGTTAAACGCGTGTACACGCGGGTCTGTGTATACCCAACCCGCGTGTATGTATTAAAACACTTAAAAAAATAAATAATTCCTCATTTTTGGGCGGAGATCGCGGGTTTTACTTGCTGATCACCTGTTAGTGCCCGTGGCCCAACTGTTCCCAACCAACTCCTAACTAAAAAACTACTTTGGAGATGGTATAAAAAGACATCAAAGGGAAGGCCTAAGAGAGAGAGAAAAGAAGAGCAAGATTATTATGCTGAGATTTTCCCCATAGACCAGGTCTGAAGTCCTTGGTGCCTTCTGCACTTCCCCCATTTTGCATAGGAAACCCTTGTTTCCATGTGTATTGGTGATCATCCATCCTTTATATCACCATTGAGTAAGACTTGGAAGGAGCTCTTGTTGGAGGCTTGAGGCTGGAACGAATCCGGGAGGAAGCTTTGCTTGGAGCCTGCTGAAGGTGTTTCAGGTGAAATCTTTCCGTTATATGTACTTTACTTGCCTTTATATAAAGAAACACGTCTTGGTTCCCGAAACAATCTTTCTTTATGCTTATGAGATTCTTGTCTTGAATTCTTATGCAAGTAGTTACTTAAAGATTTTTATAACTAACTTTATAGCATGAAGATGGTTTTCATATAAGTATTGGTCCATGTACTGTTGTGTTCTTTGATTTTCTTGTTTTACAGGTCAAAGAAGAAGAAGGGAACTCCAAGAAGGGTTTGGACCCTAAAGGCCTTCTCGAACGTAGGACCTTAGGTACATACCCTAAACATTAGAATTTGCTTAAAGTGAAGATAATGGTTGTGTGTGTGTTTCTTTGAATAAGCAATTTTCAGTCTGGTAGAGTCTTAACCCAAAGGACCCTAGGGGTACTTTCCCTTCAACGAGCTGACGAGATCTATAGGAGGATGATGAATGTAAAATTACCTAATGCGGAATGGTGGGAGACAATGACTGATTTACTGTGATTAATTTACAACAAAAATTTACTGCACAGTAAAAATGAAAGCAACAAGGTAAATAGATGAAAACAGGGCAGCATAGTCAAAGAGTATCAGAGTCAAAGAGTATCAGGTGAAAGATTAAAATTGAAGAAGATTCCAGCGTAAAAGACCACAACTACAAGCCAGCATAAAGGGCTACAAACTCAATCATAAAATCTAGCAGTACCAAATAAAAAGGGACAACATGAAATAGTTCAATAGCTGTCTCTATCTTCTTGCAAGAAGATACTTGTACTTCCTAAAATAAATCTCAAGTTTTTTATTGAGATATTTTGTAATAGTTTTTGTATAAATACTTCACCATTTGAAGTATGTAGGGTGGATTCATAGACATTTCTATAGACTTTCTTGATCAAAGGCTATAAGCTATTGTATCACTGTTTGGATTAGCAAGCTAGATTAATGAATAAAGCCAAGGCATTTCATAGGATTCATGTGTAATCGAAGTACAGACAAGTATTTTCTCTTGTGTTGTTATCTTTATTTAAAAGTTTTTCCATAATCTTTAATGTATCTGAAATCTAAATGCTATAATATGGAATGATATCTCAAAATTTGCTTCATTGCACTCTGTTTTAACTATTATGCATTTTAATGTTTTCTGCTAATTATCTAAGTTAAGGAATTCTTGATTGCTCCTTAGTTTAGGTAGTTTCCCTCTGATCTATAGTAAAGGATTCTTAATTTCCCTTTGCTCATGATTTACCTCTGTTCCTCATCTTAATCCCAGTCTGAGAATTCTTAGGTGCTCTCTCACCCTGGTTAGGATCATTTCATCCATTCGGCCAAAAAACTTGTGCTTCACTCTGCTAGCTTGCCCTCTGAACACTCCCTTTAATGCGTTAATCCCAGTTCTACTGTCCTTATTTGACTCCATAGCCCAATGGTCCAAATACTTCATTCTATCTATCTGCTTTAAGGATTACACCATCCAACCTTCAATACATATCAAAACCCCCCAAACTTTAAGAACTAGCCTAAAATCCCAGCAAACAAAGCTAAATCATATAGAGAGAGCCCTCTTTGAGTCATAGGTTGGCTAGAGCCTATACTTAAAAGATTGGTTTGTGGTTACCTCGGTCTTTTCCTTCTTCTGATAACTTCTAGGGAAAAATTCTGAGTGATAACAGGAACTAGGTTAGGTATGTACACAATCTTCTCTTCCTTTCTATTTATATATTATATTTTTATTTTTATTTTTTAATTATGGTTTCATATCTATTTTAACTTGTTATATTTCAAAGGTTGATTAGAAGTATCCTTAATGATTTTTCTAGCAAAATTACACTCTTTATCATACCCAAGGTTCATTGTTTTATTTCCTTTGTACACAACACCTTGTTAGAGAACTTGTTAATGGAATTAAAGAGGGTTGTCATAAAATTGTGATAGAGATCTTCAATAATGTTCATATTTGGCCCATTTAATTCACTATTTAAATTCTTTAGAAGATATCATCTTTATTGTTGTTAGAAATCATGTTCTTTTGATTACAAGAATTCTCTTCAATGGATCTTTTGAGTATGCAAAGTTTATAATTAGGGTTAAAGGTCCGTGATCAAAGTTAGGCTCGTGGTCATTTAAGAGGTCAAAATTTACTATTTTGTTGCATACAAGGATATCCATTAGAGGAATTTTGAGGTCTAAAATGGGCCTCCTAAGAAAAATGTACAACAAAAATAAATGTTATAAGAACCAATAGTATTCAAGATGATGATGTCAACCATGGGGGATGATTCACCATTTTTGGAGTAAAAAAGTAAAAATATAAAAAAATAATAAAAATAATAAAACTACTTTTTCAACTTGTATTTTCAATTTATCTCCCTTTTGACGGTGCTGGATTCGCCAACATTCAGGGGATATCCCTGGTATGAAGTCCCAACTAGACCTCACACAGTTTGGTGTAGGAGTCCCATCTGATATGATGGCCCAATTGCCATTATCTTAAAGATTTGCCTTAGCTCTTGCTTGTTATCACATGAAAGTGGTTTACTTTGTCTTCAAACAACGAGGTTTGTGTGCCTGGTGAGTTCTTAGTGTCACTTGTGTCAAGGTTCTTTCACTACAGAGGGAGAGGGTGAGAGTGAGTCTCAAGTCGAAAGGGAATAGTCCCAACTCTATTAGAGACACACAACACAACAAGACATGCACAACTTCCAAAGAAGTATTCCACACAGATGCAGTAGTCACAAACACAAAGTGAACAGATAGCACGTAAAACACCCAATAGAATAGTCCACACGAGTGTGATGGTCGTTATAACAAGTTTATGAGAATGAATTTGTCGAGTGTCTGGCAGAATAGTCCACACGGGCGAGACAATGTTAACAACTGATACAACACATTTCCAACAACATATGTACTAGAACAACCAAAATAGTTCAACTGTCTTAATACATGTTAAAGCAACATGCATTACAAGCATCCAAAGAATAGTCTTACAAACGAATACAATACATGTGTTAAAACGTGTTGGCCTATCAATAGGATTATGAATTAAGAGAAAGTTCCAAGACACATTCGTACACCATTACATCACTAACCAATAGCGGGGCGTTGGAGCCACTTCTCGCTCCTCAAAGAAAAGACTATAGACTCTCAAGGCTATGTGGGAGGAGCCAAAGTGAAAAGTCCTTTACATGTACAAATGAGGGGTATATATAGCCAAGGGTGAAACTGGCCCTTGTGACTGTTCGACTTCGCTCATGACTGTTCGACTTACATGACTCTTCGACTTACATGACTATTTGAATTCATCTGTGGGTCTCTTGGAATTCCACGTTACATTACATTGATTATACAGTTATGACCCAAAGTAGTGATGTGGCCGAGGCGACTCATGACACAACTTGACATGACGCTGTAGGTATGCACATGCTGGTTGTGTTGTTCATGTTGAGCTGCTAAGTGATGAGTGTGCCCGTGGTGTACCATAACTTCACCTCCACATGGAAAAGTGTGCAAAGTATTCAATGGTCTTAGTGTTTGCTTGATAGTTCATGCATGCACATGTGTCTCCTTCACTTTCTACATGGTATGCTTTATGTGTTCGTCTAACCACGAGCAAGTCTTCTAGCATGTGATCCTTGTTCATCCCGTTCGTTGTTACAACATGTCTCATCCATGTACCTATTTCTGCAATCACCCATAACGAGATGAAATCAAATCCAAAAATCTCGTAATCTACCATGATGCATTGCCTTTCGTTTCTAGGTGCAGGTGACACAGAAAGAGGAAAAGGCTCTGAAATAGCACAGAGCGCATGTCAGGTCAGGATGCGAGGCTCTGGGGCACTATTAATGAAAATTGCGCAGAGATCACTGGGAGTATAGGATGAGAAGTCCATAACAAAATTGAAATTTTGCAAGATCTGGCTCAGCTGGGAGGAAAAGTTGTGCAATTTTTCCTAAAAAGGCAGTGCGGGCAGTGTTAGGATATTCCGACACATAGGATATAGTTAAGTTCAACTTGGTCTAGCATAGAGTTAGGTTAGAGTTAGGTAAAGTGTGTTTCTTTACCGTTGTACATTTTGTAACTTACGATCCGACGGTTCACTCTCACCTCGGTATTACCGACACTTGATCCGTGGCTTGACACCCGATTGGTCCATGAGTTCTATTTAAAGCGCATGGAGGGTCATTGTTCGGGTAATCCGTGCATGAGAGAAGCTTATGTAAATTTTCATTCTTTGATTAATAAATTACCTGTAGTACCCACGTTGGGACAGGCCGTGGACTGTTTCCCTCCTTGCACTTTGAGGGTTTTAACCACGTCAAAAATACTGGTGTATTGATTTGAGATCTGGTTGTGAGCGGTGTCCTTTTGGTATTCTTTCTGAGGAACTTACCCTGTATATTCCTACATGGTATCAGAGCTTGGACCCAGGTTCGATTCCCCCGAGTTGTGTTTGAGGGGGGGTGTTGGAAGAATCACCACACCTCTATAGAATCCGTAATTTCCACCCTGGGGATCCTAGTTACTGGCTTGTAATGTTTACCAAAACCTGCGGGTTTTGGTGTAACGGCAAACCTCTACATGGTATCAGAGCTATTTGAGGGCCGCGTCCGTTGGTGATCCAAATCTGAAGCCGGTAGAATTGCATGCGGCTGTCGTTTCCTAGATCTGCTGTTTTTGACTGCTTTCGGGCCGAGAGGACTGCTCTGTTGCGTTCGGAGCATCTGTTCCAGTGAGGAACCCCTTTCGTTTCACGCGAAAAGGTTTCCGGTAGCCCTAGCTGCGTCATTTTTCAGATTGGGAGGTATACAGTGTTTTTTGCAGTTTACTGTTATTTTCTCTCTGCTTATTTTGGTCTCAGTTTATTTAGCCTTTTTTTTAACCAGATCTATACCTTTCATTTCTGCGTATGCTCTTTGCCCTGCGACTCTGTGCGATCTGGGCAAATCAGAAACAGAAAGGAAGGATTTTTCTCATGCGTATGCTCTTTTCCCTGCACCTTAGTGTGATCTCGGAAAATCAGAAACATTGAGAAAAATATTTAGTTTTTCGGCTAAAGCTAACTTTGAGATTTTTTTTAAATTTCTAGTTTTTTGGCTAAAGCTAACTTCGAGCCGCAAGGTTCGTTTTTCTTTGCATATTCGTGTTGGGTTTTGTGTTTTGTGTTTTGTAGGGAAAAAGAGCTTTCTCAAGGCAAGCACGCAAACCAAGGCCCCCCCCCCCCTCTCTCTCTCTCTCTCTCTCTCTCTCTCAAATTTTTTGTATAGATCAATTGGTTCAAAGCTATTTTAAGAGAGTAGAGATCTTGGGTTCAAGTCTCCATTTTATGGGGCGGATTTTTTTCATTCCCGCACATTCGCGCACTTTGCCGGCAACGTCAACAATTTTGTTTCAAAAAGCCATAACTTCTTCATCCGGAAGCCTTTTTCAGAGCCGTTTTTTTTAAAACCGCCTATTTTTTCGAGATCTATCCATTGGAACACTTACTTTTAGCATCTTCAGCTTCAGTTTTTTTAAAAAAATGGAAAGTCCATGCCAAGTCATTCTTGACAGCACTAACTACTTCCAATGGGTAGCCTACATAGAAGATTTACTTAGAAGTAAAGGTCTCTTCAGAATAGCCACAGACCAAGAGAAGAAACCAAAAGATGAAGACAAGGCGGCAAAATGGGAAAATAGACAAGATCAAGCACGTGGTTTGATAGGGATGTCTATTTCTCCTGATCTTAGATTCCACATTGCAGAACTTGAGACTCCTCATGAAGCATTAGAAAAACTTGCTAAAGTTTTTGGGATTAAAAATGAAATTAGAGCCCATCAACTTGAAAATGAGCTGTTTACTTTGGATCCTAATAATTTTTCTTGCATTGAAGATTTCTTGTCCAAATTCAAGACCCTTAGATATCTCTTGGAAGGTGTTAAAGTTAAGAAAGAAGATGGTAACCTTATTTATTCCATCCTTACTAAGTTGGGACCAGCCTACTCTGTATTTGTTTCCACTTTTCATTCTACAAGGGAAGCTTTCATTTGTCAAGGACAAGACTACAAGGCCCCTTCCTTTGACTCCTTTTGTGATTCCTTAATAAGAGAACAAGAAAAACTCTTACACCTTGGTCTTCTTAATCTTGGAAACTCTTCCACGAAAGCGTTAGCCGCCCAGCAGCAACCAAATTCAAAGAATCCTAAGAAGTCATATCCTCAAAGGAATGGTCCTAAACCATCTCAGCCTCAAAATGAAAGATCATTTCAGCAAAATGATAAGACCAATAAAAACAAATGGAAGAAGACTGATAGACATTGTAACTTTTGTAATCGAGATGGCCACTTAGAATCTAAATGCTTTAAGAAGATGGAAGCCTTGGAAGCAACAATGAAGAAACATAACATCCATGTGGAGCCTACTTCAACTTCAACTTCCGGAATGGCACTTTCTGCATGTCATTGTCAATCATCTCAGTCTGGTTATGCATTAAATGTATCTTCTTCTTCTTCTCATTCTCATGAGTGGCTCATTGATTCTGGAGCCTCTTGTCACATGGCCAAAAACCAAGCCATGTTTTCTTCTTTAAATGATTGTAACACCAAAAATATATATATTGGTGATGATAGATCTCTTAATGTTGTAGGGACTGGAACTGTTCATCTAGACAATGGTCAGTTTAATGATGTATTATGTGTTCCAACCTTATCCTGCAACCTTCTATCTGTCTATCAGATAACTCATTCAGGTGAAGGTAAAATTGTTGAATTTTCACCTCATGATGTTGTAATCAAGGATCTAAAAGATCCTAAACAGATTCTAGCTACTGGTCTTGCTGATGATTCCAAAAGGTTGTATAAGTTTCACAACTTTGGGTCATCAAATCTTCCCTCAGTATTTGTTGCTCATAATGATGAAGTGAGCAAACTTTGGCATGAGCGATTTGGTCACTTAAACTATCGCTCCCTTCAGCATCTATGTAAAGAAAATATGGTGACAGGTCTTCCTATGGTATCTTGCAGAGATGGTGTTTGTTCCGGATGTGTACTCGGAAAACATCATCGGGACAGTTTTGACAAACGTGCCTCTTGGCACGCCTCAGCCCCTTTACAGCTTGTGCACAGTGATTTATGTGGTCCTCTTCCTGTTGCTTCATTCTCTGGCTGCAAGTACTTCTTAACTTTCATTGATGATTTCTCCAGACGCACTTGGGTATACTTCTTAAAACTCAAGAGCGAAGTATTTAACACTTTTTTGGCTTTCAAAGCCTTTGTTGAAAAACAATCTGGACATCAAATTCTTAAGCTAAGAACTGATAATGGTGGAGAATATGTTAAAAACACATTCATCAACTTTTGCACCAAAAATGGAATTCAAATGCAACATACTGTTCCATACACTCCACAACAAAATGGTGTAGCTGAAAGAAAAAATCGCACCTTAAAGGAAATGGCTAATTGTATGCTGCAATCTAAAGGACTCAGTCTTAGTTTTTGGGCCGAAGCAATTAATTGTGCAAATTATATAATCAATCGCACTCCTACTAAGGTTCTAGAGAATATCACTCCAGAAGAAGCTTGGAGTTCCATTAAACCAGATGTAAGTCACTTTCGTGTGTTTGGAAGTGAAGCATGGGCCCATATTCCAGATGAAAAGCATAAAGCTTTAGAACCTAAGAGTGAGAAATGTACTTTTGTTGGATATTCTGAAGATGTAAAAGGTTATAGACTTATTCCATTTAAGTCCAAAAATGTTATCATTAGAAGAGATGTAAAATTTGATGAAAATAAATCGGCCTACGAGCCTAGTCCGGCGGATGTGCCACCTCTTCCTATCTCTTCTACTTTTGAAATCATTTCTTCAGATGATGATGAAAGCGAGGATGATAATCCTCCCCCACCTTCTCAGGATCCTCAACTTCCAAGATGGGTTCGTGCTACTCGGGATGCAGCAGGTGATCTTGCCGGTGATCCTACAGATCAGCGACGTACACGTTCTCAGTTTGAAAGAGCCTCTTCTTTACTGGCTCAAGCTCCAGTAAATCATGATCCTGACACTTTTGCAGAAGCTTCAGGCCATCCACATTGGGAAGCAGCTATGAATGAAGAATATCATTCATTGATGACAAATGATACATGGGATCTTGTTCCTCTACCAAAGGGACGCAAACTTGTTAGATGTAAATGGGTTTACAGAACCAAGTATGGACCAGATGGGAAAGTTGATAAACATAAAGCTCGTCTCGTTGCTAAGGGTTTTTCACAGGTTGAAGGCATTGACTACACTGAAACCTTCTCCCCTGTTGCCAAAATGAACTCTATCCGCCTTGTTCTTTCCCTTGCTGCCTCTTTAAAATGGGAAGTCCATCAGATGGATGTTAAATCTGCCTTCTTGCATGGGGACTTGCAGGAAGAAATCTATATGGAACAACCCATTGGCTTCATACAAACAGACTCCAACCTTGTTTGTCGACTTAAGAAATCCCTTTATGGCCTCAAGCAAGCTCCTCGGGCTTGATATGCCAAAATGCATAGCTTTCTTTTAGAATCTGGCTTTTCTAGGTGTCATTCTGACAATACTGTCTACACCAAGAAAGTGGGCAACTCTCTTATCATCCTTGTTCTTTATGTTGATGATCTTATTCTTACTGGTAGTGATCCCAACCTTATAAACCATGTGAAGTCTAGCCTTAAAAAGAAATTTGAAATGACAGACTTAGGACACTTACACTATTTTCTCGGTCTTCAAGTCTTGCAATCCCAAGAGGGTATTTTCCTTTCCCAGTCCAAGTATGCTTGTGATATTCTTCGTCATTTTCACATGGAAGACTGTAAGCCAGCCCCTTCTCCCTTTCAGTCTGGAGTCAAAATTTCAGTCTCTTGTACTTCTCCTGAAGTTGATGCTACCTTATACCGTCAACTTGTCGGAAAAATCTTGTATTTAACCCATACTCGTCCTGATCTTTCCTTTGCTGTTGGCCTTGTTGCTCGTTTTATGCAAAACCCCCGTGAAAGTCATTGGAAAGCAGCTAAAAGAATACTTCGTTATGTTCGAGGTACAGTACAGTTTGGGATTCATTACAGTGCCAAAGCAGCTCCTCTGTTAGTTGGTTTCACTGATTCTGATTGGGCTGGTGACCCTGATGATCGGAAGTCTACTGCCGGTTATGTCTTCACTCTTGGTTCAGGACCTATTACATGGGCTTGTAAGAAACAGGTTGCCATTTCTCTTTCGTCAGCAGAAGCAGAGTATCGTGGTGCCGTGGAAGCTAGTAAGGAAGCCTTGTGGCTTCGTCAGATCCTATCAGAGTTTGGCTTTGAGCAGCAGCATCCAACCACACTTTGGTGTGATAATCAAAGTGCCATTCAGCTATGCAAAGATCCAGTCCAGCATCAGCGCAGCAAACACATTGAACTACACATGCACTTCATCAGAAAGCTCATTCATGACCATGTTCTTGAAGTGCAATATTGTCCAACAGATGATCAGGTTGCAGACATCTTCACAAAGGTTCTCACAGAGGCGAAGTTCACTAAACTTCGATATATGCTTGGAGTTCAGGAAGTTGTCACTAAGGGGGGATAGGCTCTAGTGCCTCCTTCCTTCTCCTATTGTGTCATATTTGTAAATCCTTCAATCCTATCCCAAGTTGTTCTTAAGGGGGGATGTTAGGATATTCCGACACATAGGATATAGTTAAGTTCAACTTGGTCTAGTATAGAGTTAGGTTAGAGTTAGGTAAAGTGTGTTTCTTTACCGTTGTACATTTTGTAACTTACGATCCGACGGTTCACTCTCACCTCGGTATTACCGACACTTGATCCGTGGCTTGACACCCGATTGGTCCATGAGTTCTATTTAAAGCGCATGGAGGGTCATTGTTCGGGTAATCCGTGCATGAGAGAAGCTTATGTAAATTTTCATTCTTTGATTAATAAATTTCCTGTAGTACCCACGTTGGGACAGGCCGTGGACTGTTTCCCTCCTTGCACTTTGAGGGTTTTAACCACGTCAAAAATACTGGTGTATTGATTTGAGATCTGGTTGTGAGCGGTGTCCTTTTGGTATTCCTTCTGAGGAACTTACCCTATATATTTCTACAGGCAGCAGAGGACACTGGTAGTGAAAACTGCGTAGATTTTCAGGGGAGGCTAGGAGTGGGCTACGGGAGCTTGCTGGCCAAAACTGCGTAGAACTGGGAGGCATTCATGTTGAACATGTTTGCACAGTTTTTGGGCTGAGCGGGGTGTTAGGCACCTAGTGGACAGTCCAGGAAAACTACGCAATTTTTAGGAGGAGCGGCAGAATGCTAGGGAGACTGACTGACAAAACTGCACAATTTTCAGAGACAGTGCAGTGACAGGCAGCGGGTGCCTGTCCCTCTTGTATGAACAATTTCTCCTATCAGGAGAGGTAGACATGATGACATCTTTTGCACAATTTTTGGGAATAGTGAAGCCTGGGTCACTGGCCAGTCAAACTCTACGATTGACCAGTGGGAGGCTTGATGGATTGGCTTGCGGTCAGCGTAGATTGAGATGGCTTCTTGAGCAACTTCTACATTGTTTTGGGTGACAGTCAGCCAGGTCGATTCCAGGATTGCATAGTGTAGACTTCCTGGGAGGCAACCTCAATATTTACGCAATTCTGGGCAGCAGTACTTGGTCACTGAGAGCTGAGACTATGCAATGCAACTTATCAGAGGTCCAACTGATGGAGCATGGTACGATCAACAGGTATTTGGAAAAATGGTTAAATGTGTGAGTGAGTGAACTTATGTATACATGGCCTTGCGAACACACACTCAACATAACTTGACAACAAGACATCCCGAACCAACACGACAACATATGCCTAGCGTGACTGACTACAAGACTGTCTAATGGTGAGCGACAAGTGTGACACTTCGGATGACTGTGGCGACACTTGCATGAAAGTGCTTACAAAATGATGTGTGAGTGCAATAGATGTTTACATAGCAAACACAACTCCAACACAAACCTTCAACATCACCAGAATAAGGTCGCAAAGCATGACATAGCAGTCAACATGCCGAAGACGATAGTTGGTCAAACAAGCGAAAAGGAAGCAAGACATGTAGAGGAAACACATGAAATGAATTTTGTGTTTCTACACATGCATGCTACTGAGGACATGATGATATGTAAATGAAAAAAAGTCCTACAAACTCAACTAAGAGGTTTACCTCAAAAGGTGTTCTTTACTTACCATACTTACCCTCGATATGATCATGCATCCGAAAGAGTTTACATGTGGTCCTGATTGTTTTCCATTACATGGTCTCTTGGTCCTTCTCCTCGACTTCTTGCGAGTGACATCAACATGTCACCTTTTCCTGTAGTCATTGAGCAATGGATCAACATAGTTTCAGCAGGAAGTGGCTGATGCCTGGATGAGGCCATGGGAGGCCCATTTGCGTAGTTTCTAATTGCAAGAAAGATAAGGAAACTTGGACAACATTGCGCATTTTTGAGGCACATGACATTGCTGCAGGGTAGGGGTCTTGGGAGGACTGTTCTGCACATTTATGGAGAGCAATGTTGGCTACCTGACTACTCTGCGCATTTCTAGAGAGAAGTGCTAGCTGGGGTCTCTGCGGGCTACAGGGTTTCAGCAGGAAAGGGAGGAAGCTTGATGGTTGCAAAAGAAAGGTTGGGATGAGGCTAAGTTACTTGGGAAATTGGCTAAGTGTGAGATCGATGAAACATATGTAAATATTGGTAAGACTTGACTGTGATCGCACACCAACACTTAGTGATACAACACAAACCATCCAGAATGTATAAACATACTCTTCTTGATGCAACAACCTTTGTGACAAGAGTGCATGTAGTGAGTGTGAAACATGTCTATGTGATGAAAACCAATCATAAACCAATTCTCCTGAAGCAAAACAACATTCCCTTTGTATGCCAAACAACAACCCCTATGCCCAAAGGTGACACATGCTGCATAAAGGTGAGAACATGAATAACTCTTAAGATCAAGGAGGGGAAGATTGAGATCATCATCTTACCAACATGTGACAAAGGACGATCGATCACATGATCCAAGGCAGGCTACGAAATTTACATGTGAGCCAAAATATTGGAGGGTGGTTGTAGCCTCTACAACACTCCCTAATATTTTACTCAAATTTCAAGCAACAATACTCATTGGATGCAAAATTTAATTCCTCATCCAAAGAGTATCCACGTTGCATACTTTCGATGGACCCTACTACACGAAAAATGAGAAATACGTGAAAAAACGTGATTGCAATCACGTTTTTCATGTAATGCTCATTTTTCGTGTAGCAGGGTCCATCAAAAGTATGCAACATGGATGCTCTTTATATGAGGAATCAAATTTTTAATCCAATGAAATTTCCCACTCAAAATTTGAGTAAACCCATAGGGAGATAAGTTGAAAATACGATTTGAAAAAGTAGTTTTCTCTTTTTCCCTCTAAAATTGATGATGTAATGTAATCTTATTTTATTATTTCCACTATTATTTTATGATTTCACTAAGAGACCCATTTTAGACCTCAAAATTCCCATAATGAAAAAACAAATAATATTTGACATGCTACCAAACCCATGAATACAAGTCATCCAATTGGATTTTTTCCTATTAATTAGACCATTGCAAATTATTAGAAATTGAGAACCACATAGTCTTATTTCGAAGAACCAATCAAATTCTTAACCAAGCCTTCATAGGTTTCTTGTATGTTCTAGCTAAAGAAAGGTATCCATTTAGCCATAGACAATTATGTTTGGAATCATTGCTTAAAATAATAACATGATTAGTTAATATTCTATAATTAAAGTCTCAAAGCAAGAGGATGTGCCTTTGTTTCTTAAATTGTAAATATCTTGTTATAAGCCATTATAAGGGAATTTTTTTTCTAGATTTTTTTCTTATAAAAGGAAAATTTAATATTGAGGAGGAAAGTCTGGTGTTGATTTTAACCTTGTACAATTAATATTTTGAACATATTCTTACTAAAACAGAAAGAATGCAATGGTCACATCCCATTGGCCAAACTAATCAGAACCTAATCGCGAGGGCATAGAGGAGAATTGAACCAATGAACTCCCAATGGTAAGGTGCTTCTGAAATGAGACCTCAACCAATTAAGCCAACCCTTAGGGCTTATGAATCCCTAATGTCATGGACAACATTCAAACCATTTCTATAGAGGATGGATTTTTTAATAGAAGACATAGAGTTTAGGGTTAAGTGGACTATAAGTACATCAAACTCTACCAAGTAGAAAATTTAAAAGTTGGAGGGTTTATCCTCTTCCCTCACATACAAAATCTCTTCAATTTAGTAGTTAAGTATAGCTTCCCTAAATATTGGAGTCAAAGCCTCATTGTACCTATTTCTAAAAGTGGGGATAAAAGGAATCCCTCTAATTATATGACCATTATGATTCTCCCTACTTTAGCCAAGTTATATGTTGGAAAACATCAATAGAAAGACACAGAAAAGAGCTAAAGGCTAAGACAAATTAGGAACTATCATTCAACTATGGACCACCTTGTTACACTTTGAATCATTGTAAAGGAGTGTCACAATAACAAAATCAAGATATTGTGATAGTGTCACAAAAATCATATTATTTTTGTTAAAGTTTAAGAGTTGAAATTTGCCTATATAATTTCTTAGGATCTAGCTTAGGTAGGTACAAAATCTTCTCTTGATTTCTATATATAGTATATTTTTATTTCCTTTTTAATTATGTTTTCAGATCTATTTTAACTTGTCAGATTTCAAAGTTTGATTAGAAGCATCCTTAATGGGTTTTCTAGCAATATTACACTATTTATCATACCCAAGGTTGGTTTTTTTATTTCCTTTATACACAACACCTCATTAGAGAACTTGTTAATGGAATTAAAGAGGGTTGTCGTAAAATTATGATAGATATCTTCAATAATGCATGTATTTGATAGGACCATTTAATTCACTATTTAAATCCTTTAAAATATATCTTGTTGTCAAAATTCATGTGCTTTTGATTATAAGAATTCTCTTCAATGGGGATTTTGAGCATGGCAAAGTTTACAATTAGGGTTAAAGGTATGTAATCAAAGTTAGGCTCATGGTCATTTAAGAGGTCAAAATTTACTATTTTGTTGTATACATGGATATCATATATCACATAATCTATGACATGCTACCAAACCCATAAATACAAGTCATCTAATTGGATTTCATCCAATTAACTAGACCATTGTAAATTATTAGATATTGAGAACCACATAGTTTGATTAATTAGCTAAGCACCAATCAAATTCTTAACCAAGCCTTCAAAGCTTTCTTGTATTTGCGAGCTAGAGAAAGGTATCAATTTAGCCATAGATGATTATGGTTGGAAGCATTGCTTAAAATATTATCATGATTAGTTAACATTCTACAATTAAAGTCTCAAAACAAGATGATATGCCTTCATTTCTTAAATTGTAAATATCTTGTTCTAAGCCATTATAAGGGAAAAAAATATTTTCTAGTTTTTTTTTTCTTATAAAAGGTAGAGTTAATATCGAGGAGGAAAGTGTGTTGTTGGTTTAAACCTTGTATATTTAATTGTCTCAAACTGATTCTTAATAAAACAGAAAGAATGCAATGGTGTGCACACACACATAGACACATTTAGCATATACACTTTACCTTGAAAACCCAAACCCAAGGAAACTAGAAAAGAAATAGTCTATTATATTTTTAAAATGTTACAACACAATATATGTATCCCACAACATCCATAAACCCCCATTCCATTAACCTTGGATTAGAATACAATTGTAGTTTCTTAATTAAAATTATGAAATCATGGGTTGAACCACCATGTACCACAACACTACTAAAAATAAAACAATGTGTCAGAAATTACCAAAACAAACACAAAAAACCAACCATAACTTTTTTTGGGATGCTTCTTCCCACGATAACCCCTTTGTTCTATTTGTGCATAGTAATCACACATTTGACTTATCATGTAAAGAATATAACACATACACACCATTTTTCCATTTATTATTTTATTTTTGCATATAGGGGTTCATAAGAGTACATAATCAACAATCCAGGGCACCAATGCACATTGTTTCTATACATTAAGAAAACTTCTCATTTCTTATAGAGATTGTTACTTAATCTAAAACATTTTTCAAGGTGTCCACCTTCACCAATATCACATGTTTGTCTTCAACCATGTCTCCCTCAAAGTGATATTGAACATCAATATACTTTGTCTTAAAATGTTAATTTGAGATATTCACTGGGATTATTACACTCTAGTTGTCACAATATATCCTTAGGACTTGTTATACCAACCCAATACCTTAACATAATATTTTTAATGATAATGCTTCCTTGCTTGCATGAGTGGTTACGATGTATTCAACTCATGTATTTGAAAGTACCACTATAGATTGTATCTTGCTCATCTAACTAATTACTCCAAATAGGTTAAATACATACGAACTTGTAGATCTTTTGCAATATAGATCTCCAACCCAATTTGCATCAACAAAGGCATGTATGTCCAACACTATCCAATCATGGTATCCTTGATAACACAATCCATAACTAATAGTGCCTATAAATACCTAAAAACCCTCTTTATTGTTTCCTGATGCTCCTTTAGAGTTTTGATATTTACCGACTCAAAATTTCCACTACAAGTGCAATGCTTGTTAGATTTTTAATATAAGCCCTTGTTGGGATGAGGTTCCCAGGGGTAGAATTGAATTAATTTTGTTAATTTTTGTAAAGAATTTTGTAAATAATGTAAAGTCTCCGCAAAATAAGGATGCAGAGGGTGTAGCTAGTCAAGAGTCATAGGGGCTTTAGCCCCTTGTTTGGGTAAGTGATAGACAGTTTTGAAGACTCATCCATGAACTGGGGGCCATGGTATTTTATTAGAAAACCTATAAATAGTGAGTCATAGGGAGTCTTAGAGATAACTTTTGATAGATAAGAATAGAGAGATGAATGGATGAATGATATTTTAAAGGTTTGATAGACAGGAAGGTATGTTCCTGTTAGTAGTGAAGTAAAGGCTCCATAGCAGAGTGCACGGAGGCCTAGAAGAGTCCACAATTGAGTGCATGGACCCCTGTAGCTAAGTGCGCGGGGTAGTTGAAATCTATACTTAAACAATTCTGATTAATAAAGACTGATTTTGGGTTGGAAATATTTTCATATGTGCTTTATCTGTTTACCAGTTTATCTTGCTTTAAATAATGTTCCCATGAGTTAATGTGTTTCCTCTGCACGAATAGAGTTAATTGAATATGTTTATGCTTAGTAAATATATTGAATGATACTCGCAAAGTTGTAGATGTAAACTAAGATAGTTATCGAAGGAGAATATAGGTCTGCGCTACGATAGATCTAGGCCAAAAAAACCCTAGAAAGCATACTTATGTGCATGAAAGTAGCAGGGCTATATTCTTAGGGTCTGAACAATGTAATTGAAGGGATTTGCGAGGAATTGAAGGTATTTAAGGCCGGTTTCAGGGTTTAAGATTCATCGAAAGGTCAAATTTGCACAGAAGCATATCTAAGCTACATAAGCACATCACACTTGTCTCTAGATGTTGAAAATTGGTTCTTTCATCCCACAATACCGCTTCGGGTGAGATTATGACCTGTACTACGTGGGTTGCTGCCGAAAGGACCAATAGTGTAGGGTTTTGTTGGTTGGCGCAACTAACTCCAAAGCTGGGTTAGGACCCCTTAAGCCAACAAATGGTCCTGTTTCCGGGACTGGGATCTACATAAGATATGTGTGATGTTGCATCATGGAATTTGACTAAGAAATAGATTGAAAAGTGGTTAGATCAGAAGATTCATGAATTTGTGGCTCAAGAAAACAAGGAATCCACACCTGTCAAAGGACGATTGGTTGAATAGATATCTGTATACAGAGATACATAAAATTTTCTTTTGCACTTTTCCTTGCGAATTATATGAGTGGTTAGCAACATTGGCAGACGATGAAGGGAGGTGGAAGCTCGATAGTCCTATAGTGTGGACTCCAGAATTGGTGCGATGACTAGAGGCCTCTGAAATCAAGATCGTGCGGACTGTCAATCATTGGCTTGATCGAATCTTGGGAGGATTTGTTACTAAATTTACAATTGACACATCAGTTAGCTATAATGAAGATTCTTCAAAGGACCGCGAGGTAAGTACTTGAGGTCATTGAATACTTGGATTAAAATGCTACTGTGTGAAAAGAGGGTAATTCCATTACCTAAATGTTCGAAGCTACATGAAGTGGTAGATTCTTTATAAGTAATGGATCAGGTCCATAGTATAGTCCATTAATTGAACCTCCTTTAAGCGACGACGAAGGGGCGATGCTGTGTTAAGTTTTGGTATGTTCTATGCTATAGCAATTTATTTAAATTTTCACAGTTAGCTATCACAACAGCATTAAGATAAACTGCAGATAGAACGTAAATATAAAACACAGAAGACAAGCCAAGACAAGAGGACACAAGATATGGCGCAAGCCAGGGACAAACCCCACAATGTGTGGGGAAACCTTTGATCAATTCTTCTTTTATCTTCAAAGTTCAGCAGAGAAAGAGAGAGAGAGTACATTTACAATAGAAGTCAACACTTTGACTTGTCTAGATCTGAGCATAGATCATCTCCTATAACGATGAGATCAGTTGAAGACATTCTGCTTCAACTGATCCTCCAAGGTGACTCCTTCACCTATCATCATCCTACATCAGGTTCTCAAGCTGCACCACTGCATATGCATCATGCATCATCATGCTGCTCTTGATCTCATGCATCACTAAGGTTGTAGAAGTAGAACGTCCTATCATAGTGGTCATGTGATGGCACCAAACTGAGGTCACTCTAATAGTACCGAATCTTGTGGTCACTGAGTTTATCTCTACAATGACACTGAACCTCTCCTTCTGCAATAACACCGAAACTGAAATCACAACACCGAATTTAAGTCACTGTCCTTTGTGGTAGCACCGAGACTTTTTCTTGAGATAGTAACAAGACCTTGTCCCTGAGATAGCACCGAGACCTTGACCTTGAGATGGCACCGAAATCCTTTACTGAGATTTCACCGAGACTGTGGCGCTGTGGTGAGACTTCATCACTGTGTCTGCACTAAAAACCCTTGTTGTAGTAGCACCAAAATATTCTCATTATAATTCTTTATCCTGTAGGCCCCTGGCCCGTCAGGAACAGGAAGCCCTATCGGCAGATCAAGCACCTCTCTAGCAATCCTTAGACTATACCCGTCGCACAGGAATCTCTGCTGAGGGAGGTCCTTGCACGAAGCGAAGAACTTAAGAGCATCACCAAGATCCCCACCCCCATGGACAAGATTTGATGCGCGATCCCAATCACGCATCTCCCCACCACCAATGACCTTACGCACTCCTCTTTCGAACATACTCATTGCGGTAGGGATCCCCCTCGGCCTACCAGATCCGACTTCGATTAGAACCTCTAGTCTCCCGACGCTCTGGAACAGTGACAGCGGAGGGACCAGGTTGTGCATCTGCGGGGATATCGATAGTGGAGGGACCAGGTTGTGCATCTACGGGGATATCGCCGCCTGCGGCTCTTTGCGGCTTCATGCCTTGACAGTGATTCCTCTTTCTCACTGCGGTAATGACAATGTATAGACTATGTCGAATAGAGTATTCATGACGTTGACTCCCATTACAGCGTATGTAGATCATCCTTCTGCTGCTTACTGCGGCTAGGTTATCATGTCGATGGCTTTGTTACTTTGACTGCATCTAATATGCCTCCACTTTGTCTGCGTATATGGTGTCTTCATTTACTATGGATTGGATTGGGGTGTTTCCACTTACAGCGGATCATGACCTGCGTATATGGTGCTTCCTGGACAACGTAGTATCCTCCATTGTGACCAGACCTTTATGACCTACGTATATGGTGCTTCCTGGACTGCGCAATATCATGAATAGACCTTCATGACCTGCGTATATGGTAGCGTAATATCTTCATTGTTTTCCAGCATATATGTGTCTCTATTAGCAGCGTAATAATGTCTTCCTTACTGCGGGTAAGTGTACTGCGTTGGATTAGGGCATCATTTTAGGGCATCCTTCATTAGTGTCTCTCCTTCTCCAAAATCCCAAGACGTGGAGAGGAGATCACATGAAGAATGTATATCAAATGACTTAAAGTCTTCTCTTATTTATACTAAAAATGAGGATGATGAATAGACACGTCGGTTGGGCTTCTAGAGCCTACCTAAGTGCTGGTCGGCTTGATAATAATTACATAAACAAAATAAATTCATATCTCCATAAATACTTATCGGAATCGGATGATCTTTGGATCAATCCTACACCTCTCGACGAGAGCGATCCAATAAAAATATCAGCTGCCATAAATAAGCTGACCCACATGGAGTTTGGCCCTAGTTGCCAATTTGACACTCCCTCTCAACTAGGGGAAACTCCATCTGTTGATCCATATGTCCGACTGTACTATCTCTGCCATCAGTGCCCTGCATTGCTCTGCCCATCTTTGCTCAGCTCTGCTGGCTCTGCTCTACTCTGCTCAGCTCTGCTGGCTTTTCTTTACTCTACTCAACTCTACTGGCTCTGCTAGCTCTGCTCTGCTCAGCTCTGCTGGCTCTGCTAGCTCTGCTCTGCTCAGCTCTGTTGAACTATGAAGAAGAAGAATTGATTGAGAATGTCTCATACCATTCTCCACTGACCCGAATTCAGACTCAGAGTGCGTAACACTGGTCCCAGACCAGTCTCAACCTACCCGAAGTCAGCGTCGTAGTATGTACGACTCTCACTGGTCCCCGACCAGTCCTGCACTGACATGAAGTCAGTCTCGGAATATGTACCACTGGTCCCAGACCAGTCTCAGTCGACCCGAAGTCAGCGTCATAGTATGTACAACTCCTACCACTGGTCCCAGACCAGTATCATTGGTCCCAGATCAATGGAGGACATCCTAGTGTAGGGAGTACGGTAGATACAACGATGTGTCCATCGGTACTACTATGGTCCCTAACTTCATTTCCCTTCTCATTGATCAGATGAGAGGTACTTCCCATGAGTCCCAGACTGCATGGGTAGGATGCCTCGACAGGAGAACTTAATCAATCCTGTTCTCACAGGAGAACACATCAATCCTGCTACAATCGCCATGGAGAACACATCAATCCAGGCCTCACAGGAGAACACATCAATCCTGCTACAATCGCCATGGAGAACACATCAATCCAGGCAGCCATGGAGAACACATCAATCCAGGCCTCATAGGAGAACACATCAATCCTGCTACACAAGAGAGCGAATCATCTTGTTCCACAAGAGAGCGAATCATCTTGTCCCACAAGAGAGTGAATCATCTTGTTTCAGTGCACACCACCAGGGGAGGGTGAGTCACCCTATGGTTGGATGTTGCTCCAATAGAACTGCAAGCCCCCCAAAGCTCCTAGAGCTCAATGTATGCAGCATGCAGGACCCTTTTACAAAGGTCTCTTAACGACTCCAAGTCATTCGGGAAAATCACAAATTTGATCTTTCCTCAGGGCTTTGTCCTGTACATCATCTCAGTGTGATGGAGCCTCCTTGATCATCGACTTACCATATCCCAGATAAGGTAGTAATTGATGTCTATCTGCTGGAGCAATTGTCAAATACGGGATTCCTCAATAATCGAATCCCATCTCTGGTTGTGACAGAGATTCACAGTGGTATTCATCATGTGTAGAAACAGCTCACTGAAGAGCTTCAGCAACCAGACTGCCTCACAGAAGGCCATTCTATCAGCAATGTATTCTACCTTGGTGGTGCTTAGAGTCACCGACATCTACTTCCTGCTCATCCAGGATATCAAGGCAGATTCCAAACAACACTGAGAAGTGCTCTAGTGATCCTTCACACTGCCTGCCCACTCATCATTCAAATAATCATGTGGTTTCATATTTTCGGCACTGTATCTCAATCCATGAGAGGTTGTGCCCCTGAAGATATCTCAGAAGATTCTTGGTACCAATCCAGTGAGGCTCAACCAAATATGAGCTCACCATGCTAACTGCAACACATATGTTCAAACGGAGGTTCTCCAAGAACATCAATGCGAATGAGTTTATGAAACTCAAAGGCATTTCCCAAATCTGGTCCAACATCATTACCATATAACTTTTGAAAGTTAAGATCCTCGAGGTAGTCACAAGCTTGTAGCTTATCTTCCCACATTCCGAGTGCAACTCCCTCTATCTCCTATAAATGAGAGGGTTTGCACCTGTCAAACATAGGTGCTGGTACGAGAGGTTTATCATCCACAATCTTCAAGTAAAGGTTTGGATCGGTTTCACTCCTAGTGAATCTCAGCTGCATTAGATAGCTATCAATCCTCTCATACTATGCCCGAGGTGTTTTTCTTCAAGCCATAGAGGGCTTTCTTCCACCTGTATACATGAGATTCCTTGATCATGATTCTCAAACTCCTTGGGTTGTTCCAAACCTGTGAACTTGCTGCATGAGGGGAATGGTCCCCTTATAATATTTTCCTTCGGTACATTTCAGACATGTACCTTCATGCTTCTTTTTGAATTCAGGCATCCTAGTCACCATCTGACTCATAGACCTTCGGTGTTGAGTCAATGGACATGGTCCCCAGTGGACTTCCTGCAACTTGATACAACCCTGAACTCAAAAACATATTTAAAATATCTATTTTCAAACACGTACCTTTCCATCGATAAGTGTCACCGTGTAACCTTGACTTCCATTTCTGAGATGGACATCAGGTTCGATCAGGTACATAAAAGAGATTTTGGGGTTCCTTGCTTTCGTGGAAGAGTCGACCATTTCCTTGATGACCTGCATTAACAGTCATTCTTTTGATCATTGAAGATGTCCTAGGAATGATTGTTATCTTCATCAAGAGATGTGTCTCTGCCATTCGGACACTCCTTCGCATAACGGCCGAACTTATTTCAACAAGGCATCTGCCTTTCCTTCCACCCTTAGATCCGAACTTCCCAATGAAGTGATCTTAAGATGGACTATCAGAATCTTCCGCTGCGCCATTCCGATAACATTCTCTGCTTTGACTTCACCCTAGGTGAATTGTGAGGAACCCATTGATCCTTCTGTCTTCGGTGATTGCTCTTTCACTCTTACTTGGGCATTGTCTTCACCTCAGCTCTGATACCATGTTAAGTTTTGGTATGTTCTATGCTAGAGCAATTTATTTAAATTTTCATAGTTAGCTATCACAACAGCATTAAGATAAACTGTAGATAGAACATAAATATAAAACACAGAAGACAAACCAAGACAAGAGGACACAAGATATGGCACAAGCCAGGGACAAACCCCACAATGTGTGGGGAAACCCTTGATCAATTCTTCTTTTATCTTCAAAGTTCAGCAGAGAAAGAGAGAGAGAGTACATTTACAATAGAAGTCAACACTTCGACTTGTCTAGATCTGAGCATAGATCATCTCCTATAACGATGAGATCAGTTGAATACATTCTGCTTCAACTGATCCTCCAAGGTGACTCCTTCACCTATCATCATCCTACATCAGGTTCTCAAGCTACACCACTGCATATGCATTATGCTGCATCATGCATCATCATGCTACTCTTGATCTCATGCATCACTAAGGTTGTAGAAGTAGAACGTCCTATCATAGTGGTCATGTGATGGCACCAAACTGAGGTCACTCTAATAGTACTGAATCTTGTGGTCACTGAGTTTATCTCTACAATGACACCGAACCTCTCCTTCTGCAAACACCGAAACTGAAATCACAACACCAAATTTAAGTCACTGTCCTTTGTGGTAGCACCGAGACTTTTTCTTGAGATAGTAACAAGACCTTGTCCCTGAGATAGCACCGAGACCTTGACCTTGAGATGGCACCGAAATCCTTTACTGAGATTTCACCGAGACTGTGGCATTGTGATGAGACTTCATCACTGTGTCTGCACTAAAAACCCTTGTTGTAGTAGCACCGAAATATTCTCATTATAATTCTTTATTCGGCAGACCACTGGCTCGTCAGGAACAGGAAGCCCTGTCGGCAGATCGAGCACCTCTCTAGCAATCCTTAGACTATACCCGTCGCACAGGAATCTCTGCTGAGGGAGGTCTTTGCACGAAGCGAAGAACTTAAGAGCATCACCAAGATCCCCACCCCCATGGACAAGATTTGATGCGCGATCCCAATCACGCATCTCCCCACCACCAATGACCTTACGCACTCCTCTTTCGAACATACTTATTGCAGTAGGGATCCCCCTCGGCCTACCGGAGCCGATGTCGATTAGAACCTCTAGTGTCTCGACGCTCTGGAATAGTGACAGCGGAGGGACCAGGTTGTGCATCTACGGGGATATCGACAGCGTAGGGACCAGGTTGTGCATCTACAGGGATATCGCCACCTGCGGCTCTCTGCGGCTTCATGCCTTGACAGTGATTCCTCTTTCTCACTGCGGTAATGACAATGTATAGACTGTGTCGAATAGAGTATTCATGATGTTGACTCCCATTACAGCATATGTAGATCATCCTTCTGCTGCTTACTGCGGCTAGGTTATCATGTCGATGGCTTTGTTACCTTGACTGCATCTAATATGCCTCCACTTTGTCTGCGTATATGGTGTCTTCATTTACTGTGGATTGGATTGGTGTTTCCACTTACAGCGGATCATGACCTGCATATATGGTGCTTCCTGGACAACGTAGTATCCTCCATTGTGACCAGACCTTTATGAACTACGTATATGGTGCTTCCCGGACTGCGTAATATCATGAATAGACCTTCATGACCTGTGTATATGGTAGCGTAATATCTTCATTGTTTGCCAGCATATATGTGTCTCTATTAGCAGTGTAATAATGTCTTCCTTACTGCGGGTAAGTGTACTGCGTTGGATTAGGGCATCATTTTAGGTCATCCTTCATTAGTGTCTCTCCTTCTCCAAAAACTCAAGACGTGGAGAGGAGATCACATGAAGAATGTATATCAAATGACTTAAAGTCTTCTCTTATTTATAATAACAATGAGGATGATGAATAGACACGTCGGTTGGGCTTCTAGAGCCTACATAAGTGCTGGTCGGCTTAATAATAATTACATAAACAAAATAAATTCATATCTCCGTAAATACTTATCGGAATAGGATGATATTTGGATCAATCCTACACCTCTCGACGAGAGGGATCCAATAAAAATATCAGCTGCCATAAATAAGCTGACCCACATGGATTTTGGCCCTAATTTCCAATTTAACATGCTGACTACACTGTGAAGCGTTGTTCAGTTAATAACTCAAGGTTTTCCAAGGATAACTCATCCATCCAATCCACCTCAACATCCACCTCCACCTCCACCATTCATCATGGGAAACGCAATGAATATGTCAATCTTCAAAGGAATAAGAAGTGAAGGTCCGAAGCAATTCTAGTTTGTTGCGAATGTTGTATGGAAAACACAACAAATCATCGATGATAATATAAAGAAGGCATAGTTGGTTACCTCTTTGAAGGATCGCGCACTAACTTGGTACATTAAGTATTGTGTTGATAATCCTCTTGCATCATTAGCAGAGACCCAAATAACTTTTAACAAATAATTTAGTAAGGCTATATCTGAGGCGCAGTCGGTAATTGAATTTAAGGAGATTTGAATGAGAGTCAATGAGATACCTTGGGACTTTGATTAGAGGTTGAAGTGTTATATCAGGAAAGATAACATGAAAATCTTAGATACCCAGCATCACAATTGGTTTATAGCGTCACTTTTGCCGCACTTACAAATACCTCTCTCATAGCAGAAGATAGCAACGCAAGCAAAAGCCTTAGAGATCACGATGAGGCTGCATGCATCACCTATTCGGGATACAAACCTGAGGGTACAACAAATCCACTCGCAGTTAGAGAGCCTACACCTAGAATTATAGAGTCTAAAGAAAGAGAAGGAGACTAAGTTAGAAGTGCGCGCAGAGGTTTGGTGCTTGAAGTGCAAGGGCCATGGGCACGATAAAGATCATTGTCTAGTATACTGAATTATCTTATGGGGGGGCAGCCCCTTGAAGCCAGAAGCCTCAGCCAGGCCGAGCATGGGAGTTACGCTATGGTGTGCCATTTGTTAGGTCACTGGGCAACATGTGATAGATAACTACCACTTACTTACGAAATTTGTTCAGACACCCCAACAATTATTTTGCAATTTTTGTAAATCAATGGGCCATGATGAGCGCCATTGTTGAAGCTATGAGCTAATGATGGAAAGAACCCCTACTTACCGTATGCAAGCAGAAACTTGGCCCCTAGATCAAGGCGCAGGAGGAGCATGTGGGGGTTTTCAAGGTTGAGGACAAGGACGAGGAGGAGGACCTGGTAGAGGTCATGGTTAGGTTATATGCTACAACTACGGACAGTTGGGGCACGTCGCGTGAGATTTCTCGAATCCTACACACCCTTCGTGTTAATACTCTAGACAATTCGACCATGCCATAGAAGATCGTCGAGTGCTAATAACTAAAATGCAAGAGAAGAAAAAACAACCTACACATAATTTACAAATGATGAAGGTTGAGCCCCGTGAAGAGGATCTAAACATAAACATTGTGTTAAGAAGTGGTATAATGACTAACATAGATAAAGGTAAGCAGCCTAAGGAAGAGGGATGGGTACGAAAGGTTGCTGAGAAAGAACTCGATTTTCATTTGAACTGCGCTAAAGAGTTGTTTTTGGAAGAAAAGAAGAACTTTGCTGAGGCCTCCACCTTAGGAAGTCAGGAGAAAATGTTGGAGACTAATGTGTCGCAGGAAGTAGATCCTTCCATACTAGATACTTTCTTGAAAACTTGTATGAAGTTGTTGCACAATCAAAAAGCTATTGAAGGATTGCAAGACTTAATAGACAATTGCACCAATAAGGAAAAGACTCCTACGAAGCAGCACATAGTTAGAAATATTGGTAAGCATAGGGCACAAACGGGCGAGAGATGAGGCTAACCACGCAAACAGGCAATTATGAAATGGACCAGGTGATTTTGGATCTAGGGTCCGATGTGAATGTTTTGCCGAAACAAACGTGGGAAAAGGTGGTGAAGCCTGCACTATAGTGGTCTCTGATTTAGCTCTAAATGGTGAATCAGTAGAAGATCATCCCCATGGGATGATTATATGGTGTGATGGTTGATATTGAAGGTGCAAGTGCATTAGCAGACTTCGAAATTATAGAAATAGTTGAAGACAATAATCACTACACTACGCTCCTAGGAATCAACTGGGCTATTGATATGAATGGGGTAATTAATTTGAAGAAGAGAAAAATGACCTTTGAAAAATGTCACTTAGGGTCATAGTGTCGTTGGATCCTGCGGAAGGAGCGCGCTATAATGAACCTATCTGCGATTATGTTGAAAGTGACAACGAGCTAGATCAAATATAAAAGATAACAATGTGAGATCAGGATTGGATCAACCCCACAACATATGGATGGATCGCATGGGACTGTGAGAGTTCATGCACTTCTGACTGCAATGAGGAATTAGAGCATTGGTAAAACTGTTTACATGAAGTATCTACATTGCGATGCAATATGATGACGAAGTCACTGTGCTACGTTTCATTGGAGGTAAGAAAGCTACCCTATTATGATGGTCTGACTGAAGTAGATATGGTTTTAGATGAATTTGATTGTGAAGTATCTGAATACCACCTTTGCAAGCATTGAAGTTGGCGTTGCGCACTATGCCTACACGATGGTGGGGTATGCATAAGGAAATTTTTGTTGGATGGCAAGATTATAGGTGAATGATGAAGCTACGATCTGGGCATGCTAATACCAGGATGACTAAGAAGTATAGTGGGAAGGATGATCCGCGCGATCACTTGGCGAAGTAGAATAAGGCATGGGGGATGAAACCACAGCCTAAATGGGTACATATATTTTGTCATACCTTGGATACCATCCCAATGAACTGGTATCTCAAAACAGAGCTCCGCCATGGCACTGCGGAATGGGATGTATCGAAAGAAAGTTTCTTATTGACTTTCAGATTCTAGGATGGGCTTGAAAGCATCGACGAAGCGCTTCAAGAGATTAAAGTGATTATCTTCAGAATGGTGGAGGAACCTATGAAATGGAAACAACCTGATTGGAGCACCCAGTTGCGCCACGAATTGGAATGCTATAATGTGACCACTCAAGAGGAGGACAAAGACCCGAGTGTTAGAGTTGGTCTGGTCAGCCCTCTGTCAGAGATCAAAACTCTTTGTGCATTTCAATTTTAGGTGTCCTGCTCCATCCACTCAGCTGCATTTCGCTAGGGACATGCCATGATCCGACGGAGAAAGTCATGCTAGTCATTTTCCCTCATGTCTGGCCCCTGCTGGTTCAGGTCTTGGTCCATAATCACTGAAATTCATGATAGTCAAGGTCTGGTCCTATTACAGGACAAAGTCATCTTTTATGTTTGGGTCTAGGAAATCATCAATTTGGTCTTTGAAAACATGTCCAGAACAAGCCATGTAGGCCAGAGGGAGACCTTATACAGCTATGGTTCAGAAAGCTTCATCATCACCTGAAGAGACTTCGACTCTTCTTCAAAACTCTGTTTTGAAGAAAAGTCAAACAAGGTCAATTATGACAAAATTTTCCAAAAAATCGCCAGTTGAATTTTTCAGATGCAGTCATGGTTTCCATGGCCAAATGCCCAGTCACACAGTCCCCACAAAGAAATGCCGAAAATTTCATTATTTGAGCCAAAATGACAAAGGAAAAGTAAAAATCAGTGTGTTTTGAAATCAATGAAAAAGTGCAAAACTCAACATTAGAAAAGGGGGTTTTCAAAGAGGAAAAAATCAAACCCATCTCTCCCAAGCCTATATATACTTGTTTTTGCCCAAATCAAAGCCATTGTGCTCTTGCAAGACTTGGAGAGACATTCCAAAGGTGAGAGAGCGAAATTGTGAGAGTTTGGGTGAAGGAGAGCTGGTTTTCAAGGAGCGCGGCGTATACACCAAGGAGCACGACACACACAAAGGGCGCGGCGCACATGCAGCCTGCCTACCATTCAGTTTTCTCAAGGGTGTGATGCACACCCAGCGCGTAGCACATTTGACCTGGCACGCGATGCACACAGCCAGGGGCATAAAAAAAATTGCCAAGCCGCTTCAAATCTTGGTGAGGGCTAGCAAAACAAGAGGTAGGCCCTGTTGACACCTCTTCTCCATCAATTTTGTCATTAATATGGTGTGTATAAGATGTTTAAATGGTACCCAAAAGCAAATGGCCAACCATGAAAAAATCACCAAGAAAAACAATGGATGAGGTTGCAAGATTGTGATGTTAGCACCAAGGTCACTCCCCTCCCCTTTTTTTTTCCTCTCCTCTCATTTTTCCCTAAAGGCCGCCCTAGATCCTACACTAAAACCCTCCCCCTATTCTTCCAAGAAAGTCTGGGCGACTTTGGCAGCGCGCGGCGCACACACGAGGAGGCGCGGCGCACTCAGGGCACGCGGCGCACTAGGAGCCCGGCCACAGTGTAAAAATACCACTGGCGCGGCGCACTCAGAGGGTACCGCGCACTGGGCAGAGCGCACTGTGCATAGACATATAATCCTAGAAAACCACAAATTTGCCTAAAAATTTTGTGAATGCCTATCAAACTTGAAAGGAAAACCAACTAGTTTCACTCTTACTTCAAATTTGAGAAGAGTAACAGGATTTTGAGACTATGAATTAAATGCAAAAGTTTTGATAAAGACAACCAAAGAAGACACAAAGAAAATCAAGAAACTAGGGTTTTGCTACAGTGACAGTGTTTCCAAGGTATCCTTCTACCCCACCCCTATCAACTAATTTCCCTGTATCATTTTCCCCTTATCATCACCCTAACACCACTGTAATCATATTCCTTTCCCCCTCCTCCTATGACTCAAAATATCCAAACCCTACCTCAGTAAATTCAAACCCTACCCCATAAATACTATACCCAAAACACTCCCAAATCCCTGATAAATCTATCCCTTTGGACCCTATTCCCATTTCATCATTCCTCTCCTAATACTCCCTGTTTTATTGTCCCCTTGGTGACAGATTTTCAGAGCATCTACCAGTTCCATTGGATTCAGAGGGCAGCATAAAACTCAGGGTACAAACAGCAGTAATGGCATCAGAAGTTTCATCAGAGTATGAGGAGGGGACCCACAGTGACACATCTTCAGGAGAGAGGGCCCATAGGAGACATCACCGGAGTGGCAGACATCTTAGAGATGAGCCAAATACCCTCACTAAGCTGCAGGCATGCCCTCTTGCCATGTCTTGTTTCCAGCACTTGGCATGCTATGAATTTTGTCAAAGGGTGGCAAATGTCAGAGTCCATCATGAGTTGGCTCATATTTTTGCACTTCATCTACAGGGAGGTCAATCTGTCCTGGCTGGGGTCACTTTCACATTGACACCGGAAACCATATCAGTGGCAACAAGAATATCGAACATTGGGGAACAGTGGCATAAGAAAAAGAAGGTGGAGAGGCATCATTATGAGCCTTACATCAAGAACAGCTATTTGAGCCAGCTCACCAGAGTTTTTCCATTCAGATTTTTGAGGGATGAGTATGCCCCACTCATGAGGTTGATCATGAAGTATTTCAGTTGTGAGGGAAGGTTTTCCTGCCTCTATGCCTATCACATCACGTTGCTCATGCACTTCACCAGGGTGCAGATGATGAGCCTCCCATTTTTCATTTGCAACAACATTGAGAAGATGAAAAACTTCATGCAGCACAAGACCCCTCGACAGCAACTAAACAGTGTCTATCATTTTTCTCTCATCCAGATTTTGGTGGACCATCAGTTGGGATTGCAGGGTATTGCTTGGGAGGACTTCATCTCCCGTGATTTCTTCAGCACTCCACCGGTGGTATCAGAGACAGAGCATGAGATGGGGGGTCCTTCACATCAGCTTGAGCGCCATGAGACTGCCACCATGCCAGTATACATCACCTATCAGAAAGGCAGCAGACCCTTATTTGTAGCAACAAAGCGAGTGTTATCTCCACCCGGGGTGGAAGGGGCCTCGCTTCCAACATCAGCATCACAGGAGCAGGGTAAGGGCAAGGAGCCAGTGCAGGAGGAAGGGCCATCAGGTGAGCGTGAGACTGAGTTTGTTCTCCTCCAGGATGATGGGATAAATGCAGAACCTACGAATGCTGAGCTGGGAGAGATCATTCAGGAGCAGAAATCAGTGATTGAGAAGTTATCCCTGGACTTGGAGAGGGCCAAGTGGAACGTGTAGTATCTGGAGCAGAGGAACAAGCAACTTGAGGATCGGCTAGCTGAGATAGAGTTGCAAATGATCAAGGAAAACCGGCAACACATCCTGGCAGCACAAGGCAGACCTATGGAGCAAAGAGACGAGGACCGGGAGTATGTGTTAGAGAAAGTGAACGTTCACTCGAAGCAGCGGTTGGATAAGGCTAATAGGGAGAAAGACATGCTGATTCGCATGACTCACCACTACATGGCCCGAAACATGAGCTCCAAATCAAGAATCAGGAGCCTAAAGGCAAGATTGAGCAAAGCCACAAAAGAGGCGAAGGAGGCAAAGGAGCAAGATCAGCTTCGAATCTTGGCTGAGGCTTCCTTGGCATAGCATAGCACTTCATAGAGAACTTCCAACCCAAATTTCAAAAAATTTGGGCAAATTTTGGTCACATGGTGATTTTTTGGACAAAAAACAGGAAATTCCTCCGCTAAAATTCTAGGGCTCCAATCAAGGAACAACTTACATATTTGTATTCAACATCGAAAATTACGACTACTGGTGTCTGGGAAAGAAATTTTGACAATATATGGGTCTCCTAAAGGTCAAGAAACACCCAAAAATGGCCTCTCTGCCACTTTTTTGACACACAGAAAGCCGTCTTGGGAGAATGAAAATTTGGAGGGGCAAATGAGCACCAAATTTGGAAATTCCAGTGGGGTTAGAAAGTAGACAGGATAGAGTTTCCAACAAGCCCACTTGGGCACATTTTGGACACCTTAAAGTGCCCCAAAATAGGCTCCAAAGTGGCAAGACGCACAAAGAATTTAGCGCGGCGAAAAGAGGAAAAAACTGCCAATTTGCTCCCGTTTCGCGAAATTTCGGGTCGCGACTTGTCCAAGTGGGCCCGGTCATCTACACTTCAGTTTTTTGGCACCAAAGGCGGCATTTAAAGAGTTTTTTCTCCAGATGGGCTTCTATCCAAGTGGCGAAGGAAGGCAAATGGTCACCCCAATGCCAAATGTCATGTTTGCAGCGCTGCACCTGTAGCTGATGGTTGGCTCTCCATCTCCATTTCACAATGATTCGAGTAACTCCCCAACCCTTGGGCGTTCTATCTCTTCCTCACACATTCTATATATTGTATGCAAGTTATTTGCAAAGGGTTGGCTGGCTTGTAACTTCTGGGAGACTGTGGGAAAGAAACTTTGTTTCTTCACTGTGTATTTTTGACAGAGAATTAATGAAAGGCAGCAGCTCTGTTTCATGAGATTCTTGTGGTTGTGAGTGTAGCAAATGTATTTCTTATGTGTTCATATGTATTTAGTTATGTTTCATAATTCATTTCATGCTCATTTCCAGTGAAATTTTCTGAGTGAGATTAGGTAGAATCCAATTTTTATTGCTCTGCCTGTGGGAAAATTTCATGTTTCAGTGTTATTTCTTCTATTGAAAAGGATTCATGTCACTATGCCCTTTTCACTTTCTTTAGCAATCTATTCATGCTATGATACCTCAAACTAAATTGCTACATTTTCTGCCTACCTTGCCTCACGGAATAATATGTGCCTTCATATTCAATTCTCTGTTCTTTGCTGAGCGCCAATCCCATAACATCCCAGAAGCTCGGTCATTCATGAAAATTGTTTCCCAAATCCCTATTTACTTACTAGCCTAAGGTAAACATTTCATTGTAAGTCATCTCAGACCATTTTTGCTGATCTATTCACTGAGCATGACTTGGAGAGAGCCCTCTCCTATTCTGGTAGGGCTAGCTACCAGACTGAGCGTGGCTTGTGGTTACCCTAATTTTTGTGTTCCTTCAGCCTAAGGCAGATTTAGGTGCTAACATAGTGGCGACCATACTGGGGAGAAAGTTGAAAGTCAAATCCCCTTGTTTCATAATAATTCTAGGCTTTTGGATGATGAGTTTAGGATTGGAAAGGCTGAGTAAGTTGGTTGTGTCCCGTAATTTCTCTCAATAACACACTGGCTTGGAGATGATATACCATAGAAAATCTAGACTTGGACCCTCCTCATATTTACGAAAACCCCAATTTGATCCCAAGACTCCTTCATCAAGAAATCACCATAACTCCCGTGTTCAAATCCCATTCATGTCCCAACATTTTTGAGTATCTTGACGAGCTTGAGTTTGACGAACGATTTGAAATATCTTTGTTTGAGTCTAAATCCGAAGGGGCTATTGACTATACCGTCCCCAATTCGCAATTTCTTGTAGACCTTGAAACAGAAAGAGCCAATGGATTAATTGATAATTACATTACAACACAGCCCCAAACTCCAATTGCAAGCCCCTTTCAAACTGTGCACACTCCTCCAACACCTCCAAGGCCAAATCCACCGAGAATGATGGTTGCCCGTTTCGCACCCCTTGTTCTACCCCAAGTCCTAGATGACATGCCAAATGATTATCAAAGTAAAATCTCATTTTTTGATGGCACTCCTAACAGCATTACTGCTCATCAACATGTAGACAAAATGGCAGACTTCTATGAACTTCATGAGATCGATGCGGAGAACGTGGCAATGAGGCTCTTTGTACAAACATTTGCAGGTGATGTGAGGAAATGGTTCAGAGGTTTGACAGCTGCAAGTATCACTACCTTGGCTGAGCTACAAAGGCAATTTTTTAACCGGTGGGAAGTGAAACAGAATCCCCTTCAAATTTTGGCCGAATATGAGCAAATCAAACGGAATGCTAGTGAGTCGGTCCAAGATTATTGTGTTAGATTTAATGCAGTCTACAACGAAATTCTAGACCATCTAAAGCCACCTATGGGACTAGCGATGGTGAAGTTTCCAGATGGTTTTGATGCTGACATGGCGTACCAATTAAGAGAGAGGGAACCGGCTACAATGGAAGACATGCAGAAAATTGCGGTCATTGTTGAGGAAAATCTGCTGTCCAAAATAGCTAGAGTGAAAGCAGAGAAGAAAACCACGGTGAAAGAAGAATCTTATTCAATGGATCAACTTCTCAAAAAGGTAGAGCAGATGCTTGAAAGGGTAAAACTTGATAAGCTAGAGACACAAGTTAGGAATCCTAACTTTCGTGGCCAACAACAGCCACAATATAGAATAAGACAAAGAGATCAGCAAACTCAAGAGCAGACAGCACAACAGCCGGTACAAACACCTTTGCAACAGAATTTTGTGCATGGACCAGAGTCAGATGAGGACAGGAATGTAATAGGTGAGGAAAACCATCTCTTTACTCCATATGAGCTACCTACTTACATCACCGAAGAGGAAGAATGTGCAGTAAATTCAGCTACACACCAAGACACTGATTTTATTCTAGCTAGTGACACCGTGTTGGAGGAAGAATTAGAAGAATATCAAAGGGGGTATATGAATGGTTTGTCCGAACAACAGCAATGATATTCCCTTAGAAACAGAGATGTGCTGGCCAAACCAATTCAGAAAAAGAAGGAGGGTGAAACAACAAAAAATGATTCATCAGCTACGCAAAAAAAAGGAAAGGAGGCGGTTGGTCCGGAGAGCATCAAATCAAAATCAGCATAATAATCACAGCAACCAGCCACATCAAAAGAAAAGGAAAGGAAAGAGATCCCAGTCAAAGAAGTAGAAAGAACTCCCGCTTTTAGCTTAGAGAATGAGATTTCTAAGTTAAAGGTATCCATCCCCTTGACTGAAATAATGAAGAACAACAGTTATAGAGGACAAATTTCTAAAATGTTGACTTTGGACCCAATGTCCGATATGGTAAATGTAGAAGATGATCAGCCCGAAATGATTTTTGGACCAACAACAAATGGTGAGTCTCCTGATAGCGATGTGCCACCCTTCTATATTAGTTTACGATTGCATGATTTTGTGTTACACAACACCATGTTCGATTCCAGAGCTTCTCACAATCTCATGCCCAAGGCTATCATGGATAAGCTTGGTCTGGACATCACCCGACAATATCATGATCTCTATTCATTTGTTTCCAGCAGAGTAAGTTGTATAGGACTCATCAAAGACTTGGTTGTGAGTTTGGATCAGCTTCCTATGAAAAATGTTCTAATGGATGTGGTGGTAGCAGATATTCCTCCAAGGTTTGGCATGCTTCTTTCCATGTCTTGGGTAGTGAAATTGAAAGGGACACTACAGCTGGATTTCTCCTATGCAACAATCCCGGTGTTTGGACAAATGAGGAAGTTATACCGGGAACAAAAGATGAAATATATGATCACAAGCAAGGAGAAACCAGTAAATCATCCTATTAACTATGTACATACAGATTTAGAGTCTTTTGTTTTGTTTTCAGATAGTTTAAATGAGATAGATAGTTAGATAGTAGAAGCAGACGACATTCCGGAAATAACAGAAAATTTCAGAGAATCTTGAAGAAAGAAGGACAAGAAAAGCAGCAAAATATTGGGTAATCAGCTGAAAATGATGGATAGCAAGTAGACAAGGCACGAAAAACAGATTTCCAGCACTTACAAGAGGAGGAAGAAGGCTTGTGGACCATGGATTTTGATGGAGTAGTAGGGAATGATGGCGCTGGTATTGGTATTTGGGTACGCAGTCCATTCTCCGCCCCAAACAAAGTGCCTAGCAGCATGAGAGTTTTCTCTTACAAGCTGGCCTTTGAATGTTCAAATAATGAAGCTGAGTATGAAGCTCTGATTGCTGGCCTGAAGATTCTTAGAAAGCTGAATGCAAAGAGGATTTCGGTATACGACGACTCCGAGTTGGTAATAAAATAGGTCAGAGGTGAGTATCAAGCAAAACATCCTAGGATGCGGGCCTATCGTAATGCAGTTTTAGACATCTTGAAGTTATTTTCATAATACACCTTTACATGTGTGCCTCGAATACAAAATAGTATTGCTTATGCTCTTGCCAAGGTAGCGAGCAGCTTGAAGATCCCCATGAACTCCAGCAATAAATTTGAAATCCATGTCAAGCACCGTCCAACCATTCCAGACAATCAACGATATTGGAAAGTGTTTCAAGATGATGAGGAGATTAAATATTTTTTGCTCAACAAAGGCAAGTTCAAAGAAACCTCAATTGATGTGGAAAATGATGAGGGCAAAGGGAATGGTACAAATGAAGTGCAAATCAATCAAATGGATGTATTGCAACTGAAGAATAACATCATTCCTAAAGGCTTGATACCTCTAGAAGAACTTTTTGATTAGGATGATGTAGCCCGCAAGCCAACATTGCAGCCGATAGAGAAGGGTGTAGAAGAAGTCAACATCGGTACAGATGCCAATCCAAAGTTGGTAAAATTGTCCAAAGCATTACCTCCAAAGATCCAGGACAAATACATCAGTTTGATGGCTTCATTTGCAGATGTATTTGCTTGGGATTATTTTGATTTAAAGACCTATGATACAAATATTATTCAGCACACAATACCTATCAATCCCAATCAAAAACCATTTAGACAAAAGATGAGAAGGATAAATCAAAAGTTGCTGCCATCTATCGAAAATGAGGTAAATAGGTTGTACAAGTCAGGTATCATTGTGCCCATCAGATTTTCAGATTGGATATCTAACTTAGTGCCTGTATGCAAGAAGACTAGTGAGATCCGCCTATGCATCGATTTCAGAAATCTAAACAAGGTCTCATTGAAGGACAACTATCCACTGCCCAAGATGGACCATATACTTCAGCGAGTAGTGGGGCCATCTCGTATGTCGCTGCTTGATGGTTATTCCAGATATAACCAAATTTCCATCCATGAAGATGATAGAGACAAGACAACATTCACCACTCCATGGGGAACCTTTCACTATGCCAAAATGCCCTTCGGTTTAAAGAATGCAGGTGCCACATTTCAGCGGGCAATGGACTTGGCGTTTGCAAATGAGAAGGATGTGTTTTTGGTGGTGTACTTGGATGATTTGACGGTATTTTCCAAACCTGATGAAGAGCACATGCATCACCTAAAATTTGTCTTTCAAAAATGCAGGAAATATCGTCTATCTCCGAATCCCAAGAAGAGCTTGTTCGCCATGGAGGAAGGAAAATTACTTGGGCACATCATTTCAAAGGATGGCATTCATATAGACCCAGCACGTGTGCAAGCAATTTAGCAAATCGATCTACCCAGGAACAAAAAGGAAATGCAATCATTCAATGGTAAGATGAATTTTCTGCGTTGTTTTGTGCCTAATCTTGCAGAAAACTTGAAAGAAATGACCAACATGCTTAAGAAGGACAGCCAGGTGAAATGGACAGAGGAGGCCGTAAAATATTTCAACTTGGTCAAATTGGCCCTTTCTTCAGCTCCAGTTCTAGTTAGCCCGGACTACACTCAAGATTTCATATTGTTTTCATTTGCTTCTGAGCACACTATGGCAGCGGTATTATTGCAGAAGAGAGGTGATCATGAAAGACCTATTGCATTCTTCAGCAAGGCTATAAGGGATGCAGCTTTGAAGTACAACATCATTGAGAAGCAAGCCCTGGCATTGGTGAAGGCATTGAAGGATTTCTGGGTGTATATCCTACATTCTCACATTCTGGCCTATGTTCCTAATACTGTTGTAAAAGATGTTTTAGTGCAGACCGATCCAGAAGGGAGAAGAGGCAAATGGATTGCAGCCTTGCTGGAATATGATGTGGAGATAAAGCCTATGAAGCTGGTCAAAGGGCAGGGGTTGGCAAAGCTAATGGCTGAATCAAACTTGCATGCCTTGGACATAAATCTGATCACTGCCATGTCCGATGAGAGTGAGGAAGGAACGTCAATTCAGGTATCTGAACTGTTTGCTTTGTACCCATGGTATTCAGATATAATATATGTGCTGAAAAATCTATCACCACCACCCAACATGACTAGAAACAAAGCGAGAACACTCAAATTGAAGGCTGCCAAGTTTTGTATTTTGAATTCTGCACTATATTGGAAAGATCCCGGTGGCATTTTGATAAATTGTCTGGTAGAAGAGGAGGCAAAGAAAGTCATGGAGGATTTCCATAGAGGAGAGTGTGGAGGTCATATTTTTTGGAAGTCAACAGCGAACAAAATTTTGAGAGCGGGGTAATACTGGCCTACTTTGTTTGCTGATGTGCATAAGATGGTCAAGCGTTATCATAAATGTCAAATTTTCAAAGGAAAGCAGAAATTACAGCCTTTTCCACTTAAGCCTATTGAAGTGAGCACTCCATTCTGGCAGTGGGGGTTGGATTTCATTGGGGAAATTCATCCCGCCTCTTTCGGATAGCATAGATGGATCCTTACAGCGATGGACTATTTCACAAAATGGATTGAGGCAGCCCCTACCAGACAAGCGACACACATGGTAATAATTTCATTTCTCGAAAATGACATCTTGTCTCGCTTTGGTTGTCCAAACAAATTAATCACTGATAATGCAGCAGCTTTCAAATCAAAAAGGATGGTAGAGTTTTGTCATAAATATCACATAATTTTGGGTCATTCAACTGCCTATCATCTTCAAGGCAATGGATTGGTGGAATCTTTGAATAAATATTTGGTCAACATCATCAAGAAGCTGCTGGAAATAAATAAGAAGAGCTGGAACAAGAGGTTGGTCCATGCGCTTTGGGAAGATCGGATCGGTCAGAAAAAGTCTATTGGTATGTCACTGTTTGAGCTTGTTTATGGAGTGGACATAGTATTTCCCACTTCTCTTGCTGCCCCGGTGGTCAAACTTCTTCAGGAGGCTGGTAGTGAGGAAGATCCCATGCAGAGAAGGTTGAATCAAATGAACCACTTGTAACAAACAAGAGAGGAAGTTTTCAAGAACACATCCAAGTTGCAGGAGAAGATAAAGAAAATCTATGACAGAAAAGAAAAAGCAGAGAAATTTCAATTGGATGATGTGGTGCTGAAGTGGGTGTTAGCTACCTATACCAATAGGTTTCATATTTCATGATTGGCAAGAAAGTTCCAAATATGCTCTGCTTTGATCATGCAAAGATCACATATTTCCAAGAGAAAACAATCTGTGTATATAGCTTGATGTTGTCTCAATTTTGATGGATGGTCCAACAGCCTAATCTGGATCATGCCATGTTTTAAATTTTCAGTTGTAGAATAGAGAAAGAAGTCTGTCCAAACTGTTTAATCTTGGCAGACAAGTAGCTTAGGTAGAGGACTAAGGTTCCCAACTGCTTAATCTGGGACCTTGGAAGCAATAAGGGCAGAATTAGATAGAAAATCAAAAGGAAAAAGCCAAAGAAAAGAAAAGGCAAATAAGGGTCTGCAAGTCCAAGTGCACCCTCCAAGAAGAAACAAAAAATGCTAGGCAAGTAGATGGGTAGGCAGTTGGGGTTGCAGAAATATCATTCCTTGCAAATAAATGTGTGCTGAAATGTCCACAAAGGAAAATCAATGGTTGAGAAGCTCCTCTTCTCCATCAGGTTGCAGCAAAGCAAGGAAGCATGTCTAACTTCCCAAATTTCCCCTTTCACTCTCATTACTAACATCCCTTCATCTATTTGAGATTGGTGAGAAGATCTGAGGTTTTATGGTGGTTCTTGTTCCTTTAAAAGCCACATTTCTTGTCTAAAAATCTTTTCATTTTGATCTACTCCCTAAACTAAGTGACTTTCAAATACACTTGATGAAATCACCCCTCATTCACTTTCCTCATTCACATTAACCCCTAACTTCTATTATCTAAATCCCCTAAACTGCCCTTTCCCTACTATTATAACACCATGGTGTATAAACCCCAAACATGGTATAAATATCCCTCCCCTTGGCACTATAGCTAAATAAGTTGTTTAGGGAGACTTCAGTCCACCAGGGGCTGTGGTCAACCCTGTCTTGGGGTTGCTCTAAACCTCTGGTTATGAGCAAGAACCTTTCCCCTAAGCCCTCACCTCCCCTCTGCTCAAAAAGCCACAGAAAACCCCTTTCCCCCTGCTAAACCCACTCCTAAACCTCCTTTTCCTTATAAAACCCTTGAAAAACCCAAAAATCCTGAAAATACATGCAAAAACCCTTAACCCAAAGGTTCTCCGCCCGAAAGTATTTAATTGAATATTTTAATAGGCCAGTAGGACCCCCCCAACCTGCACGATCCGTTGGAGGACCCGCCAGCCGTCCGATCTCCGCCGCCCAGATCTGACGGTGGGCGGTCATTTTCGCTCCCCGACCTACCGACCTTTAGCGTCCGGGGAAAGTGGTTTTCCGCCCCGTACAAGGGACGCGTGGCAGGCGGTGGGGTTGTTCGGAGCCCCCCTCCCCGATACCGCCTTTGCCCAAAGGTGGTGCGGGGAACCCGCTTACCACCATCCCGTTACCGCCTTCCCCTTACGTCATCATTACGTCAGCATGACGTAGCGCCTTTCCCCGCCCCCGCGCCGTGTGGCCCTCCACGTAGCCCTGCCACCTCATCCACCCGCCACTGTGTCCTGCCACCCTGGCCTACACCTCAGCAGCCACGTCATCCTCCGTACCCGGGCCCGCCATGACATCATGCTGACGTCATCGGCGGAAAGGCGCCAATTACCCATTTTTTCCGAATTTTGTCGTTAAAGTCATGTTTTGGGCAGTTTTTATGTCATTTTCGCGTAAAGGAAGAGATAGCCGTTGCAGCTGCCAAAGCGCCTCCAGACCTCCAAATTCAAATTCCAACCGTTCCAATTCATCAATTCAACCTCCAGAGTTCGGCCCGCAGGCTTTTCAAGCGTTTCATCCAGGTATTCACCGTAATTCCTCTGTTTGGCCCATGCATACCATTTCTCTGTAAATTGCCATTAAAATACCTGTTGAATTCCACATAAACTCTGCACCTACTACCTAAAGTAAGCCAAGCTAACCTGCTTGCCCCCAGAACCACAAATTCAGCATTGAAACAGTCAATTCGCGAGCCAAAATTGTGAAATTATCTTTGAGGTGCCCGGCATTGTTCCCTTTTGCCGGGTGCAGACCAACAACATTTTTTCCGCCAAAGTAAATCTCACTCACCCTCTGCAATTCACCCCTAGCAATTCACAATCTCTGTGAACCTACCAAGACTGCAGAAGCAAGCCTGTTTTTTACTATAAAAAAGCATTTCAGACTTTGTCCACAGTTGGCCTATCACTTAAGCTCTTAAAAGCTTTGCAAACTAGTGCACTCATATCACTCAAAATCAAACCATACAATGGCTGCCCCTGCACCCACAGCTCTCAGTGTTGCTCCATTAAATCCACCCAATAAAGACCTGCAGTCTTTATCTCTTGCTGACCAGGACTACCTTATTGAAGACTATGTGGGAGACAGAGATTTTCTGCAAACCTTCAGACAGTTGAGAGAGGACTACTTAATCGGTCATGATACATATGGCATCTGGGAGTCAAACCTGCCATACTATTGTCTCCCCTCTGTAAATGTGTTTCCTGAAATCATTCGCCTATGTGCTGAAAACTATGATGTGCACCACAGGGCCATCAGCACCCCATCTGGGAGGGTCCTTTTCTACATTAATCCTGAGACCATCAACAAAATGCTGCATTTTGACCAGACAGAGTTGTTGTTCCCATTCTCTATAAACTATTTGCTGGACACTGATACCAAAATGACCAGTGAGGAGATTCAAAGGGTCACCAGGACATTCATGAGACCCGAGTGCCAGCCTGCAGGGCCACCTCCTTATTTAAATGTCCACTTCACTGAAGTAGGCAGATTACTCCTGGACATGATTGCTTATGTGCTGGGGTACAGCACCAGTGAGCATGTGGATCAAACCATGCTAGTATTGCTGGCTGTTTACAGCCCAGGCCAACCCCTTGCCCGCAAATACAACTTTGCAAAGTTCATTGCTAATAAGATTCATGATCAGCTGAGCAAAGTGGATAGGTAGGGTGTCTTCAAGTACTCAGCCTATATTTATCATCTCTTTATGTATTATCAGTCTGAGGCTTTTCCATGCTATATCAAAAAGCTGGATTATAGAGGGGAAAGAAGATCTGTCATCTTCTGGACCTCTGTCTATCACAATGTGACAAACTCGCCCTATTCCTATTGTGAGTTTGTTGACCAATTTGTGTATCCAGTCTCTTGCCTATTAATGAGGTCCCCTCCTCCCAGAATGTCAACAGAGATACAGAAGGCTCTGCAGCTTTCCAAAAAATGTAAAATAGGTGATTGGTACCTATATGAGGAACACACAGTCATCAGGGTCTATGGCTGTGAGCTCTATCCTTTCAGACTCCCAAAGTATGTGCCCATGAGGATATTTGCCTTGGAATATTATAGGCAATTGATTCAGTCGGACCTCACCCATTTCCACAGCTCCAGGAAGAAGGCTCACCTCAAGTTCAAACACCAGTTGGGCCCATTCATCATGAATAAAAAAGAAGGATGGGAAGATGCTGACCTCATCCTCAAGGACAAATATAAACTATCATACAGTTTCCGGTGGGTCCCTTATGACCCTGAGGGCTTCATCACTGCAAGAAGAACCAAATACAGACTTCTAGGTTATAGGCATTGTCAATACCCACATATTGAGAAATATGCCAACCAGCAAGAATGGCTACAGGGTACTTTAGTTGAAAAGCTAACTGAAGAAGAAATAATGCTAAAGAATATGAAGGAGCTTGAAAAGACCATTGACCTAGACTCTGTGCAGCAGGTACCCCTCAAACGGCCTCACTCAGCAGGAGAAGGGACCTCGGCCACAAGGACTGCACCACAGGCACCCTCTACATCAGCACCGGCGACAGACAAAGGCAAAGGCATAATGGGTGCAGAGGAGGAAGCAGTGAAGGAAAAGCCTGCCCCTGTAACAGAGCAGCTAACAGAGCAGCAAACAGGGCAGCAAACAGAGCAGCAGCAAGGGCAAACTGTCCTACCACAAACTGGGCTGCCAGCAGCTCCAATAATGCAAACACCACCACCTCAAACTGAGCCATTGACTGCCCCAATTTTGCATACCCCAGCACATGAGGAAAGTCGTACAAAAAGAGATAGAGAAGAGTCCACTCCTCTTAGTGGATCCTCCCAGCAAACAGAAGCCAAAAGGAAAAGACTAGACTCCCCAGAGGTGGAAGACATCACTGAAGAATTCCTTGATAGCTCAAGGAAAAACAGGGAGGGCAGCCAGTACACAGGAACAAGCTCTTTTCAGCAGGAGCAAGGATTGCAGCTTGGTTTGGAAGTGTCTTCCTCCTCCCAGCAGAGCAAGAAGCCCAAGAGCACTAAGGCTTCTTTCAAACAAATAAAATCTCAGAATGATCTGCTAAGGGCTGAGGTCTACAAGCAATTCATAGATGCAACACCAGCCCAGCAAGAAAGGCTAATGTCGGTATATGACATTCAGGAGGAAAAATTGCTCCTCAGCCATTTTAAGCCCAAAGGGCCGCAGCCTAAGTCAGCTGCAGATTTTGTGAAGACAAGGGTGGAGGTCCTAGCCAGAGATATACATCCCATGGACCAGATTGAACTCCACAAGCAAGCTGGGGAGATGGTCTATGCAACCTTGGTGGAGAAGGCCACCATGGCCCATGAGCTCAAAGAGTCCCTAAAAAACACCAATACCCAGTTGGATTTTGAGAGAATGTCCTCTCTGGCCAAAGACAATAGAATAAAGTCTCTTGAGGAGATCATCATTGATCTAGGACATGATCCTAGTGATCCAAATGGTGTGAAGGCCCTTATGAAGAAGAAAGATGATGACCTCAATGCATTAAAGAAAAGGTTGAAGCTGCAGCCCATAGAGCACCCTCAAACAACAGAACTTCAAAAGCAAAAATAGGCTGATGACCAACTAGACCTCCTAATGCAGCAAGACCAGAGGATCAGGGAATTGGAGAAAGAGCTGGAAGGAGCACTACAAGATAAACAGGGAGAATCCACTTCCCAAGCTCCTCCAACTACTTCCACAACAGCAGCAACTTCAGGGGCAACAGTGGCCCCCACAACAGAAGCAACAGGAACAACAACAACACCAGAAACCAACAAAAGTGTAGAGGAATTGACCAAGTCCATCAAAGAAATGGAGCTCCAAGCCAATGAAATAAAGAAGGCCAAGGAAAAATTGGCAGAACTGGATGCCAAATATGACAAATCGAAGGTAACTGTGGCAGAACAGGGCAGAGAGATAAAGGCCCTCAAGGACAAGATAAAGGCCTTAGAAAAAGAGCTGAATCTAGAAACAGCCATGGCCGACATAAAAAGGATTCTATGGGCCAAAATAGGTCAATCCATCACTCAACAATGGAGATCAATAAAAACAATGCATGAACAGATGGACTTGTTGGGCCAAGCACAAACAGAAATCAATAAGGCCAAAACACTGCTGCAAAACAGACCAGAGCAGGCCAACAGAATGATAGACTTCCTGAACAGGCAGGAAAAGGAGGAACTGGCAGCCATAGGCATTCCAAACAGAACAGAGGCTGTCCTCACTGCCAAAAAGGTGCTAACTCTCAGGAACTATGTACAAACTGTGGAGAGGAAGTGCTATGAGATCACAGCAGATGTGGAGGAATTCAAAGTCAAGTTGGCAGTGCTACAAGCAAAAGGCCTGCCCAGCCTCCTAACTAGTGCAGGAAAACTAGTCTCCTGGGATCAATTTTCCAACAGAATGGCAACATACATTGAGAATCAGATTACTGCATCTGGCAGTACATCTGAACAAATAGGACCTCCCTCAGGACAGAGCTTGTATGACAAATTGGAAGGCCTGTTCTTTATTGAGAATGAAGTGAATCATCTTTTTGAGACTCCTCCTAATTTCTACAGATATACAGAGGCCGATGAGACCTTGATAAAGATTAGGAGGCATCAAATGCCAAAAGAGGATTGGTGGCAAGCAATGCTTCAAATTCTGCCACGGTAGCTTCAGCTGTTCGGTCACTGCCAGCTCCAGGTCACTACAAGACAAACAGCATGATAAAGTCAGCATTAAAAGCAGCTGAAATGTGACTCAGCACATAGACAACGACGGCTAGCCCAAAAGGTAAAGAAATGCGCAAATTTTGACAGCGTACCCTCAGCCGACTCCAACTGCCACCAAGTCAACAGGCTCTGACCATTTTTGACAGCTAAGGGAACAAAAGTTATTACAGCATTAACTTTCTCAGCTGCTACACTCCAGCGGTTGGCATGCTATTAATGAAGCATTTACTCTCCATTCAGATATTTTCTTATGTAAACTTTGTATATATACTCCCCTTAGTAACGCATAAGGGGTTGGTAATTTTCACTCTGAGGCATGTATACTGGTTACTTTCAGAATTGTTTAATACAAAGAGCTAGAACAGCTCAGTGATTTCCTGGAACTATGGTGTCTTGCTGATGATTCATGTGTTGATGCAGAATTCCTGTGCTGTCTGATGAAATAACAAGTTTTTTTCCTTAATCTCTGTTCTTGTCTTTCTTATGTTTATCAAATCATATTCATGTTACACTAAACTAGCAGTAAAGAAAAAGAATAGTGCAGGATTTGTTACTACACCTTGTACTCAATTTTTACTGCTGTGAATGTTTATCTTCAGAATTAACCACGAACATGAATTCTTAATTGCTCATGCAGCTGTTAATTCTATATGTATGAATATTACCTAGAAATTCTTAAATGCTCCTAGGTCAATATTCTCACTGTCTTCCTCTAGCAGTTTACTGTAAGATTCTTGATTGCCTTGCATAAACTGGATGCAACCCACCCAATCACTTTATGAACGTTTGTTTCTCAGACACTAACCTTGCTCTGCAGCATCACTACAGCATCACACAGCACCTCAAAACAGTTAAAGGACCACTGACTCCATTGCCCAATGACATATAACATTCTAATGAGAGCATATATATCTTGACTGAAACATTCTCCAACCAAACACAAAAAAAAAGTTTGAACAACATAGCTAGCCTAAAATATTATCATAACAGAGACAAATTATAAAGAGAGAGCCCTCTCTGATTACAGTTTGGCTAGAAGCTGTAGTCCAAAGATTGGTTAGTGGTTACCCCGGCCGTATTCCCTTGGGAGTCATAGGGAACAACCTGGGTGTTAACAGTGGGATGCAAGGAATGAAGAGAAAGGTAAGCACGGAAAGTTCGAAATCTGTGGAAAGGTCCTTTCAAGATCGCAGCATATAGGGGTCAGAATGCCTTTCTTCTGAAGGAAATGAACGGGGAAGATTGTCCTGGAGGGCCGATCAATGGTCAGTTGCTGAAGCGGTATCACTGTTGATCTATTAACGTTGCTTCCAATGTCATTGTAAATACCATTTTTATTTTAGTTTGGTTTCAGTCTGTAAAGTCAGTTTTTGAGTTATTTCAATGTCAAGTTTGAGTCAATTTCTTGGTTATTCCAATTTTATAAATAAGTCAGAGTCCTATGCTGCTTATCAAAATGATGACTCCATAGCCCAATGGATAAAAGGCACTGTCTAGCTCCTCCAGAGATCTGTTGTTCTTGGCACCTCCAAGGAGCTACCATCCCCCATTGGAGCCAATGTCAGAGTCGGTCTGGTCAGCCCTTCGTCAGAGATCAAAATTGTTTGTGCATTTCAATTTCAGGTGTCCCGCTCCATCCACTCAGCTGCATTTCGCTAGGGACATGCCATGATCCGACGGAGAAAGTCATGCTAGCCATTTTCCCTCATGTCTGGCCCCTGCTGGTTCAGGTCTTGGTCCATAATCACTGAAATTCATGATAGTCAAGGTCTGGTCCTATTACAGGACAAAGTCATCTTTTATGTTTGGGTCTAGGAAATCATCAATTTAGTCTTGGAAAACATGTCCAGAACAAGCCATGCAGGCCAGAGGGAGACCTTATACAACTATGGTGTAGAAATCTTCATCATCACCTGAAGAGACTTCGACTCTTCTTCAAAACTCTGTTTTGAGGAAAAGTCAAACAAGGTCAATTATGAAAAAAATTTGCAAAAAATCACCAGTTGACTTTTTTAGATGCAGTCATGGTTTCCATGGCCAAATGCCCAGTCACACAGTCCCCACAAAGAAATGCCAAAAATTTCATTATTTGAGCCAAAATGACAAAGGAAAAGTAAAAATCAGTGTGTTTTGAAATCAATGAAAAAGTGCAAAACTCAACATTAGAAAAGGGGGTTTTCAAAGAGGAAAAAATCAAACCCATCTCTCCCAAGCCTATGTATACTTGTTTTTGCCCAAATCAAAGCCATTGTGCTCTTGCAAGACTTGGAGAGACATTCCAAAGGTGAGAGAGCAAAATTGTGAGAGTTTGGGTGAAGGAGAGCTGGTTTTCAAGGAGCGCGGTGCATACACCAAGGAGCAAGGCATACACAGAGGGCACAATGCACATGCAGCCTGTCCACTGTTTAGTTTTCTCAAGGGAGTGATGCACACCCAGCGCGTGGTGCACTGGGCCTGGCGCGCGACGCACACAGCCAGGGGCATAAAAAAATTGCCAAACCGCTTCAAATCTTGGTGAGGGCTAGCAAAACAAGAGGTAGGCCCTGTTGACACCTCTTCTCCATCAATTTTGTCATTAATATGGTGTGTATAAGATGTTTAAATGGTACCCAAAAGCACAATGGCCAACCATGAAAAAATCACTAAGAAAAACAATGGATGAGGTTGCAAGAGTGTGATGTTAGCACCAAGGTCACTCCCCTCCCCTTTTGTTTTCCTCTCCTCTCATTTTTCCCCATCTCCCCTGACCATTTTTCCCTAAAGGCTGCCCTAGATCCACCACTAAAACCCTCCCCCTATTCTTCCAAGCAAGTCTGGGTGACTTTGGCAGCGCGTGGCGCACACACGAGGAGGCGCGACACACTCAGGGCGTGCGGCGCACTGGGAGCCTGGCCACAGTGTAAAAATACCACTGGCGCGATGCACTCAGAGCGTGTAGCGCACTGGGTAGAGTGCGCGACACACATACATATAAGCCCAGAAAACCACAAATTTGCTTAAAAAATTTGTGAATTCCTATCAAACTTGAAAGGCAAACCAACTACTTTCACTCTTACTTCATAATTGAGAAGAGTAACAGGATTTTGAGACTATGAATTAAATGCAAAAGTTTTGAGAAAGACAACCAAAGAAGACACAAAGAAAATCAAGAAACTAAGGTTTTTCTGCAGTGACAGTGTTGCCAAAGTATCCTTCTACCCCACCCCTATCAACTAATTTCCCTGTATCATTTTCCCCTTATCATCACCCTAACACCACTATAATCATATTCCTTTTTCCCCCTCCTCCTATGAATCAAAATATCCAAACCCTACCTCAGTAAATTCAAACCCTACCCCATAAATACTATACCCAAAACACTCCCAAATTCCTGATAAATCTCTCCCTTTGGACCCTATTCCCATTTCATCATCCCTCTCCTAATACTCCCTGTTTTATTGTCACCTTGGTGACAGATTTTTAGAGAATCTACCAGTTCCATTGGATTCAGAGGGAACCATAAAACTCAGGGTACAAACAGGAGTAATGGCATCAGAAGTTTCATCAGAGTATGAGGAGGGGACCCACAGTGACACATCTTCACGAGAGAGGGCCCATAGGAGACATCACCAGAGTGGCAGACATCTTAGAGATGAGCCAAATACCCTCACTGAGCTACAGACATGCCCTCTTGCCATGTCTTGTTTCCAGCACTTGGCATGCTATGAATTTTGTCAAAGGGTGGCAAATGTCAGAGTCCATCATGAGTTGGCCCGTCCTTTTGCACTTCATCTACAGGGAGGTTAATCTGTCCTAGTTGGGGTCACTTTCACATTGACACTGGAAACCATATCAGTGGCAACAGGAATACTGAACATTGGGGAACAGTGGCATAAGAAAAAGAAGGTGGAGAGGCATCATTATGAGCCTTACATCAAGAACAGCTGTTTGAGCCAACTCACCAGATTTTTTCCAATCAGATTTTTGAGGGATGAGTATGCCCCACTCATGAGGTTGATCATGAAGTATTTCAGTTGTGAGGGAAGGTTCTCCTGCCTCTATGCCTATCACATCAGGTTGCTCATGCACTTCACTAGGGTGCGGATGATGAGCCTCCCATTTTTCATTTGCAAAAACATTGAGAAGATGAAAAACTTCATGCAGCGCAAGACCCCTCGATAGCAGCTAAATAGTGTCTATCATTTTTCTCTCATCCGGATTTTGGTGGACCATCAGTTGGGATTGTAGGGTATTGCTTGGGAGGACTTCATCTCCCGTGATTTATTCAGCGCTCCACTGGTGTTATCAGAGGCAAAGCATGAGGTGGGGGGTCCTTCACATCAGCTTGAGCGCCATGAGACTGCCACCATGCCAGTATACATCACCTATCAGAAAGGCAGTAGACCCTTATTTGCAGCAGCAAAGCGAGTGTTATCTCCACCCGAGGTGGAAGGGGCCTTGCTTCCGACACAGCATCACAGGAGCAGGGTAAGGGAAAGGAGCTAGTGCAGGAGGAAGGGCCATCAGGTGAGTGTGAGACCGAGTTTTTTCTTCTCCAAGATGATGAGACAGATGTAGAACCTACGAATGTTGAGCTGGGAGAGATCATTCAGGAGCAGCAATCAGCGATTGAGAACTTATCCCTGAACTTGGAGAGGGCCAAGTGGAATTTTCAGTATCTGGAGCAGAGGAACAAGAAACTTGAGGATCGGCTAGCTGAGATAGATTTGCAAATGATCAAGGAAAACCGGCAACACATCCTGGCAGCACAAGGCAGACCTATGGAGCAAAGAGACGAGGACCGGGAGTATGTGTTAGAGAAAGTGAACGTTCACTTGGAGCAGCGGTTGGATAAGGCTAACAGGGAGAAATACATGCTGAGGCGCATGGCTCACCCCTGCATGGCCCGAAACATGAGCTCCAAAGCAAGAATCAGGAGCCTAAAGGCAAGATTGAGCAAAGCGACAAAAGAGGCAAAGGAGGCAAAGGAGGCAAAGGAGCAAGATCGGCTTTGAATCTTGGCTGAGGCTTCCTTGGTATAGCATAGCACTTCATAGAGAACTTCCATCCCAAATTTCAAAAACTTTGGGCAAATTTTGGTCACATGGTGATTTTTTGGACAAAAAACTGGAAATTTCTCCCTGTGCTCTGCGCCACTGGCGCGATGCTAAAATTCTAGGGCTCCAATCAAGGAACAACTTGCATATTTGGATTTAGGATCGAAAATTATGACTATTGGTGTCCAGGCAAGAAATTTTGACAAGATCTGGGTCTCCTAAAGGTCAAAAAACACCCAAAAATGGCCTCTCTGCCACTTTTTTGACACACAGAAAGTAGTGTTGGGAGAATGAAGATTTGGAGGGGAAAATGAGCACCAAATTTGGAAATTATAGTGGGGTTAGAAAGTAGACAGGACAAGATTTCCAACAAGCCCACTTGGGTACATTTTGGACGCCTGCAAGTGCCCCAAAACATGCTCCAAATTGGCACGACGCACAGAGAATTTGGCGCAGCGCACGGAGGAAAAAACTGCCAATTTGCTCCTGTTTCGCGAAATTTCGGGTCGCGACTTCTCCAAGTGGGCCCAGTCATCTACACTTTGATTTTTTGGCACCAAAGGTAGAATTTAAAGAGTTTTTTCTCCAGATGGGCTTCTATCCAAGTGGCGAAGGAAGGCAAACAGTCACCCCAATGCCAAATGTCATGTTTGCAACGCTGCACCTGTAGTTGATGGTTGGATCTCCATCTCCATTTCACAATGATTCGAGTAACTCCCCAAACCTTGGGTGTTCTATCTCTTCCTCACACATTCTATATATTGTATTCAAGTTATTTGCAAAGGGTGGGTTGGCTTGTAACTTCTGGGAGACTGTGGGAAAGAAACTTTGTTTCTTCACTGTGTATTTTTGACAGAGAATTAATGAAAGGCAGCGGCTCTGTTTCATGAGATTCTTGTGGTTGTGAGTGTAGCAAATGTATTTCTTATGTGTTCATATGTATTTAGTTATGTTTCATAATTCATTTCATGCTCATTTCCAGTGAAATTTTCAGAGTGAGATTAGGTAGAATCCAAATTTTATTGCTTTGCCTGTGGGAAAATTTCATGTTTCAGTGTTATTTCTTCTGTTGAAAAGGATTCATGTCACTATGCCCTTTTCACTTTCTTCAGCAATCTATTCATCTCGCGATACCTCAAAATAAATTGCTACATTTTCCACCTACCTTGCCTCACGGAATAATCTGTGCCTTCATATTAAATTCTCTGTTCTTTGCTGAGCGCCAGTCCCATAACATCCCAGAAGCTAGGTCATTCATGAAAATTGTTTCGCGAATCCCTATTCACTTACTAGCCTAAGGTAAACATTTCATTGTAAGTCATCTCAGACCATTTTTGCTGATCTATTCACTGAGCGTGACTCGGAGAGAGCTCTCTCTTGTTCTGGTAGGGCTAGCTACCAGACTGAGCGTGGTTTGTGGTTACCCTAATTTTCGTCTTCCTTCAGCCTAAGGCAGATTTAGGTGCTAACACCAAGGAATATCAATATTCTAGAAATAGAAGGACATCGCACAATAGAAGGACCACAAGTAAAGAACCTAGACATTTCTGCACCTTTGAAAACAAGACAGGTAAACATTGGCACTGAGTAAGAACCAAAGTTCACGAAGATTGGAGACTATTGGGACGATGCTACAGTAGACAAATTTGCTAAATTACTTCACGAGTACTAGGATCTCTTCCCCACTAAGTTTTCACATTTAAAGGGCATACTTGGTGTTACGCAGATCACATTGAAGATAGATGCGAAGCCTATCAAACAGAGGCCTTATCGCCTTAAACCTAAGTATAAGGAGAAGCCTCGCCAAGAGCTTGATAAAATGATGGATGTTCGCATTATAGAACCTGTTGAAGTGTCTGATTGGGTAAGCCTAATGGTAGTACAAGAGAAGAAACAAAAGGGTGAAATAAGGATTTTCCTAGATTTGTGGAAGCTGAATGATGCATGTGTCCATGATCCATTTCCAACAACATTTATAGATGAAGTGTTAGATCATGTTAGAGGGCAGGAGGCCTATTCCTTTACTGGTGGGTTTTCCAGTTATCACCAAATTAAGATCGTGCAAGAGGATTGAAGTAAGACCACATTCGCGATAGAGTGGGGTTTCTTTCAGTAAATTGTTATGCCTTTTGGTTTAAAGAATATGCCTGCAATATTTTCTTGCGTAGCCATAGCAGTGTTCAAAGAATTCATTCACAAGTTTCTGGAAGTATACTTCAATGACTGGACCATGTTTGGATTGGTAAAACACCATGTAGCAAGTCTATGCCTTATGTTGGATACATGTCAAAGGTACCAGATTGCACTGAATTTGAAAAAATGTATATTCTATGTTCCTTTTGGAATATTGCTGGGTCATGTTGTGTGTAAGCAAGGATTTATGGTGGACCCTACAAAATTTTTTGTAATTTTGAACTTGGAGGCCCCTAGGAATGTCAAGTAGCTATGCACAATGTTGGGATGCACTGGATACTATAGAAAATTCGTTAAAGCCTATGCTTAAATTACCATGCCCATGGAAAAACTACTGAAGAAGGATGCAACATTCTGTTGGGATGAGGAATGTCAGTGCAACTTAGATGTGTTGAAAGAAAAGGTGGTGACTGCGCCCATCCTGGTATTTCCCAATTGGAAGGAGTTTCTCGTACATGTAGATGCTTCTTGCATTGCACTGGGTGCAATATTAACATAGGCATGCAAAGGTGAACTAGACCATCCTATAGCCTTCGCAAGTAGGAAGTTATTGAAGGCTGAAAAAAATTATTCAACGACAAAGCTTGAAGGGTTGGCCATGGTCTACGCACTGTAGAAATTCAGGCATTATCTGTTGGGGGTAATTTCAAAATGTATACAGATCATTCTGCCTTAAAGTACCTGGTCAACAAGCCTATGTTGGGGGGAAATATTTGCAGGAGGTTGTTATTATTTCAGGAATATGATTTTGAAGTTATTGTGAAGCTTGGTCGGCTGAACTCCAGTCCAGACCACCTATCGAGGATTGAAACAGGCGAAGAACCCAGTAATTTGGAGGAAGGGTTGTCGGACGCAATTTTTTTATGGTATGTATAGTAGATGACCATTTTGCTGACATTATTTAATTCTTAACTACAGGGATGGCGCCTGAAGGATACACAATGCAACAAAAGATAAACTAGTTGTTCGCGCTACATATTTTTCGGTCATTGTAGGACATTTGTACAAAATGGGGGCAGACAAAATATTGTGGAGATATGTGTCAGACTTTGAGTGTGATAGTATTCTTTCTAAAGCTCATGAGGGAGCTGCAGAAGGCCATTATGGAGAAAAAGCAATCACGCAGAAGATTTTGCACTCAGGATTATGGCGGCCAACATTGCAGAAGGATTCCAAAGCACACTGTAAGGCGTGTGATGCATGTCAACGAACTGGCAGACCATCGCGCAGGGATGAACAACCGCTACATCCTCATGTATCTTTGCAAGCATTTGAGAAGTTGGCAATCAATTTTATTGGGCCAATTCAGCCACCTGGAAGGAAAATGAGCACATGCTACATTATCATTGCCACTAAGTATTTAACCAGATGGGCAAAAGAAAATCCAGTGTGGTATTGTACAACATCTACTACAAAAAAATTATTTTTTGAATATGTCTTAACGTGGTTTGGATGCCCCAAAGTATTAATGAGTGATAGGGGAACACACTTTCTGACTAAAATGATTAGCGTAATGATAGATGAATTTCAGGTCTACCATCAGAAGAGCACACCATATCACCCATAGGCAAATGGGACAGTCGAAGCTTTTAACAAAATTTTGGAGATTGCATTAACAAAGGCATATAATGCGCAGCAAAATGATTGGGATGTGTGCGTACCTGCAGTACTATGGGCCTATAGGACTACTGTTAAATTGGAAACTAGGGCCAAACTCCATGTGGGTCAGCTTATTTATGGTAGGTGATATTTTTATTGGATCCCTCTCGTCGAGAGGTGTAGGATTGATCCAAAGATCATCCGATTCCGCTAAGTATTTATGGAGATATGAATTTATTTTGTTTATGTAATTATTATCAAGCCGACCAGCACTTATGTAGGCTCTAGAAGCCCAACCGACGTGTCTATTCATCATCCTCATTTTTAGTATAAATAAGAGAAGACTTTAAGTCATTTGATATACATTCTTCATGTGATCTCCTCTCCACGTCTTGGGTTTTTGGAGAAGGAGAGACACTAATGAAGGATGCCCTAAAATGATGCCCTAATCCAACACAGTACACTTACCCGCAGTAAGGAAGACATTATTACGCTGCTAATAGAGACACATATATGCTGCCTAACAATGAAGATATACGCTGTCCAGGAAGCTACCATATACACAGGTCATGAAGGTCTATTCATGATATTACGCAGTCCAGGAAGCACCATATACGTCTAGTCACAATGAAGATATTATGCTGTGCAGGAAGCTACCATATACGCAGGTCATGAAGGTCTATTCATGATATTACGCAGTCCAGGAAGCACCATATACGTCTGGTCACAATGAAGATATTACGCTGTCCAGGAAGCTACCATATACGCAGGTCATGAAGGTCTATTCATGATATTACGCAGTCCAGGAAGCACCATATACGTAGGTCATAAAGGTCTGGTCACAATGGAGGATACTACGCTGTCCAGGAAGCACCATATACGCAGGTCATGATCCGCTGTAAGTGGAAACACCCCAATCCAATCCACAGTAAATGAAGACACCATATACGCAGATAAAGTGGAGGCATATTAGATGTAGTCAAGGTAACAAAGCCATCGTCATGATAACCTAGCCGCAGTAAGCAGCAGAAGGATGATCTACATACGCTGTAATGGGAGTCAACAGCATGAAGACTCTATATGACACAGTCTATACGCAGCCATGGAACATGCGGCCTTGGAAACATCGGAACGCATACATGTCAACGTTGTATAGTCATATACTTATAAATGCTGGACGCTGGGCTATAATGTAATCACTGGACAATCTTATATATATGCTGGAGTCATGGCAATCGATACGCTGGACCTTACCCACATTATCTATATGTTGTTCGATAAAGACCTTACCATGCACTCTCTACATGTTGAGCAGACAATCGATACACTGTTTTATGATGGAAACTCATACGCTGTTATGTATATGTAGAAAACTCAACGCTTTTATGTATACCCATGTCATGTATACAACATAGTCATGGCAATACACTGCTATGTATATGCGGAGACTGATATATAACACATCCGCTGCAAATGAACATATATATGCATATGGGCAGTATGAGCAGCATGATGTATATGGGTAGTATGAGCAGCATGATGCATATGGGCAATATGAGTAGCATCGGTAGTATGAGCAGCATGATGCATATGGGCAATATGAGTAGCATCGGCAGTATGAGCAACATGATGTATATGGGTAGTATGAGCAGCATGATGCATGATGTAATCATGTGCATGGGTAGCACAATGATGCATGGAGCATGGACAACATCATAGTAAATGTAATCATGAGCATGGGAAACTTGATGGTGGATGAGACCATGGAAAGATGCAGCATGATGAGCAGCATCAAGATGAGAGCAGCTCAGTCATCTAGATCCAGCATTGTGATGGGGCAGCATGGTGCTACATGGTAAGGTGCGGCAAATGGACGAGGTGCAGCACTACGATAGGTGAAGCCATCACCTTGGAGAATCAGTTGAAGCAGAATGTCTTCAACTGATCTCATCGTTATACGAAATGATCTATGCTAGATCTAGATAAGTCAAAGTGTTGACTTCTGTTGTAAATGTATTATCTCTCTCTCTCTCTCTCTGCTGAACTTTGAAGATAAAAGAAGATTTGATCAAAGGGTTTCCCCACACATTGTGGGGTTTGTCCCTGGCTCGCGCCATATCTTGTGTCCTCTTGTCTTGGCTTGTCTTCTGCGTTTTATATTTATGTTCTATCTACAGTTTATCATAATGCTGATGTGATTGCTAGCTGTGAAAATTTAAATAAATTTCTCTAGCATAGAACATACCTAATCTTAGCAACTACCTGTAAAAAGCTGATAGGGAAAACATCATTCAGATTGGTCTATGGCGTTGAAGCGTTGATGCCTATGAAGTAAGTTGTACCTAGTCTACGCATAGCAACTTTGACAAACATGGCAGATCTTGAGTCCTTGGAGGAATGGCTCACACAGCTAATGGAGTTAGAAAAGGACCGATTTCTCGTGGGATTACACAAAAAAGTGCATAATGAATGCAAATAATCATGGGATGATCGCCATATCAAGCTTCGCATGTTCAAGATAAATGATCCTATGTTGTTATATGTCAGCAAGTTCACCAAATTTCTGGGTAAATTCCAAATGCATTGGTTAGGACTGTATATTTTCAAGGAAATTATAGAGGGTGGCATGGTTTAGCTCGTGAAGCTGAATGGTGAACCATTTCCGGGAAAAGTGAATGGGAGTCGGTTGAAGCTATATACGGGGGATCCTGTCCCTGCTCAATGACTATATGAATGCAGGACAATTCTAGTGCTCTAGGCAGCTGAAAGGGAGCGCAAGATTATAAACTACACTACTCAACTGGGAGGACATGGCAGCAAGAAGTAGGGGTGATTTTAGGGCCGAATGTTCGCCCTTTGGTGAAATTAAGGGGTTTTAAATTTTTAGTGGGCAAATATTTTGTATCATAGTACATTTTTACAAAGCACCTCAAATAGCCCACCTTATTTTAAGGGAGAGGGTAAAAAAGGTAAATTTAGCCCTTGAAATTAGGAGTTACAACCTTCCATTCGCCCATTTTCAAGAATATGTTTTATTTAAGTGAATCCATTTGCCCATTTTCAAGAATAGGTTTTATTTAAGTGAATCCTATGGGCCAAAGGCCCAAATACCATATTTATAAAAGAGGTATGGTAAATTAATAAAAATATAAATAAATGAGAGGTATGGTAAATAAATAAAGCATTTTTTATATTTACTCCATAAGTCACCTTATATACATGCAAGGGTGTAAACAAATAAAAATATAAGTAAAGTGGAGGTATGGTAAATAAATAAAACATCTTTTTATACTTACTCAAAAGGTATGGTAAATAAATTAAAATATAAATAAACTAGACGCATGGTAAATAAATAAAACCTCTTTTTATATTTAGTCCATAACCCTCATTCTATTTATGAAGGCTCAAGAAAGAGGTTTTATTTAAGTGAATCCTATGGGCCAAATATCATATTTGTAAAAGAGGTATGGTAAATTAATAAAAATATAAATAAGCCAGAGGTATGGTAAACAAATAAAACATTTTTTTATATTTACTCCATAAGTCACCTTGTATTTATGAATGGTATGGTAAATTAATAAAAATATAAATAAACGAGAGGTATGGTAAACAAATAAAACATTTTTTTATATTTACTCCATACGTCACCTTATATTTATACTATGGGACAAATACCATGGACTAGATTGTTATTAATACCATGCAAAAAAACATTATTAACCCTAATATTAGTATTAATAAAAATAAAAATGGCACATGGTGTTGACCCATGGTATTCACCAAAATGGCACATGGTATTGACCCATGGTATTCACTTGGAATGTAGCCTATTTAAATGGGGGAATTAAACCAGCATAGATCCATCTTTACTCTGGATCTACTAACCCCCGAGAGGTATCAAATATCGTGATATGCAAACTAGCATAGAGTGAAAAAATATTTGATCCGATCAAGAGTAAAAATGGATGTTGTAATTTAATGTATGCTAAACATTTTAGCTTGGTTAAAATAAAAAATAAAATAAAAATCAACTATTAATTTTATTAATTTTTATAAATTACTAATAGTAATTTTTAAGCTCCAGGTTTATGATAACCCATGGTATTGACCCATGGTATTCATGTGAGCATAGACTATTTAAAGGGGAAATTCTATCTTAGATCCATCTTAATTCTGGGTCTACCAAGTGCTCAAAGGGATAAATAGATTTCATCCCCCTAAGAGTGGTAGATGTGGAGTTAAGATGGATATAGGTTGGTTTTTATGATAATGAAGATATTAAATAGACTTAGGAAATTATATTGTAAAAACATCTTAAGGTGAATGGTTAAAGCATAGACATTGGACAAGTATATTTTTATACTTCTGTTTTAAACTGAAACAAATCCAGGGCTAAAAGTAATGGATTGATTGCACTAGTCATCCTTCTATAACTTTCCAACATATGTTGGAGTAAACAGATTGTAATTTGGGTAATTTTTCTAATTTCAAACGGGAACATACTTGTGTATTGGCAGGGTGGTTACGAGGTCCCTAGAAGTGGAGTAAACAGATTGCAATTTGGGTAATTTTTCTAATTGCAAACAGGAACATACTTGTGTATTGGCAGGGTGGTTACGAGGTCCCTAGAAGTGATGAATTTGAATTTTTCTTGGTTTTATATATAGTATTAGGTTTTTTCTCATGCTTTCTGTGAATGGCACAGATGAATTTTATCTTACACCCGCTAGGTTATCGATATGTAATTTCGGTAATTTTGATTTCAAAAGATATTTTAAAGAAATGCAATGATTTCATTTGTGTATTCAATAAACACAAGATTTTATAATTGAGTAAAATATTCGCCATGCCTGGTGAGAGATTCGCCAAAAAATTATATATACATATCATATTATTGATAAAATTGCCTTCCATTTTTCCTATATACCATGGAGATTCGCCCATTTATTATACATGTAAATTTAGGGGGGGTTCTTAAAATTTTCCCTGGCAAGAAGGTTGCGTGAAGATTGCTGAGGGTGCACCAGATGAAGTTACGCTCAGGACACCGTGCCATGCAACCCAACCCATAAATAGTCGTTGGAGTCACTGTAGCTGATTGGACTAAGAAAATCGCATTAGGAGGAGCGGGTAGGTGGAAATTAAGGCGAAAATATTTGAAAATCTGTCAAAAAAGGTGCAGTTATGAGAAATTTATGGAGGGAATGGTCAGATTTGAATCCGAAAATCACTACAAGTATGTCTTATTGGTTTGCAAAGAAACACTTTGTCGCTTAATAATTTCTTGCATGCACTGAGAAGATTGGGAGGTTTTGTTCAAGCACCCAGGGCTAGCTCATTATTCTGATACAGTGCATCGAGTTTCTTTGGAGAAGATACCTGAGCCTATGAGTTAAGGCCACGATGTTTGAGGCCCCAACTCCAGAAGTTGCAGGCATAGAAGCTACTTTAGCAGTACCTACGGTGCCAAGGTCGCCTAGGAAAAATTAGTCTACTTCTAAACCAAAGAAAAATAAGTTGGTTGTCAAACCAGTGCACCACTCACCCAGAAAGCATTTGTAGGAGATGCAGCAAAAGGGAAAAATGGACAAGAAAAAGCAACCTTTTGTGCCCCTATATCTAGATGAAGAGGAACTCTGCCAGGGGATTGAGGAGTTGGATGCCGAGGACGTGGAACCAATCACTATGCTTCTGGCATATGTGCCTCTGCAAAGAGGACAAAAGAAGGTGACTAAAGAACTTGATTCTAGCAATTTTTCAATTGCTACACCACTACTCCTAGATGAAGTTCCATTTGAGGGTACACTCTTAGTGCACATACCAGCATTAAAGATGGAAGACTGGGACCTCGCTGACCATGCGAAATTCCCCCGTCTAGCAACAAATCAGTATATGTCTGGCATATACTATGAAGATACAGGGGTCACGAAGTTGGAACCCATGAAATGGGTTTACGGAGTTTAGGTAGCAGGGCTATTACACATGCTATTTGTACCCCATTTTCACTGCTACAACATCAACATGGCATGTGTGCACCAGTTTCTGACATTAGTGCATGATGGGTGTTTATGGCTAGGTGAGCTTATCCCCATCCTGGATATGTTAATCCATCAGATTACCAAGATACCCTATAAAGGCACAAAACTGAAAAAGGAGTTTGTGGGCAAATTTAAGGAAAAACAACTTGCAGACTGCATGAAGATCGAGTTCAGGGTTGTAAAGGGAAAGTGCGGATATTCTATCCACTTCATAAATGACTAGGTAGTGCAGTTTGCAGCATAGATCCTAGCAGGAAAAATAATGCAGAAGTGTCGCACGAATGAAGTTCTCGTGCTGGTCATTTTCATTAGCAGTGTAGTGTGCGAACGGGGTCCAGTATAACTGGGCCCACTATTTATGTAAAGAGTTTTTGACAAACTTTCACGAGGAGTAGGAGAAGAGCCAACCGTTACACTATGCGTGGCTCTTATTGCTAATCGTTGTGGTGGCATGGAGGCTTCTGAAGGATAGTTAGTTCCCTCTGCTGAATGAGGCCCTCCCATAGGCAACAAAGTTTGCTTCGCTGTGGCAAACAAAAGATGCGGAACAGAGTACAAAATCCAAGGTATTTTGGGTATTCATGGAGATGGACATCTGCATGACTGTAAACTAGAAGCCAAGGTTATATCCCACCTTATTTGAGTAGTTGAGAGCCTTCACCAAATTTAAGGCAAACTTTCACAATGTCTGGATCTGCGTGAGGAAAGACCCTCAAAAGGTATGGCACAAGCTATTTTACTTAGTAGTCGACACAGATGTACATGAGGATGTGGGTGTACGAGCCTACCCAGTTAGATGTTAGGACAAGCAAAGCAAGAGAGAGCTCCTTTGCACAGACCTCTGCTGCGAAAAAGAAGAAATAAAAATAATAGGTAGTCACGTGGGAGAAGGTTTCCTAGTAGAAGAAAAAAGAAGTTGTTGCTACGACAGCTGCGGAGAAAGAGTGAGCTATGAAGGAGCATGTTGCTAAAGAGCAGGCTAAGAAGGAAAAACAAGATACCGAAGCAAGCAACCAATCAGCTTTGCAGCACACTGATGAACAAGAGATATCTGTGCAGGGAGGCAAAGGGGGTGAGGAGGTGTCCACCCCCTTTAAATTCCGGAAGTGCACCCAAGAGACAAAAATAGGTCCACAAAAGAAGCCAAAATAAGATAAACAATCACAGGTGGACCCTCTTGTTCTCACAAAGGTCGATTTAGATGAGATCGGTGACAACGTTCGCGATACCAAATCTGAGCTATGTTTGCACTTTGAGCAGCAATACATGCAAACACTGGGGAGTGTCTAGAAGGATCTGCACAAGCTGCAGATCCAAGCCGGTCGGATCTAAGCAAGCATTGGGAAAGAGAGCGCAATGCAACCGAGCCTGACTCAAGTGAGCGTGAGTGTTCCAGAAGTGGAACAGATGATGGAACTGAGGATCATTCCTTTACCAGAAGGATCCTTATGATCACATAACTAGGAAGACCACAAAACACTAGAAAAGATCAAGGCTATTGGGATCAATGTGGTCATGCTGCCGCTCTAGGTCCTCCATGCATTGCATCACGGGGTCTCAAATGAGTTGCAGATCAAGGAGTGATGAGTGCCAGTATTGCAGCAAGGATGTTGCAACTCCTGGGCTACCAGCTTTACTTATCAACTCGGGGTTCGTACAAACATAGAGGTGACAGTGCTACATGCACAAGTAAAAGTGATGGTTCTCCCTGTTGTCACTGTTCAACTGGCGAGAGACCACTGGGGTTCCAAGCCAGACTTCTATAGAGTTAGAAGAATCTTGATTCTTTGATGGAAGAAAGGCAAATCTACTATAAAAGAGTTACTCTACTGTAGTAATGGAAAAAAACCAACATGTAATGCTAAACCACATCATACCCTAATTAACCATTTAAGAAGCTATGCTAAGCAAAGATGCTAAATCAACAATAAAAAAATGCTACTATCTAAGCTACAGAAGTAAAAAGCATCAAACAATACTAATGTGCAAGTAACGAAACTAAACTAACTCTGTTTTCACTTTTTTGGTCTTTTTAGGCAAAATCAAGCATGCAAACTAATTGTTCTTGTGGATGTGACAGGTGGATTGAGGGTGTTTGAGGATGGATAGAAGGTTTATGGAGTGGTTGGATGGTGTGGAGAGGTTCTAGGAGGATGTTTTGTGACTTCCTAGAGGTTTCCCATCAATTTGGCCTCAAAATAGGCCGTTTCAGGAAAACCTACAGGATGTACTAGAAACCTACAGGATGATCCTGTAGGAATTACATGAAACCTACAAGATACAACCGAGAACTAATTGTGAGGTGTTGGAGGTGTTAGGAAGCTTAGGAAAGGTTTGTGATGGGTGGAATGGAGTGTTAGAAGGTCTAGGAGCATACAGGAATCAATATCAAAGATAAGAGATGGCTAGATTCGTTCAATGTGTTTAGGAGAATTTCAATGAAAAATGATGAAAAACTAGTGAGGGTGATGGTGAAACAAGGGATGGCTAAGGTGGATGAAGTGGAAGGTGGCTGCTAGTTATGAAGTCTTGGTCTCCTCCTGAAGCACCTGCTCTGCTTAAAACATGTGTGTCTTCCAAAAACTATGCAACAAGATACATTTTCATAAACTAGAAAAGCATGAATCAATTGCCTATATTATGCATGAAGAATTTTTTTGAAGGGAATGAAAGCATGAGTGAGATCTTATTGTAAAAATGGAGATGGAAAAAGATGACAATGAAATCTACCTTGCAACATTAACCAAATACTGAATTAAAGACAACAAACTCCAAAGCTCATAAAAGAACTAGAAATCTATGTTTTTGGGGCTGCTGGAGGGTCCCTTCCTCAAGTCATGGTCCTAGAGGGAGGAAGTGAGGCCAAGACACCTTCTCATAACCTTGTGGTGATATTTTTTCTCCTTTCTAACCTGCTACCGAAAGAAGGTACAAATGGAAGCAAATTATCACACAACTAATCTAATCTACACTACTTGTAACATCTAATAAGCAAACTAACAACTAAACTATGAATCTACACTAAGCATACATGTACAATAAAGAGGAGCCTAGGCTTCTAGGATTGGGCCCTAACCCAAGAGCTTTAGCCCTCTGTGTTAACTCAGTGTTGTCTCAAAACAAAACTCATTCTTATTACGAAAACAACATATTACATCAAAAGAACTGTCACAAGTCTGGCAGCTCGAAAATAGAGTAGAGTTTTAAAATAAAAATCTGAATACTACTAAGGTCCTAGGCCTCTCTACTTATACATCTGAAGTCTCCAATGACTTCCTTAAAATTAGGGAGGCTCGGCTCCAAAACTTGAGATAAATTGGTGCTTTGTCTTTTACTTGCTTATCTTCCTTCTAGTCCTCATGATTTGGCTATTTGCACTCTGATTTGATGGAGGAATATTCGAATGGAGGGGTACTAAATCAGGAGGATTTACCTCCTATAATCTCTCTCCCTTGTCCCATTCGAGTTTTGACCTTGGTCTTTGCCAAAATTCCTTGCTTTTCTCCTTTAATCCTGCATTAAATGCACATTAGACCACAAAGCAAAATATCCAACTCTAACTCATCTCATAAACAAAATATAATCAAAAGTATGCAATAAGTTATGAGAATAGTTGGTTTGACTAAGCTAGGAGGTGAATTAAGGCTCGTATAATTACCTAATGATGAGGCTCATCAGGGAGCAGTGCACCCTTGCAGTCCTCAATGAGTATAAAGTCAACAATGCATAGATGTATGAGGAGAAGACATAGATGTTGAAGGAGAAAGAGGAGATGCAAACGTGAAGCACAAACCTAGTGTCAGTAATTGAGTAGGCCTGTCAAAAAGTTCCTGAATTAAATATCCTACACTATGCACAGGCTGAGATGAAAGACAGAAAGTTAGCTGCTACAGTGTGCGATGCCAAAGAGGAGGTTTGGTGAGTCACTTTTGAGTTCCAGATGAAGATAATCGAACTCTAGCTCAAGCTTCAACCAACTACACCACTAGAAGTTCAGGAATAAAGAGGTGCAACTATAAAATAATCATTGGGCCAACTAGATGTCGCAGTTCACATTTGCGACCAGCTATTCAATCAGGAAATGGGCTTATGGGATACATTGCAGGAGGAACCTAAGTTGCAATAGTTGAACACAAAGATCTGGGAAGCATAACTTAAATATGATGAAATCAGTACGACTGCGCGGATGTTGGCGCCAATCTAGCGCTTCACGCACTTGTAGGAAGGCAAGGCGATTCAGATGCAGATCCAGGAGTTACAGAAAAAGCAGTCCCTGCTAAGAGACTAACTTCAGCCTTGGACAGAGGAAGCCAACCAACTTTCACAGAATATTCATGAAAAGTTGAAGGCCATGCAATAGACCCAGTGAACTACGCAACTCGTAGTGGAGGGGCCAACCACAGAGAAATTGGTCCAAGAGGTACAACAAGAAACATAACATAGTACCACAAAGCTTCAAACATTGACCAAGGCATTCAACGATCTCCGTGAGCTCAATGGCTCTGGAGTCCCAAATAATGGCTAGGCCTCCCAAGGCACCATCTGCATCTACTGCTATGTTATGACTTCTGGGTCAGAATTTAGCAGCGAATCTATCAAGTGTGTTGGAATCACACTTTGTCTCTTGCAAGAATAGAACCTGAGGGTTTTCTTGCTTTAACATATTTTTAAGGATGCGGGTTTTCCTGGGGCCATTAAGCCCTCTTATATTCCAAGAGATTAGCTTCATTGAGAAGGAGTGTTTTCAGGACTATAGTACTTAGTTAACTTGGCACACCTGCCTGATTCCACTAAGATATGACCACATTTGATTGTTCTTTGAAGAATGGTTTTCCTTCCTCGCTTTTTTATATCTTTGACTATAAATCGTCCATCCCAAGGGCCTCCTGTCTGTATACCCAAAGATTTCTGCCTCTGTGCCCGAGATAAAACTTCTTCCAGATTCTTAAGCTGTCCTGCTGGAATGTTGTCGAAGTTATTTGTGGTGCAGGCTTTTTCGAGACCGGGAAGGTCCAGATCCCCAATGTCTATTGTTTCTGTTTCTTCCTCCATAAATTGAGAGTAATCTGGTTCTTCCATGGGTTCCTCTTCTGAGCGAGCATCTGGATTTGGGGTCTCCAGTTGCATGGTTTGATCACTCCAGACGATTTCTTTTTGTTTGTCTGAGGTCGAAGCCTCCTTACCTTGAGTATCTGCTTGTAACATTGTGGGTTTTCCTCCTTTTGAATGGTCATCGCTCATGGGTTCTGGCTCCGGCAAATTCGTTTGCGTTTCCGTCTGGTTAGCTAAGGCACCAAAACTGTTGCTTGTGGATGGCCCTGGTTGGCTGGTTTGCACTACCTTTGGTTTTGGAGCATGTTTCTTGTGGGTTCTCCGGCGATTCGTGACTTTGATGAAGCCACCTGCTTCAGAGGCTTCCAGATCCGAGGCAGGGGGAGATTTCTGTGTTAGAGGACAATCCCTGAATAAATGCCCAAGGGCATGACATCTTCGACATCGAAAGGGCACATGTTCATAGTCAATAGTTTGTAGCCATTCAATGTCATAGTGAGAAATGCTTACTGCATCTGGAAGAGCCTAATTGAGATTCATGTAAACGCAGATTCTAGCATAAGAAGTATATCTGCATGTTTTCGTTTCCTCCGCTGTTTTGAAAAACTCGCCCAGGGTGTTTCCTATCGCCTGTGTTGGGTCGTTAATATGCCATTATTATTGTCACTTGTGAACGTTTATTCCACCCATTTCTACCATTCTTCATCATGTCATTTATTATAATTTATTATATAAATCCATTTTCTGATGATTTATGCTCTTATATTATTTATTCTCCTTTATTTCTAATAAATTGATGATTATGCATTATTTTATCAATGATAGTTCTAATAATTTGGTTATAACATTATTCACCATTTTTAGCCTCCAAGGTAACTTCTAGATTGAAGATTTGATTTTTAAATCTGCCAACTCAGAAATTCGTTGGTTTAAGGAGTTACAGTTTTGCGGTTGAGATTCTGAGCAAATGAAGACGAATTTGAGAAATCCAGAACATGGGTTTTGTCCAGAACGGGCCCAGTTAACTTTTCTAAAGAACGGTTTGCCCAAATTCGGCTTATACAGGGAGAAACGCAGGGTTCTTTGAGCACGATTTTCTCAAATTTGCACTTGCGGCCGTCCTCCAAATCTCAGCTGCAAACCCAAATTCGTCTTGCTTTTGTTGAGAGATGAAAGAAAATATATTTTCTTGTTGATCATCTAGTTAGAATCAACCCAAATGTGTAAAAGAAATCATGTTGTAATTATCTATGCTCTGATCTTTCTCTATTTAAATGAAACCAAAGATCAGAGAGAGGAGACGACTGTTTTTTGTAATTTTACGGTTCCAGAACAAACTTTAATCATTGAGTCTCACTGAGACCTGATTTTGTTATACTTTTGTGGATGCGATTAATATAAAAGACTTGGTGTTCATTCCGTCTCTGCGTCTGGAGTAATCTAAGGCGGTGTACCATCGGCAGCTAAGGGCCCGGCTCCGAAGGACACTTGCTTTTGTATCATTATACGGTGATTTGTGTGTGGATTGTTTATCTTTATTACGTAGAAATCTGATACATTCTTTATATGATACGCTATGCTCTGTTATGATCAATGAATGAATGATTTCTCCATGTAAGAACTCTGCACTATATAATTGAATTCACACGGGGTCGAATTGTATCTTTATTCAGCCATTTCTGTAACAGAGTGCTGGTATGAATATTTGTGGGATTTGAGAGTAGCGTCATTCTGTTTAGAAACATAGTTATATCATCCAATATTCTCAGATTGCTATATTAGTGTGTTGTGTATATATGATAAATGATGTTCCATAATTCATTTGTGAATATCGTCTCATAAAGTAAAGTTCATTGAAATTGCTTTTGAAGATTGTTATTTTATTGCAGAGTGTGAGTAAGTTGGTTTTGACTCGCGAGATTTAGTTCTTTTGATTGTTGTTTCATTTACTACTGTTCTATTTCCTTTTGCTATTTCATTTTACTTTTTGACATTCCATTTACTTGCAATTGCTGCTTTGGTGTGAGAGAAGGTCTAAGGCTGTAGTGAGCCTCAGCAAGTCGCTGCTTAGCTCCCAGACCTATGGTCCATGCTCTAATTTCTATTCCATCAATATCTAGAGGAATGAGTTATTGCTACTATATCCTCGATTGATGGTTGTTTGAATGAATGATTTAGTTTAGAACATTTCAGTTTCTTGGTGTTCCAATTAGATTTTGTTTCAAGCATTCATTTACTTTTGGGTTTTAAGCACTATACTGCAAAACATTACTCTTAAGTAAATAGCCGCCTCAGACTGAGTACACTCTTGAAATAAAAAGTCGTCCCTGGGTTGATAATTAATGTGAAGGTAATTAGGATTTCACAAGACACCTTTTTATCGCTCCACATTTTGGCGCCATTGCCGGGGAGAGTGTAGCCATTTCTAAAGAGTAGTGTGAATCTGATGAGTGCCTGCTAGGGAGGAGTTGGATCTTAAAAACAGAAGGTAAGAACCTGCGTACGGAGCATGTAAAAGCCCTGCTCCCCCGTCCGCTTTCCAGCAGGACTGTTAAAGAACCTAGAGTAGAAATAGATGTTTGAATTTTTGTGTGAATTATTAGGAAAAAGATAGAATTTTTTAAAAAAATGAATCACATGATCTCACGCAAGTGGTAATGTAAGCACCACCCATTTCACTAACTAATTGACAGGAACATTTGAAGAAGGAGCCTTGAAGAAACACATGAAGAACATCTTATATTATGGTAAGAAATGGCTCACGTTTCTACTTTTGAATTTCCTATCAAAGATCTAGGAGTGACACAAATGCACATAATTCCCCCATATTTACCAAATTTTCATGGTTTAGCAAATGAAGATCCACATACATTTATGTTTGAGTTTGAAATACTTTGTAGAGGATATGATTATTGTACTAATGATCAAAGATTGAAAGTGTTTCCTCTTACTCTAAAAGGAGCAGCTCTCCGATGGTTCATGAGCCTAGGTGGGAATTGCATCCAATCATGGGAGGACATGAAGAACATATTCTTGAAGAAGTACCAAGACTATTGCAAAGCCAATGAAGATATTTTCTATATGATACAAGGGGAAGATGAAAGTTTGGAGGACTATGTAGATCGATTTCATTATAACCTTCAAAAATCAAAGCATAAGCATTTGGAAAAAGAGATCTTAAAAACACTCCTTCTTAAAGGAATCAAAGATGAATTTTTAGAACTCTTAAATCTGATAGGAAAAGGTGATGTTTTTCAGTTATCATATGATGATGTTTGTGAGTTGTGCATAAGGTATTCAAGAGGAATCTCCAAGGCTGGTAAGAATTCTAGAGATGTTTGTTCTTTCTTTTCCAAATCTGCTACAAGAATAGGAGACATAAGAGCTGGAATCAATGTTTTATTTGAAAATTTTAAAGTTGATTTTATTAGCTCTCTAAATGAAAAATTGGATGTTTTGCAGGTTCATAAAAATGAAGAATTTGATGAAGTGTTTTGTTCTCATGACCGAAAGGAGCATCTCATAGATACTCACTCTTCCTTATCTAGGATGGAAGTAGCATATCAAAGAGGTAAGGAGGCTGCAACAAGGTCAAAACCATGGAAATCATGGCCTACAGGTATGGTTCAAAACACTCCCTCTCCACTTTCTTACTTGCATAATCCATTATGGAATATTAATGTGTTAGGGCAGCCATGTCAATTTCAATATAACCACCTATCTTGTTTACAAGTTGGGCATGGTTCATCTTATGATGGCATGACTACTCTCCCTCATCTTGTAGCACAAACATATTCTCCATATTTTTCACCAGCTCTTCCACAACATCCTGCTTGCATACCAAATTCATTCACTCAACCCAATCAACCACATCATCACAATGCTCCATTCCTTACACATTTTCCTGCTCAACTAATTCCACACCCTCACCACAATAAACTAGTACAACATGCTTACAATGTTGAACTGCCAAATTTACCCACCCTTCCCACCCATTCTATCTCACATGTGTTATTAGAGAAAACCTACAATGAGATTCAGAATGTTTCAAATGCAAAAATTGTAGAAGCTATGGAAGAAAATGAGGTTTCTTTTACTATGCATCAACAAGCTATTTTAAAAGCTCAAAAACTTCATGATATGATGGCTATGCGAAATCAAAAAAGTAAAGGATATATTGAAGATTGGTTTCACTCCATCATTTGTTTGCAACATCACTCCATGCTTCAACAATTTTTGATATCATTTTTTCAAGGGAAGATGGCTTCTCATACCCTAATTTTCATTAATATGCATTTTTCAAATTTGGGTATGTGTATACATGAAGCCTTATTTCGAAAATGGCTCCACTGTAAGTACTCATATACGTAGTCATATGCATCCTTCAATCAAAGTAGGTAAGTGAAAAAATAAAATAAAATAAAATAAGGACATAAATAAGTGCATTTTGTTCTTTTGTAAAACTAGTTGTTTTGGTTGCAACATTCTATCGAAATCAACATCGGTGATAATTTTTTTAATAATTTGTGTATGTAGATGAATCATAATGGAAATAATAAGTTCTACAAACACTCATTTTCATTTTTATCACCAATTTGAAAAATGCTTGAATTTCATTTTTTTTGGCTTGCGGGCTTGATGAACTTTCTGGAAAAACAGTCGGGACAGTCATGTTTTGAGGGACCAAAAGTGAATATTTTTAAAACCTGTTTCTACCCCAAGTATCCCTTGATATCTACTTTCTAACCCAATTTGAATCACTCAATTTGGATTTGAAACGAAAAAGTTAGAACCAAAACATTGACAGGGTGTCTAGCGGGCAGCTCAGGAATAGAGTTGGGACAGTCAGTTTTTGGAGGCCTAAATGACCATATTTTTAAAACTTGTTTCTACCCTAGGTAGCCCTTGATATCTAATTTCTAACCCAATTTGAATCATTCAATTTGGATTTGAAACGAAAAAGTTAGAGCCAAAACATTGACCAGATGTCTAGCGGGCAGCTCAGGAATAGAGTTGGGACAGTCAGTTTTTGGAGGCCTAAATGAATGAATTTTTAAAATCTGTTTCTATGGTAGATTCCCCTATGAATCTAGTTTACAATTCAATTATAATCACTCATTTTCGATATCGTATGGAGAAGTTATGATCAAAATATTGACTGTCTATCGTAAATCAGCACCCTTAAAACTATGTCTTTCCGGTTGTTCCTTACAGTATTTGACCCATCAATTCTTCTTCTATTCAAAACATGTTTCTATTGGAAATAAATAAATGAATATAATTTAATTTCCAATTTGAATCACTCGAATCCGACATCAAACGAAAAAGTTACGCTTGAAATATCAACTGTTGGTCTAAGCCGGGTAATCGACAATGACTCTATTATGCAGGTTGTTCTAACTAAAATTGACATATCATATCATTGAATCTTTAAAACCTGTTTCTACTGGAGATAAACCTTTGAATTAGCTCTCATTTGACTTTGGAATCACTCAATTTTGACGAAAAACAAAGAAGTTGTGATTAAATCACCGCTGGTTAGTATGGTCGACCATTGCTCTCCCGCAGGTGACAAATAAATTTTACTTTGTGGATTTGTTATACAGAGTAACTACTTGTTGTTTTTTGCATAATTCTTGGATTAGGGGAGCCCGATCACCTCTCTTTCTCCATGATTGAATGTTTTATTGCAAGTAGACACTCGTTTTTTGCAGGTCCTGGGAAAATAAAAAAGGTCAACTTATGGACGAGTGATTTTTCAAAGATTTTTTTATAAAACAAAGGAATTTTATCCAAATCATTACCCAACAGATTCATAATATAACAAATGAAGAATTGATTTCCATTTGAAGATTCATGTCATGTTTTTGCTGCCAAAACATTTTTCGAATAGATCATTTTTTTGACATAACATCATAGCTGTTGCAACTCAATTTATTTATTTACATACTGCTTTTTGTTGTTTCTTTTCTAATTTCTCTTATATTTTGTGTTTCAGGTGTTGCTTCATTCAAAGTGCAACTCATCCTCAACATCAATGCAGTGAACAACTAATTCATTCTTTGCGTGTTTGTATTTTATGGTTGTGTATTTTGTTGTTCCTTTTCTGAAAGGACAACATTTGTATACATTTTTGTCGTTCCTGCTGTTCCTTTTTCAAAGGGACATCATTTTCGTTTTGCTATTTATTTTCTAAAGGAATAGCACTTTTTGGTTCAGCCATTCATTTTGCTGTTCCTTTTCGAAATGGAACAGCTGCTGTTCCTTTTCGAAATGGAACAGCACTTTTGCACTTTCATGTTTTGCTGTTCCTTTTCTAAATGGAACAGCACTTTTGCACTTTCACGTTTTGCTGTCCCTTTTCGAAATGGAACAGCACTTTTGCACTTTCACGTTTTGCTGTTCCTTTTCGAAATGGAACAGCACTTTTGCACTTTCACGTTTTGCTATTCCTTTTCTAAATGGAACAACACTTTTGCACTTTCACATTTCGCTGTTCCTTTTCGAAATGGAACAGCTGCTGTTCCTTTTTGAAATGGAACAACACTTTTGCACTTTCACGTTTTGCTGTTCCTTTTCGAAATGGAACAACACTTTTGCACTTTCACGTTTTGCTGTTCCTTTTCGAAATGGATCAGCACTTTTGCACTTTTACATTTTGTTGTTCCTTTTCGAAATGGAACAGCTGCTGTTCCTTTTCGAAATGGAACAGCTGCTGTTCCTTTTCGAAATGGAACAACACTTTTGCACTTTCACGTTTTGTTGTTCCTTTTCGAAAGGGACAGCACTTCGACACTTTTCATTTTTGATGTTCCTTTTTCAAAGGAACGGTACTTTTGATTTTTGTTGTTCCTTTTTCCAAAGGAACGGCATTCGCATTCTCACATTTTTTTGTGTGTATTTTTGCTTTTTGGTGTGCATTTCCTTTGTTGTTCCCTACAAGGAATAACATTTTTTTGAGTGTTTTTGCTGTTCATTCAAAAAAGCAACACTTTGGGAGTATTTTTGAGAGCAACCCTTTTCTTCCTCTTGTGATATTATTCCTAATTCATCTCAACCACATTTTACCGATTCCTTTTTATGGCATGAAGTACACTACTTTTATCAGGACAAGAATTATGGGTTCTTTTGAAGCGAGTTAATATCATTCACGTTATGATCTTTAACAGGACAGCTCCTTGATGATAGATTTTTTTCAAAAGGGACACAATTACTTATATACTACTTTACTGCATTGTTTTCTGTTGAACATGATATTGATTGATCATCTTAATACCATGCTGGTTCCACCCTTCCTGGTTATAATCTTCTCTGTCTGTAATAAATGAGGTTATGGGTATATTTTTTTCTATTGACATGTTCAACTTCTTCCGCCATCCCTGCTCTTAAGGAGTATTGAGCCTCCCTCATTTTATCATAAAAATATGTAATAACAACAAAATTTTGTTCGCAGATGGAGGATAGGGGGTCTCATTACGAGCCAGCCTACCATGTTCATAAGGTTGTAAGAAAGTGACATTCCCATTATGGCCACCACACCAGGGTTATGATCCATTGGATAGCCAAATTATCCATGGAACAGGAGGTCTCATCACGAGCCGGCCTGATCACTTTTGCTACATCCTAGTGAATGGCAGTGTGGTTATCTGGTTACCATGCGAGCACATTGATCTCTTCTGTAGAACAACACTGAAACTCTCTAGTTATAAATTGAGGATTCTGGCTCATATGGGTTAAAAAGCAACCCTGCCGAGGCTATGGACGCTTGCTGGCAGCAGCGGCTCTGCTTATGGTATTGAAGTTATATCTTATCGTCAATTATTATTATAATACCCTTTTCTTATTTTTTTCTTTTTATCAGAGAAGTTATTTCCTTAACTTTTTCCCTGTTTTGAACCTTTATGCATGAGAAATTGTTTTATGATCAATCGCATCATTTTCAGCTAGAATACTATCAGCAAAGCATCTTTTTAGCACATTGTTGTCCTTTTTCGTTTTGCATAAACTATCATCACTCTAAAGCATCCTATCTCTTATTCATAACTATCTTTACACACTTTGCTCTCAATATAACCATAATTTTCACCGTCCTATCATTGATAAGTGTACTCTGCTTCATTTACTATTGTATTGTTCACTCCCTTGCCTTGCCATCAACACCACCCCTTTCATATGCTTTATGGTTATGGAACCCATTTTCCAATTGGAGGGGGGGAATGTATGCATTATGGGATTGCATGCGATATGATTACTACACTTTTCCATACCTTGTTGATTTGACAACATATTAGTATTGCATGTATACATAAGTTTTTCTAATTGAAATTTTGCATGCATTTTATCTGTTGCTATTCAAAGCTAACACTATGGATTCAAGAACATTGTATGCAAAATAGTGCTTTGTTTACAGGAGAACAACAAGTATGGGCAGAATTCTATTCGTAGCATGACCACACTATTGCACTTCACAGTAGAGGCTCGCGAACGTGAACAATTCTTCAGACATGATGTGCTTCCCTGGATTCCACCTTTTGCATCACTTTCAGCACCAACTCTGTCTACATCAGCTTCAACAACTGCCAGTCCATATATGTCATTCCACATTTTTGGAGGTAAAATTGCATAGTTTTCTAATTTATTATAAATTTAGGAGAATCTAATGAAAATCCATTTTGAGCATTATTTGTCATCCTTCATTCCACATCTTTACCACTTCCCTTTTTCAGTAGCATGTCATTTTCGAGTGTGGGGGAGTGTTCCTTTCATTCATTTCTTTCTTATCACCACGCCATTCATATTCTTTATCATCCATTGCTATTCTTATTCACTCTCAACACCTCCCTTATTCCATGTTGTTTTACACCAAGCATAGAATTCAACAGCTGGTAGCAACCACCTCTATTTGTTTTCTAGCATCGCATGAGAACATGCTAATTTTTTAGAGAGGGGGAGGAATTGCTATACATGATGGATATTTTCTACTTTCTTCCTTATTTAAGGCATACAATTTCATTTTTACATAGTGCAGAAATTGATTTCCACATATTTTTTTTAAAACTATGAACTCAATCCTTGTAATTTTTGGAAAACACATACGTATCATTAATACAAATCCACACAATTTCAAGAAATATTGGTTCATAAAATTTCGGAAATCATGCACTCTCACCTACAGCCATTTTGTTTATATCTCATGATCCATGCATCAAAACGATCTGATTTTTGGATCATAGAAGCCTTCATATATTACAAATCTACTTGCAACATTTCAACAAAATCTGGTTTGTAGTTTTTGGGAAAATGGTTAATGAAGTTTGCTGTTATCTATGTCATATTTTGCTGCAACTTCATACATATAGTTGAATGTCAATGTAAAAATTGTTATGCCTTCATCAAGATTACTAAAAGTGAATATTCATTAATTAAGGAAGAATTCATTTGTTCTATCCATTTCATGAGCTGAGATGAACATATTTTTTATCGCTTGGTTAACACATGGGTTTTTGTCTTTGGGTTGCATGAAGACATGCAATATATTCAGTTTTCGTTGCATGAGGACATGCAACATATTGAGTGTGGGGGTATGTTGGGTCGTTAATATGCCATTATTATTGTCACTTGTGAACGTTTATTCCACCCATTTCTACCATTCTTCATCATGTCATTTATTATAATTTATTATATAAATCCATTTTATGATGATTTATGCTCTTATATTATTTATTCTCCTTTATTTCTAATAAATTGATGATTATGCATTATTTTATCAATGATAGTTCTAATAAGTTGGTTATAACATTATTCACCATTTTTAGCCTCCAAGGTAACTTCCAGATTGAAGATTTGATTTTTAAATCTGCAAACTCAGAAATTCGCTTGTTTAAGGAGTGACAGTTTTGCGGTTGAGATTCTGAGCAAATGAAGACGAATTTGAGAAATCCGGAACATGGGTTTTGTGCAAAACGGGCCCAATTAACTTTGGAAAAAAATGGTTTGCCCAAATTCGGCTTGTACAGGGAGAAACGCAGGGTTCTTTGAGCATGATTTTCTCAGATTTGCACTTGCGGCCGTCCTCCAAATCTCAGCTGCAAACCCAAATTCGTCTTGCTTTTGTTGAGAGATGAAAGGAAATATATTTTCTTGTTGATCATCTAGTTAGAATCAACCCAAATGTGTAAAAGAAATCATGTTTTAATTATCTATGCTCTGATCTTTCTCTATTTAAATGAAACCAAAGATCAGAGAGAGGAGACGACTGTTTTTTGTAATTTTACGGTTCCAGAACAAACTTTAATCATTGAGTCTCACTGAGACCTGATTTTGTTATACTTTTGTGGATGCGATTAATATAAAAGACTTGGTGTTCATTCCGTCTCTGCGTCTGGAGTAATCTAAGGCGGTGTACCATCGGCAGCTAAGGGCCCGGCTCCGAAGGACACTTGCTTTTGTATCATTATACGGTGATTTGTGTGTGGATTGTTTATCTTTATTACGTAGCAATCTGATACATTCTTTATATGATACGCTATGCTCTGTTATGATCAATGAATGAATGATTTCTCCATGTAAGAACTCTGCACTATATAATTGAATTCACACGGGGTCGAATTGTATCTTTATTCAGCCATTTCTGTAACAGAGTGCTGGTATGAATATTTGTGGGATTTGAGAGTAGCGTCATTCTGTTTAGAAACATAGTTATATCATCCAATATTCTCAGATTGCTATATTAGTGTGTTGTGTATATATGATAAATGCTGTTCCATAATTCATTTGTGAATATCGTCTCATAAAGTAAAGTTCATTGAAATTGCTTTTGAAGATTGTTATTTTATTGCAGAGTGTGAGTAAGTTGGTTTTGACTCGCGAGATTTAGTTCTTTTGATTGCTGTTTCATTTACTGTTGTTCTATTTCCTTTTGCTATTTCATTTTACTTTCTGACATTCCATTTACTTGCAATTGCTGCTTTGGTGTGAGAGAAGGTCTAAGGCTGTAGTGAGCCTCAGCAAGTCGCTGCTTAGCTCCCAGACCTATGGTCCATGCTCTAATTTCTATTCCATCAATTTCTAGAGGAATGAGTTATTGCTACTATATCCTCGATTGATGGTTGTTTGAATGAATGATTTAGTTTAGAACATTTCTGTTTCTTGTTGTCCCAATTAGATTTTGTTTCAAGCATTCATTTACTTTTGGGTTTTAAGCACTATACTGCAAAACATTACTCTTAAGTAAATAGCCGCCTCAGACTGAGTACACTCTTGAAATAAAAAGTCGTCCCTGGGTTGATAATTAATGTGAAGGTAATTAGGAGTTCACAAGACACCTTTTTATCGCTCCACAACCTATAGGAAGTCTTCCTCCCAGTATTCCACGGGGAGTGAGTATAAGCGGATCCACACCGGAGCCCAGCTGAGGTCCACCATATCTGGATTGAAGCGCTCCATCCATCCTTTGAGAAACAGACCAGCCGTGTTGAAGAAATAAGGTCCACCATCAAGGACCCTGTTTCTGTCCTCCAAGCAGTTGAAGATAGCAGTAAAAAATCCTTTCGGCCCCAGCTGCAGGGTGATATGCCCCTTAGGGTGCCACTTCGCATTTATCCAGCTTCTTAGGGCTCTTTCGGTTGGCCATAGACCAATGAACTTCCCTATTAGAGCATGATCTTTCATGAACTGGATCTTTGCGTCGATTCGATGGCCTGGTAGCTCAACCCTTGGGTGAACCGCGGCTACTGGTTTGCATGTAGCAGAATGAACTTCTGGTGACTTTTCCCCTTGTTTTGCTTGCCGGTTTTCCGGAACTTCATTGTCCCCATCCTGATTTGTGGCTCCCTCTGCTGCCGTTTTTACGCACTGTTCATTGTCGCTTTGTGGGGGATGTTCATCGCTGATCCAGATTTAAACAGGAACGCAATAAAACATAGAGATAACCATAAAGACAGATATGCAGCGGAAATAATACTTCATTTCATTACTGTAAAATACTAAAATATGCTTACAAAAAGAAATGGGAATAAACCAGCTAGGGCGATGGTAGCTTATCTCTGAGAAGAGATGTGGCGGCTACATGCCTCTGAACTATTCTAAAACTGTATTACAATGAGGCTCGAAGGCCTATTTATTGTTGAGAAACAATGGAAAACCCTTCACATCCCGAAACCTAACCCTAGAAGACGAAACGCCAAATTGTGGGCCCCATTTGGGTAAATTGTTACATCAATTTCCCGGGGTCGTAACTTTGGCATACAATCTCTGTTTGACGCGTACGATAGCTCGTTAGAAAGATCTATCCGATTACTACCACTTTGGGAGGAAGCATATGTTGCCCCAGATTCCCCAAAAAACGTCGTTTAGGGCCTCAAAACGGCTCCAGAAGTTCAGGACCCGAAAAACTGCTAAAAATAGTAAACTGTGCTACAATTTAGGAAACTGAAAAAGCTAAAAGAGACAGTTGTGGGGGTCCAAATGGGATAGGTGGGTGGCCACCAACATCCACCTCGATCATTCCTCCCCCCCTTAAGAAGCAATGGTCCCCATTGCGTTGAGTTCATCCCTGAGATGAGGAAGCTTCTGCTGAGCTGGGTCGCTGGTGAGTTGTTCTGCAATCTCTGATGTGTCCAGAAATGGTGGGAAGCATGGTCAACGACGGTCCACATTGAACACTCGGCGCAAGCCAACAAATGGAGGAATGTTGTGCTTCAAAGCATTGTTCCCCACAACCTTGGTACTGCTGTAAGGACCATGTTGGAGTGGTCTGAGTTTCTGATGGTTTCTGGTAAGGCGTTCTCTTTGCAGATGTAACCAAACTTTGTTGCCCACCTAAACCTTATGTGGTACCCCTATGGGTGAGGAGAAGTTTTTCCTGTGTTCTGCCATGACCGTATCCCTTTGCTGCTGCTGCTGCGTGGAGGAACCCTTGGCGGGGGTCATGGATGTAGCAACGATCTTCCCCTTACTTTGGGAGTGAACTAGACAGATGAATTTCCTGGTCTGGGAGATGAGCTTGTTGCCTTTCTTGGTAGTGATCAAAGATGTGGCGGTGGGTGGGGCTACCTCCGGTATCTTGTATAATGAATTATTCAAAGAAATAATGACAGCACGAGGCCTTGACTCATACATAGCATGTCGCCTCCACAAGTATGGTTGGCCTAATAATACATCACAAACATCCAGAGGTGTAACATCACACAATACCTCATCTGTGAAGGGCTCGATGCTGTATGGAAGGCGGCACTGTTGGCGAACTTTTAGATCTCGTCCTTCGTGAAGCCACCCTATACTGTACGGCTGCGGGTGTGGTTTAGTCGGTAGGCCCAACCGCTTCACGACCTCTGCTGAAATGAGGTTCTTTTGGCTGCCACTGTCGACAATGAATTGTAGCGGCGAACCCTTCACCCACATCTGTGAGTGGAAAAGACGCTCCCCTTCCTCTGGATTTTCGGGCTCATCTTTCTGGATCTTGGCGGTGGCAACAGTGGCGCTGGGATCCATGAGGGTGTGTACCCTCAGTCCGTTGAAGAGAAGGACCTGAATCCGTCAGCTTTTGCAGAGTGCTGCAGATTTACAGAGCCTGTCGTCGTTGCAGGTGTTCAAACCCTAGAGCCTGCCATTGCTCCTGCCACCCTAGAAAGACAATTTATTGATTGAGCACTTGAGTGAGATATTTTCCCAAGAGGTTGGATCGAGTTGATTGAGGGAAAGGAGGAAAATAAAAAGGAACTAAGAGGGATAAGATTGAGAGAGGGAGGTTCAGATAGCAAGGAGGAGTTTGATTTATTGGTAGTGACTCACGTGTACTTTAGAGGAGGCCACAACTCACACATCATAAGTAGATGGAGGCCACAAATCACATGTGCGAGTGAGACAGACCATACAAGAGTGTAGGGGCATAGCTTGGGAGAAAACCAATTTTTACAGCAATGAGCCAAGTTTTTTCTGAGTGGATTTTCCTTGGGAACCATGTCATAGGTTTCTCGAACAATTGATAATTTATCTGTGGTTCTTATCCAATATTTTTCTAGATTTAATAAAAGTGAAGGAAAAGTGTTGTGGGTAAGTATTTTTTTTGTTTCATGTCATTGATTTCTCATTTTTATTTTACTACAAATTCATTTATTGGGTTAGAATATCAACATATTTAATTTACAACAATTTCATAATTTATTTGCGAGAATTATTTTCTAGTTTTTGAATTAATTGTTGAGATAAAATAGATCAGGGTTGTTGGCTTAAGGGGTCCTGACCCAGGTTCGGATTTAGTTGCGCCAACAAACAAAACCCTACACTACTGGCCCTTTCAGCAGCAACCTGCGTACTGCAGGTCTCAGTCTCACCCGAAGCAGTATTGGGGGATGCAAGAACCAAGTTTCTACATCCAAAGACGAGTGTGATGTGTTTTTGTACCTTAGATTTGCTTCCGCACAAATTTGACCTTCTGATAGATCTTAAACCCTAAAACCGGCCTTAAATACCTACAATTCCTCACAAATCCCTTCAATTGCATTATTCAGACCCTAAGAATATAGCTCGGCTACTTTCGTGCACATAAGCATGCTTTCTAGGGTTTCTGTGGCCTAGATATGTCGTAGCGCAGACCTATCTTCTCCTTTGATAACTATCTTAGTTTAGATCTACAACTTCGTGAATATCATTCAATATCTTTACTAAGCATAAACATATTCAATTAACCCTATTTGCGCAGAGGAAACACATTAACTCATGGGAACAATATTTAAAGTAAGATAAACAGATAAAACACAGATGCAAATATTTCCAACCCAAAATCAGTCTTTATTAATAAGAATTGTTTCAGTACATACTTCAACGGGTCCATGCACTCAGTTGTGGACTCTTCTAGGCCTCCAGACACTCAACTGTGGAGCCTTTCCTTCACTACTAATAGGAACAGACCTTCCTGTCAATCAAACTTTTACAATATCATTCATCCATTCATCTCTCTATTCTTATCTATCAAAAGTTATCTCTAAGACTCACTATGACTCACTATTTATAATTTTTCTGATATAATACCATGGCCCCCAGCTCATGGGTGAGTCTTCAAAACTGCCTATCACTTACCCAAACAAGGGGCTAAATCACCTGTGACTCTTGACTAGCTATGTGCTTCGCATCCTTATTTTGCGGAGACTTTACATTCTTTACAAAAATTGACTAAATTAATTCAATTCTACCCCTGGGGACCTCATCCCAACAAGACCCCAACACAAAGATCGTGACTCACCCTCGAGTCACTCGACTGGTTGTTCCACTTTTTGGCGCAATTTTCATGCTCATAGGAATTTCGTCCAAGCAAATTTTCATATCATAGGCACAAACCAACATGGGCTTTTAACTAATTTTTATTTCCCACAGGAAACCTCTCGAAAAGTGGAGATCCTAAACTCCATCTCGGCTCTCAACCAGAACAGACCGCTCCCTCTATGGATCGCAGGAGGTGATTTCAACATGGTCACAAGATTGGAAGAAAGGAGAGGGGGTAGATGCAGAAGTTCTCAGGAAGGATCGCTTCTGAAGGATTTCATTCAAAACAACTGGCTCATCGACCTCCCCTCCAATAATGGGGTTTTCACTTGGACCAACAGACAAGCAGGGAGCCAGCAAATCGCCTCTCGGTTGGATAGGTTTCTTCTCTCTGACAATGCCATTCATCTGGGGGGGGATTTTGCGGCATCCATCCTTCCCTTCACGGGATCTGATCACTGGCCCATTTCACTTCACTGGTCTCGTCCTGGAAACAATATCCGCAGGCCTTTCCGCTTTGAGGCCTTCTGGATGACACATCCAGACTTCCACAATTTAATCAACACAGAATGGAAAAGCTTCCATCCACCTCCAGGCTCCAAAATGTTCCAATTCCAACAAAAACTTAAGCACCTAAAAGGTAAGATCAAGCATTGGAATCATACTTCATTTGGCAATATATTTCAGGGAAAAGCAAACATTGAGTTGGATATGAAGCAGCTACAGCAAAAGATCATCACAGTGGGCAGATCAGAGGAACTGGCAGAACAGGAAAAAACCCTTGAATTGCAACTAGTGGAAAAGGAAAAGCAGGAAGAAATATTGTGGAGGCAAAAATCAAGAATTAGGTGGCTCAAGGATGGAGAGAGAAACACCAAGTTCTTTCATAGCACCACAATCCAGCGCAGGATGCATAACAATATCACTCATATTCAAAATGAGCAAGGCATCAGAGTGGAAAAGCATGAAGAAATAGAGTCTGAACTTTTAAATTATTTCAAGCAAGTGCACAGAGAACCAAATATAGACAGATCTCAGGCCATAGGAAAAATTACAGGCAATATCCCCAGACTTATTTCAGAAGAGCATAATCAAATGCTTCTCAAGCCTGTTGATCCTCAAGAAGTGGAAATAGCAGTGCGACAACTAAAAGCTGGCAAAGCTCCAGGACCGGATGGATTCACCTCTAACTTCTTCCATAATTTTTGGGACCTCATCAAGACTGAGGTCTGGCAGGTGGTGGAGGAATCCCGCTCTCTCCGTTGGATGTTTCCAGGGATAAATGCTACTTTCATAGCCCTGATCCCCAAGGTGGAGAAGCCTTGCAAGCCGGACAAGTACAGGCCGATAGCACTCTGCAACATAATCTATAAGATTATCTCTAAAATTATAGCCTCTAGACTCAAGCTCCTACTCCCACTCATCATCTCGCCTGAGCAATCCGGATATGTTGAAGGAAGGCAGATCACGGATGGGATCATCCTTACTCATGAAATAATACGGATGGGATCATCCTTACTCATGAAATAATTCATTCCCTGAAGATCTCCAAAAAGCCAGGTATGCTACTCAAACTTGATCTTTCCAAAGCTTTTGACAGCCTAAGTTGGAAGTATATTGAAAAGACTCTTATAGCATTTGGTTTTGATGCTTCCTGGGTCCGGTGGATTATGAGCCTCATCTCATCTTCATTCTTCTCTGTTCTAATTAATGGCATACCCTCCGAGACTTTTCACCCTACCCGTGGTATCAGGCAGGGAGACCCCCTCTCCCCTTTCCTGTTTATCATTATGGCGGAGGGTCTAGGGAGAAGTATTAAACATGCTCAGCAAGCTGCCCGTCTCAAAGGCCTCTCCTTTCATAACTCCCCTGTTTTTACCCATCAACAATTTGTTGATGACAATATGCTTTACGGGCATCCCTCAGTCCAAGAGGCCAGACAACTCAAAACTCTTTTAACAGACTTCTCGGAAGCCTCCGGTGCCTCTATCAATCACTCCAAATCTCAAATCTTCTTCTTTCATACTCCCTCTGTTATCCAGTCAGCCATCTCACGCATCCTATGCTTTTCCTCTGCCAAACTTCCCTCCTCGTATCTTGGAGCCCCGCTCATAGCCTCTGGCCTAAAGCACTCTTCCTGGAGAACCCTCCTAGATAACCTGGAAGCGCGGCTCTCCTCCTGGACTCACAGATCTCTTAACATGGCTAGCCGTCTTGTTCTGATTAAAGCTGTCCTTCAAGCCATGCCCTTATACCTCTTCTCCATCCTTGCGGCTCCCAAATGGGTTCTCAAAGAACTCAAAACTCTCCAAAGAGCGTTTCTCTGGGGCAGCAGTGGTCTACGACGCAAATGGGCTCTTGTCAAATGGGAAACCGCTTGCCTTCCTAAGAAAGGAGGTGGCATTGGGTTAAGAGACCCCACTCACAACAATGCTGTTATGGGAGCTCGAATCTGGTGGAAATGGCTTTCGGAACCTCCCACTCCTTGGGCCCTGTTATGGACAGCCAAATATGTGGGAAACTGTCCAAGGGAGGAACTCATCAGAATATCAGAGACTAGTAACGGCTCAATCATGTGGAACTCAGCAAATCAGCACAGGTACCTCATACAGCAGCACAGCTTTTGGGAAGTGAAGAATGGTGATCAGGCCAGATTTTGGGACGACTCCTGGCAACAGATGCCTAAACTCAGGGAACTTATCCAATCAAATGTTCCTCTGGAACAGGATAGGCACCCCCAAAACATGGTGAGGAACTTTTGGCGCAATACCTCTCAGCAAGACTACAGAGAATGGCTTAAAGCGACTCAGGTCATTCCACAGGGGACGAGGCAAGACCAGCAAACCCTGGATACAGAGTTAACAAAAAGGAAAATACAACATTCTGAGGAAAAAGACATTCTCAGATGGGGATATGAAGAAAGAGGAATCTATTCCACTAGAGAAGCATACAATATACTTATCAAAGATCAAATAAGGCCCGATCCGCTCTGGAGCAAAATATGGGATCCATCCATCTGGCCGAAAGTGTCTACCTTTCTTTGGCTCCTCTGTCATAAGAGAATTCTCACTTGGGATAATCTGAGAAAAAGAAATTTCAGTGGCCCCTCCATTTGCCCCAATTGTAAAAAGGAAGAGGAAACCATTGAACACCTCATGTATTACTGTCCGTTGGCCTATAAGCTCTGGCAAAAAATAAACTTCCGTTGTCAAAAAGAAGGAGGAGCCAATGGAGATATAACGGCTACAATACGCAACTGGGACCCCCACCCCTTTCAAAGCAAGATCTTGAACTTTCTCTGGAAGCTCATCCCAGGATTTGTAACATGGGCCATATGGAAGGAGAGAAATGGTAGAATTTTCAAAAACCAATCCAGACCGCTGGATGACATATGGAAAATCATTAATCAAAACATTGAAGAAACCTTATCTCTAAAAACTTGGTACCAAGAGGATTTTCCCACTCTTCCTCAGGAACAATCAATATGGAATAACTGGAACTTCCACAGAAGGCAAGAACAGCTGATCAAAGGAACAAAGCCTCAGAGAGATCCCTCAATGGCGAAATGGTTCCCTCCCCCCAGGAATATGTATAAACTAAATTTTGATGGTGCATCAAAGGGCAACCCAGGGAATTCAGGGTTTGGAGGGATCTTCAGAGATCATAAGGGAGCTAATATCATAACCTTCTTGGGCTCACAAGGGTGGGACACCAATAACTCAGCTGAGTTAGAAGGTCTTTGGCAGGGGCTACTTCTAGCGCAAGACAAGAATCTCTTCCCGCTCCTTATAGAGGGAGACTCTCAAATCCTCATCCAAATGGTCACGAGAATTCTACAGGGGTCCCCTTCCTCCAAGATCAGTAACAGTTGGAGAATGTCTCAACGGCTACTGCACATTGAGCGTTGGCTTTCCTCCCACAGAGCGATCTCCTTAAAACACATACGGAGAGACGGGAACAAAGTTGCAGACCTCTTGGCTAATATGGGAGTTGATTGTGGGAGGCATCTACATGTTGGATCACCAGCAAATTTCATCTCGGATTCCCACCTCCACGACTTCAATAATCTTGTCCAGAAGGAAATGTCTGAGATCGAAGAAACTCTCCCGGATCCGGGTGGCATAACCGCTTCCATAGTTATCCATGCAAGAAGTTAATGCCCAGTACTGCCAGCTGCAGAGCAGCGTGGCCTCTTGAGACGTTAACTCATGCGAGCAGGGGAAGAGTTTTAATGTGAGATCGAGAGGCGGATTTGCATTTATGCTCTGCATGGATCGACACAAAATTCCTCCTGTTATAAACATGCCGCTCCATTGTTTTCTTACCAAGCTTGGTGCTCAGTTGCGCGATTATGGAACTTGGTCTGAGGAGGTTGTGGGTGTTGTTTTAAATTTCGTTCACGGCCACGAGCTCCAAGCCATCTATCTCCAGGGTAACTTCTCCCCTATTCTTAATTCCTGCTCTCTGTTGTTGTCCGCAAGTTCTGTGGATGCTTATAAGCTCTGTTATACTGTGGCTGTTTACAAGCTCTGTTATTTTGTGGTGTCGGTGGCAAGCTCTGTTGGGCATCCCTCTTGCCACATTCATCTCCGTCCTGTTGGTCATCCCGTCCATAACCCATCTCTGTCCAATCTCCTATCTATCACCATGGTTCGCTCTGGTAAGAGGCATTGTCCTGAGGGGTTTCGTGACAATCACTTGCATCCTCCAGTTGGTCATGCCATGGAAACGGTGCCGGAACCTTTCAATCCCTCTCCCGTCCATGAAGCTGGGCCTTCTGTTGGTTCTGGTCGTAAACCTCTGCCGAATAGTGCTTTCCAAACAACACACTTTAAGTTTCAAAGTAATATGCATAGACCCCTGGTCACTGCCCACATCACTCTCATTCTCTCGGAAGAGGAAAACCTTGTCACCCCCCTGGCCTGCATTGCCCCTGATCCTTCTCCAAACAGTGAGAATTCTTTGGACAAAGATAGTATGGAGATTTGGGAAAAAGAGAAAGTTGAACAGGAAGCTGGTCTCAACAGTCTTCCTCCCGTGGAAGATACAGGACCGACCGTTGAGGACAGGATTCATGGCGAAGCTGATCATACCATAGCAATCCCTGATAGTGACTTAAGTGGCAATGAAGGTTTGAAGACTAGTGATATTGGTCGGGATTAGAAGAAGGACAGCGGCCCAGCAAAGGAGAAGTAGCGCCACTTGGGACTGTCTCTTTTTGTTTCGGTTTTTGTTTCAGGCACGTGGTCAAGTTTCTATGCATTTTTCCTACTGTTTTTTGGCTCCCAGTTGGATTCCTGGTGACACTTTATATGCTGGGTTGCATTGTTTTTTGTATCTCTATGCCGGCTCAGTTCTTCTCCTCGGCAACATTCGTCCTTCTCTATTTCTGATATCTAGTTTCTTGCACTTTGTAACTGGTCTCCCCAGCTTATGTATGCAATGGGGCAGTTCTGTTCCGTCAAGTGCTGCCATGCCTCGACAATATATAAAAATATTTTGTCTTTCAGTTAATAGAAGTTAGTATTTGCAGAGAGAAAAAAAAAATTTGTCTTTCACCTCATCATTATGCTTATTTAATGATTTCATTAGGTCAAATATCTAACCCTAAATTATCTCCTACGTAATTAATGGCTAGGATTAAATCCTAAGATCACTAAAAATCAAATGTTGAAATTATATCATCTAAGTCACTTAAATAAAGTAACTTACTTATCATTAGCCTTAGTCCTCATAGTTATCAATATTAAATTATTAACTTTTTCCTAAGTTAAACTTACGAAAGAAACAAAAAATCACTTACACATTACACAAAAGAGGCAAATCTATGTCTTCTCCATGCTAAGGAAAAAATCTAGAAGAAGACCTTCTGCAACTACAAAAGTCAACACTTCCTTCTAGCTGAGAATGGATTCTCCACCACCCCTAGTTTGTCCCTACAAAACATGAACTTCCCCTTCATTAGAGGCTCGGTGAGAATGTATGCAACCTGCTCCCCTTGAGGTATGTATTGCAATCTCACAACACCTCTCTAGACCATGTCTCTAATGAAGCGACACCTGATCTCTATGTGCTTAGAATTATCATGAAACACTAGATTCTCATAAAGTTTGATGAAAATTTAGTTATCTTAGTGTATCATGGTAGGTCCGATCTCAAGATCAAATAAACTTGTGAGCATATTTCAAAGCCAAATGGCCTCACAACTCACTAGAATCACTGCCATGTACTTCAACTCTACTGAGTTGTGACATTGAATGTTGTTTCATGTTGAACCACTAAACTCAAGCCAAAATAACACCCAAAAGTAGATTTCCTATCTACTGCACTCCCTTCCCAATCAAAATATGCATACTCATGCAGTTGTGCTCCACTAACATTGACACACCTCAATCCAAAATCCATTGTACCAAAAAGGTACCTCAACACATGCTTCATTTCCACCTAATGAACTTGCCTTGGTTCCACCATAATCTAGTTGAGTATGTTCATTAAAAAGCATATATCTAGCCTAATATATACTAGATACAGTAAGGACCCATTAAGTTTCCTGTGCAAAGTGGGATCCATCAAATCACTCTTAGAAGCATAAATATTCCTCAAATTAGTGTATACATGGGCCTGCAATCCTCCATCTTGAATATGTTTAGAATTTCAATTGTATAGTTTCCTCACCCAAGGAAAATCTCTCCTGGATACTGCCACACATCCAATCCTAAAAAGTAGTGCATGAGCCCAATATCCTTCATCTTGAACTCCAAATCAAGGTCCTCCTTGCATATTGTAATGAAACTTTTTGATCCTATCAATAATATATCATCAACATAAAGGACCAAGATGGGTGAATCACCCTCAACAAGTACATAGTGCAAATTTGAGTCTACCTCACTCTTGGTGAGGCCCGATCCAAGAAGGCATCCATCTATCTTAGAGTACCTTGTGCAGGATTCTTACTTAAGTCCATAAAGGGCCTTATTCATTCTACATACAAGGGACTCCCCATGCATCTCAAATCCCTGAGGTTTCTCAACATACACCTCTTCCTCAATCATCCCATTGAGGAAGGCAGTCTTCACATCCATTTGATATATCCTTCACCCCATCTTTGAAGCAATAGATATGACCAACCTCATAGATGCATATCTATAGATAGATGAAAAAGCCTCATCATAACCCACTCACTCCTTCTATGAGAATCATTTCGCATGAACCTTGCTTTATACTTCTCAAAGTTTCCATCTTCTTCATGCTTGATCTTCTAGATCCATCAAGAAGTGGCCATTGACTTCCTCTCTAGAATTGGCATTATGTACCACACATCATTCCACATGATAATCCTGCCCCATGGAATCCACCCAAAACTATTGATATGTTTCCTCCTTAAAATTAGAAGGTTTGGAATTATTTATGTTACTCATCAAGGCCATGTAGCTAGAAAATATAGCTTATGGTGTACTTTTCCTAAACAGCGTACTAGCAGCCTCCACTTGCTCCTCTATATCTCTCAAAGTATGCTTGGTCCATATTGGATTCCCCCTGGTAGAACTAGAAGGAACATCTCACTCCTCCTATTGTACTAAAGGTTATGTCCTTACTGATAGTGTTACTGGTCCATCCTCAACCTTTATAGCCTCTAGTTCCTACTATGTTACCACAACTAGTTAAGTATCACGTGACCTCCTAAAGGTCCTACACTCCTCAAATTTTACATCTCTTTTTATGATGACTCTCATAAATGCTAGAATGTAGACCTTGTAAGCCTTTGAGACCTCATCATAGCCCATAAACATCACTCTCTCAGAAGAGGGCTCCATCTTATTCCTATTCTTTGATGGAATATGGACATAAATTGGAATACCAAATATAAGAAGGTGGATCACCTTCAGTCTCAATCTTGTAAAATCCCCCTCAAGAGTATTGATCTCCACTTCCTTGTGATAAATCTTGTGCTATAGGCATATTGTTGTATTGCAAGCCTCAACCCACAAGAACATAGGAAAGTCTTGATCATGGATCATTGCCTTGCTACTACAACTATCATCTTGTTCTTCCTCTCTGCAACCTCATTCTATTGAGGGTTGTAATGCATTATGAGTTCTCTCTTAATTCCTACCTCCCTACATAAAACCTTGAATTCATTGGAGATATTATCACCCCTATTGTCTGATCTCAACACCTTGATCTTCTTCCAAGTCTAGTTCTCCACAAGAGATTTAAACTCTTGGAACCGACCAAATATCTCATCCTTTGTCTTCAGGAAGTAAATCCATGTCCTCCTGGAATAGTCATTTATGAAGGTCAAAAAATAACTAAACCCTATGATCGACTCCACTAACATAGGACCACATACATTTGAATGCACCAAGTCCAATACTCCCTTGGACCTAGTCTCGCTATGAGGAGAGGTTACCTTGGCATGCTTTCCAATCACACACCCCCCCGCTCCAACTTGATCTCTGGAAAACCAGTGACCATCTCACGCAACAATGGTAAAGCCATATAGTGTAGATGTCCTATCCTCTTGTGACAAATCTCACTCTAGTTGCCATTGTCATGCACCAAGACCTTCACACGTTGTCCTTTAAACAGATATAGGTTTCTCTCCTTGATCCCTATGACAACCCTCACGCTATGAGTTACTCCTTTGGGCCTCACAAAAACTTCATCTCCCATGAAGTCAATCTCAAGTACCCTATCCACCATTGACAATATGAAGAGAAAGTTCTTCTCCAACCCAGGCATGTCTAACACCTCCTTAACTTCCACATGACTCCTAAAGTCCAGCTAGAACTATATGCTCCCAATGCCCTCCATTTCATATATCACATTATCTCCAAGCTCTACATGGATATATTGGTAACGAGGTCTTAATATCCCATCATATGGAAGCTCCACTATCCACAAGCCACAGACCATGAGTGATGGTGCTAAAAAAGAAAGAGATCAAAGAAAACACCTTTTCAAACTTCTCAAAAAGCTCATACATCTTGGTTTTTTTCATTTTTCAAATTTTATTTTCTTCTTTTCCACCTGTCACTTGCATAAAATATTTAAATATAATTATTGATATTTACATCTTAGAAATATTTTCATTAATCTTGTCATTAAAGGAAATATTTCTCGAGACAATAAAATAAAAATGAATTAATATGAGGAATATTAATTAAAGTATTTGCTAACTCATTTATTTATTCAAGATTATAGTATTTTTCCTAAAATAATTTAAAAGCCATTAAAAAATTAAAAAATAAGCATTAGAAAAATCCTCAATTTCATTTTGTTAAAAAATCAACAAAAATCCTAGTATCTAGAATGGAACTTTAATATTTTATTTTTCTATAGTCTTTGGCATATGAAAATTTTCCAAATATTTAATTTACAAAATATAAAACTATTAAGAAATTAAATGAAAATATTAATAAATCCAATCAAATAAAAATTCCAACATCAAATCAATATGTAATCACACGAAATGGATTTAAATAATAAATATGAGCTATTAAGTTTAACCTTCCCCCTTTTCTTTTTTGTAATCTCATGGCATTTTTTTAACAAAATTGTGCATTTTTTCTTTAACCAAATTTTTTAGTCATTTTATTGTTGATTAGGAAAATATAATTCACCAAAAATGTTCTTCATAATCCCAACAAGCCATTTTTTTGCTCAATTTGGTCATCTAAAACTCAAGATATAGCCCTTGGAAATTAACACTCAATAGTCATAGATTCTGCCCTTGTTTAATTATGGATCGTTGATACGTGGGCTTATATCTCTATCCCACATGCATTGTGAGAAAGCATTATTTATATTTTATATTGTTTTTTCAATTATTGGTATCTTTTCCTAAAAGACCAGAGTCAACCTCCTAGAGACTTATTAAAGTTCCCTCTATGTTACATAGAGATTGTACTCCTCTTTACACACTCAAATTTTCTTACCAACTCAAAATAATGAATCAAAGAATTAAACATATTCATGTGTGGGTGGGCCAAGTGATTAAAATTAAATGACAATTAATGAAATTGGAATTGTAATGATGTTCCACAATATACATCCATTCACACTGGATAAGAAAGACACATTTCAAGCAAGTATACACATAAAGAAAATAAACGATATGGTCTAGGTATTTCACAAAGCTTTAAAATGATTTAATTCATTTAATAGCATAAAGAGTAATAGGATAAAATTCATGAGAACTCATGCCTAACATAATTCTATGAAACATCAAATGTTAAGAACTCCTAAAAATAACTCTCTACAAGAGTCAAAATTAATATTATAGACTTGAAATTTAAGTTTGAATAAAGCAAGTACCTAAAGCGCTAAATAAAATTCCTAATAATTAAATAGAACTTGAATACATTCGTTCCTAAGATATTGCTATGAGACCCTTGTGGACCAATAAGTAATATAGTAACTTGGAATAAAATAAGGGAATGTAGTCAAAGATCAACTTTATAACTGTATAATACAATTTATAAAGCTCAATGATTTAAGACTAAGAAGAAAAGAATGGGAAATTACTTCAAATAAAATATAAATCACTTACAAAATTGCAGAAATATGACTAGTGGAATGGATTCACTCTCTCCTTTGACAACATCAAAGGTCGAAGTATATATTGACATTGTATGTCCATTAATGTAATCATTGAGACATTTATTCAAAATTAACAATTTCAATCAACAATTTTTTAAGTAGTGACGAGGAAAATTTTAGGGGCAAAATTTTGCAAATGGGCTATTTTTTGGACATTTTATGAAAAAAATATTTGCCAATTTGGTTAAAAAATCTCCCATCTTTTACATATAGATTATTAAATAGATGATATTCGCCAAAAATATACCAATTTTAATAGTAAATTACATGTTTTTTTATTGAATATTCGCCTACATTTTATACGCATGAATTTTCAAACTAGAATAGCCATCTACAATACTATATATAGGAAAATATTTAAATCCTTAAAAAATACCTAAATTAAGCCATTCTTCAGGATACTCCTTCATAAGTAGAACAATTATATATTGTTTTACCCTTAATACAATATTTCTTCAATTTATTTTGAATCTACGCATATTTGTTTAATGGTTGAAAATTGGTCTTTATTGTCATTGGCAAATGTAACTAACCATTTCTTAATATTTTCCTCTAGGAAATCTATTAGGCTACTGAACTCATTACCCCAATATGTTTCGATGATTTTCAAGTCCTCTTCCAGCTAGTACTTTGGGATCAACATGGAGTCTCTAACTATTCGTGGGCCTTCAAGATCTTGGAAAACCTTAATTTCTTTGAATAAGTCATTACTCCACTCGTTGATCTTTGTACACTCAACAACAACATCTTTTAACATTTGGATTATAGTATGCCATCCTGCATTGATCTACTGTTATGAAACCAGCTCACAAAAAGATAGAAAAGAGAGATCAACGCCTTAGAATTTAGCCTCTTCGAGGGGGCAACCTCCTTTACATTACACAAATGAACAATTCTTGGATGATTCAAATGACAAAACCTCCTTTCTATATATAGGAGTCTAAGGAGTCACAATATAACCCTACCGACCTAACAATAATAATATAAAGCCACAAAAATAACAATAGAGGGATTCTATGGGGCACAGTAATAACAATATGGGGACAATAGGGGCACAAAAGTATTAATAAGGGATACAACTACAATAGTAATGGGGTAATCACTAGTCTTATACGGACCCAACATGCCCCTCTCCTTCAAAAAAGTGTTGTCCTCAACGCTTGAGTAGTTCTGGATGCTTCTGTATAAAATTCTCATCTTCCCATGTGGAATCTTCAGCGGATAAGTTCTTCCACTTGATAAGATACTCCGAAATTGATCGATTTCGTAACTGTCAAGTTCTTGTTTCTGTGATTGCTTCTGGTTCCAATATAATTTTTCCTTCCTCGTCAAGTTCTGGCAATATTGTTTGAACTGAGAACTTGTCACCTATAACCTTCTTTAAACATGAAACATGGAAAACTGGGTGCAATCGAGAAGCTGCAAGAATCTCCAATTTGTATGCCATAGTACCAATCTTTTGCAATACCTTGTATAGACCATAATACTTTGGTGATAATTTATTATCCTTCTTAGCTTGCTTGAGGGAAATTTTCTTATATGGTTGTAGCCGTAGGAATACCCAATCACCTACATCAAAACTTCTTTCATTGCGATGTTGATTTGCCTGTTGTTTCATTCTATTCTCTGCCAACACGAGGTTATCCCTTAAGAGTTGGAGGACTTGTTGTTGATGTTCAATGTGATGTTCCACTGCTTGAACCTTAGAATTTTCTCTTAAATATGATGTGATGGATGGTGGCTGATATCCATAAAGTGCCATAAATGGGGTCATTTTTGTTGTTGTATGGAAGGAAGTGTTATACCACCATTCAGCCAAAGGCAACCATTTGACCCATTGTGTCTATTTATCAGATACAAAGCAACGAAGATATCCTTCCAAACATTTGTTTACTATCTCAGTTTGCCCATCAGATTGAGGATGATAAGATGAGTTATGAACTGATTGAGTACCAAGACAAGAAAATAATTCTGTCCAAAAATTTCCAGTGAAAATGGGATCTCTGTCACTTACAATAATCTTTGGGTTTCCATGTAGCTTTTGAATTGTTTCCATAAATGCAGTAGAAAATGTACTGGCTTTAAATGGATGTGATAATGCAAAAAAGTGTGCACACTTGGTAAGTCTATCAACTACCACCATGATGACACTCTTTCCCTCAGACTTGGGTAAACCTGTGATAAAATCCATTGAAACCTCCTCCCAACGTTGGCTTGGAATGGATAAAGGTTGTAATAGACCCAGTGTCTTAATTGTTTCAACTTTTTTTTGTTGGAAAACCAAACATTCTGCCACAAACTTTTGAATATTTGATTTAAGGCCCTCCCAAAAAAATTCCTTCTTAACCCTGTGGTAAGTTTTTAAAAATATCGAGTGCCCTCCTAAGGGAGAAGTGTGCAATTCCATAAGAATCTTTTGTTTTAGCTGGGAATTCTTATAGAGGTACAAGCGATCTTTGTACCATAACGAATCATTTTTCCAGCTAAATGTATCAGATGTATTGGAGTCTTGTTGTAACTTTCGAATAAGTGCCCACACTTCTTCGTCGTTCTTCCATTCCTCCCTTGCTTCGTTTATCCAATCTGGTTGGATAATAGAAATGGTGCACAACAATGCTTCCACATCCTCATCCTTTCTTGAGAGTGCATCTGCCACCACATTTTGCTTCCCTTTTTTGTAGATGATTTCAAAGTCATAACCCAACATCTTTGTGACCCACTTTTGTTGCTCTTCAGAGGATAATATTTGTTCTAAAAAGTATTTAAGGCTATCATGATCCGTTTTTACTTTGAAGTGTCTTCCCATTAGGTAGGGTCGCCATTTCTTAAGTGCATGGAGTATTGCCAACATTTCCTTCTCATAAATAGCTTTGTTTAAAAACTTTCCCTTGATTGGACGACTTTCAAAAGCAATGGGTCTCTCATCTTGCATTAAAACAACACCAATTCCATTTTCTGAAGCATCACATTCCACAATAAAGGTTTTTATGAAGTCTGGTGTAGCTAAGACTGGTGCTTGGCACATTGCCACTTTAAGATGCTCGAAGGCCTTTGTTGCTTCTAGAGTCCATGAAAATGCATCTTTCTTCAATAATGTTGTTAGAGGTGCAGTTATTCTCCCATAATTCTTAACAAACTTGCGATAATACCCTGTCAACCCGAGAAATCTCACAGATGCTTTATGGATGTGGGGATTTTCCATTCCTTAATGGCTTTAATTTTGCTAGGGTCTACCTTAACTCCTTCATGAGATACAATATGACCCAAATATTCCACCTCTTGTACTCCAAAGAAACATTTGGATCTTTTTGCATATAATTGTTTCTCCTCCAATAGTTGTAGCACCCTGTCAACATGTTCAACATGATCCTTCCAAGACTTGTTGTAGATTAGTATATCATCAAAAAATACTAACACAAATTTTCTAAGGAATGGTTTGAAAATGGAATTCATCAAACCTTGAAATGTTGAAGGTGCATTGGTAAGGCCAAAAGGCATGACCAAAAATTCATAATGACCCTCATGAGTTCTAAATGCTGTTTTCGGAATGTCTTCAGTCTTCATTCTGATTTGATGATATCCTGAACGAAGATCCAACTTGGTGAAGTAAATTGATCCATGCAATTCATCCAGTAATTCATCAATGACAGGAATGGGAAACTTATCTTTAATAGTGAGCTTGTTGAGCTCCCTATAATCTGGACACATGCACCATGATCCATCCTTCTTATGCACCAATACTACTGGAGCAAAGAATGAACTTTGACTTGGTTGAATTATACCAGCCTCTAGCATTTTTGCAACCATACGTTCAATTTTACTCTTTTGGGCATAGGGATATTTGTACGGCCTGATGTTTGGAGGAAAAATTCCTCGAATCAGATGAATAGCATGATCATGATCACGAATAGGTGGGAGACCTTTGGGAGTCTCAAATACCTTGGAATTATTGTCCAAGACTTTTTGGAGATCTGGAGAAATAGATGATTCCAATGTGGAAACATCTAGCAAACATAATTGTGCAATTACACCTCTTTGTTCCTTTTTTAGAAGCTTTTTCATACCGTTAGCATTGATTATGTTTCCCGGTTTCCCTGCAATACCCCTTAATTCAACTTCCTTTCCTTCCACAGAAAATTTCATGAAAGGTTCTTGAAAATTAAAAGCTATTATACAAAAGGATTGTAGCCATTGGACTCCTAGTACAACATCAGCACCTCGCATTGGAATGGAAAGAGTTGGGCTAGTCAATACATATTCTTCCATGGATAGCTTGATATTATGGCACTTTCCAAAGCAATTTATTGTTCCTCCATTTGCAACCATCACTTGAAACTCTGGTGCTGGATATAAGAAGCAATTCAATTCTTTTGCTACCTTACAATGAATAAAATTGTGGGTACTTCCTGAATCAATCAACACTATTACCTTTTTCTTCTTGATTTGTCCTTCTATCTTGATGGTTTGAGGAGTGGTAATTCCTGCCAATGCATTACAAGATATGGTCGGATTCATTTCTTCTTTATCTAGGCTTTGTTCTTGGAGTATATCCTCTTGTTTTGACCTTTCTCTTGCTCCTTTTCTTCTTCCTCTTCACAATCTATGTAGAATAAAATCTTCTCAGCACACTTATGACCTTTAGTGTATTTTCTATCACAACTGTAACAAAGCCCTTTTTCTCTTTTTTCTTCCAATTGTTGTGGTGTCAACCTTATAGGTTGTGGAAGAATAGGGGCAACAACACTTCCATATTTATAGTTTTGAGTGGTATGCTTCCTGGTTGCCATAATTTTGTTTTCCATTTTTCTTGCTACCCTAAATGTCTTCTCTAATGAATCAGGTTCCCAAAGGCGAACATCATGTTGGATATTATCCTTTAAAGTCCCTATGAAAACATCAATCCTATGCTCCTCTGGAATATTTTTTACCCTTATGTTCAATTTCTGGAACTCCTCAATGTGCTCCATTATTGAACCCTTTTGTTTGAGACTTATCAATTGGCTCAAAAAAGTGTTGCTTTTTGTATCCTCATAGTGTGATGTCAATTCTTCCGTAAAAATTGCCCAAGTGATAATTTGTTTATGAGAGAAAATCCATTGATACCATACAAACTAATTTGGTTCCAAATATAAAGTTGCAATACGTACCTTTTGTGTGTTTTGCACATTATTGAGATCGAAAAATTGCTTCATCTGTAATATCCATGTTGCGGGATCCTTGCCATCAAACTTCCTCATATCGATTTTTGGAATATGGTGGGTCTTCAATCCAAAATTAGATTCTATGGAATCATGATTAACATTTCTTTTTTTCTCATCATGAGTTTCCTTTACTACCCTTTCACCATTAGTGACCATTTCTTGTAGAAACTTATTCATATTTATCTTCAATTCTTCCATCTTATCATCCATGCCATCAATTTTAGCATCCATGCCATTCATCTTAGCTTCCATGCCATCCATATTAGCTTCTACGCTTTTCTTTAAATAATCCATGTTAGCTTCTACACCTTTCTTTAAACCATCCATCTTAGCTTCTACATCTTCCCTTAAAGCATCCATCTTAGATTCTGTTGCTTTTTGTGCAAGTGACACTTGTTTCACTTGGTCTCGTAATTTTGATATATCATGTTGCATTTCTTCCTCTTCTTCATGAGTCATGCTAGAGCTTTCAGGTTTCTTACTAGGTGTTTTCATTTTCTTTCCTCGGGGCATCAATTACCGATTCAAACTAATTTTTCAAACCAAGCTTATGCAAAAATTTAAAAAAAACTACAAACGTTTTTCACTTTGTAGAAGCTTGATATTGAATTTGATGTATCTCCGCAATTTTGGATCATCCAGTTCTGAAATTGCGACCTGTATTAGCCCTCTGTGTCCTCTTTCCAATTCCACCAGTCTGATCCAAATTGGATTCTCCAAGGAAGAGTTATGAACAATCTCCCAAGATGACCTGATTATAGACTAGTTTAGTAGAGCGAACTTGTACGACGTGCCACGAGTCACTGTTTCAACCTTTGGCTCTGAAAAATATGTACAAGAAACTATAGTCCATCCTCTTTCTGTACCTTCTTACGAAATTGAAATCCAATGCATAGAGAGAAAGTTATGACAATTTTCCCCAGGTCACCTGTTTGGAATGTAATTCAGGAGTCTGCAAAAAGACCAACTTCCTTAGATCATATCTCTGCAAATATAGTGCAAAAAGCTCTAAAATTTGGACCCGAGTTTCAGCATGATTTCTTCTCAAATGGGTTTTTTTTAGCTTCTGAAACATCGCAAAAAAAACGTTATAGCAAAAATGCCACGATGACTTGTTTGGAGCAGCGAAACCCTAGAATCCAAAGCTCTAATACCAAATGTTATGAAACCAGCTCACAGAAAGATAGAAAAGAGAGATCAACGCCTTTGAATTCAGCATCTTTGAGGGGGAAACCTCCTTTAAATTACACAAATGGACAATTCTTGGATGATTCAAATGACAAAACCTCCTTTCTATATATAGGAGTCTAAGGAGTCACAATATAACCCAGCCGACCTAACAACAATAATATAAAGCCACAAAAATAACAATAGAGGGATTCTATTGTTGGAAATAATACTGAGGGGGGGGTGAATCAGTGTTATTAAGTCAATTATTTTTTATTTCACACCCAGATCATATACACTACTTCAATTAGTGAAAACCACGTATATACGCAACTACAGATAAGGAAATCAGTGTATACCATGTAGACTTATAATTTAATTTATTCTACAGATGTTGATCATTAATTTGTGCATCAGAATCATATAAATAGTAACCAGGAACAGTAAAATAGAGCAGAAGACAATCACACACAAGAGCACAAGATATAAGGTGGAAACCCAATGTGGGTGAAAACCACTTGCTGCAATTCCTCTCTATCTTCTTTCAATTAGAAACTTCTTTTTACAATGTTTCTGTATTGGTGCAGACTTATACCAATACGCAGGCTTCTACCAGCAGAAGGCTACAACCTTCTTTCGTTCTCCAGTCTCTCCTGGAAGGGAGCTACAACCCCCTTAGCTCTTGTACTAGTTCAGGTACTAGTACGTAGGTGTTGACCTACAGAAGGCTACAACCTTCTCTTTCTTCCAGGGACCACGTTTCATAAATTTTTAGACTGGATCCATGAATAACATCAATCAAACATCAAGTATCTCTGCATCAAACAATCTACTTTTCACCAATCAAAACTGAATCAAATAGACACTTTTCTAACAGCTATACCCAGTACATAGTAATAGTAACCACACACCAATTCTGAACCCAGAACACAGTAGCAATAAACAGAAGCAGCTAGAACATAATTGAAGAGACGTACACTACTTCAATATTCAGAAACCTGCGTGAATACGCTTCTGTGTTAAGACCAACCTGTGTATACGTTGTTTTGGTTTGTTGAACCAGTGTATATACGCACCTCTGATGAGACGAACCTGTGTACAAATCTATAAAAGATAATTCACTCTTTCAAATATTCAGATATTAGTTATACCCAGATTATCAGATTTATAGATCAAGCGTACACCAAATATAACAGATCAAAAATCGCTCAAAGATTCTACTTATTCAAGACTTGACATTTTGACCCATCAATAGAACTTATCCTTCTCCTTGCACTTAGGTTCCACCTTCATTCAGATCCAGCTATGCACCATAAACCAATCACCAGTATTCCAGATCTAGCTCTGCATTAGATATTCAATAATTCAGATGATGATCTTGCCAAATGATCTCCTTCCTCTTTTATAGTCTTAGGCCTTTCACAATACCATGGTCCAAAACCATAACAAATCAATACCATGGACCCAATACTTGGGATCAACACTTCGGACGAGATACCATGGTCCAAAACCATAGGTTCAAATACCAAGGACTAAATACCATGGACCAAAAATAAGTTCTCCCACATGTACGCGCTTTTCCTTGCGTGAAAGTGCGTGTATACGCATACGCGTCTTTGGAACGTCTAACCCGCGTGTATACACGGCTTGGTCAAGGTGAACCTACGTATATATCTTTTTCCTTCATTCTGAGAGCCTGAACTATGATCTGTCACCAGAGTGAGTTGCCATCAAGGACAACACCTGTGCCATAGCGCCACACTTGTGTCATAATGCCAACAATCTCCCCCTTTGGACTTGATGGCAACCCCAAGATACTCAAAGTCATTCTCCCCCTTTTTCATCAAGGGCAAAGGGTTATGCTCCCCCTGAGTACATGATGAAATCTCTGCTCTGCTGTGCTCACCATGCTCCCCCTGACTGTAGGCAAGATCTGCAAAAAGATGTTCTTTAAGAAGAACCATGACTTATACATCATAAATGACCTTCCTATCACCAAAAGACTCTATACATACATCCATCACCAAACCAAGTGGGGATACATCAGAAATTTACATATGACAACCAGGTACATTACATCATTCATCTCAAGCATAGTGGGAGAAACCAAAATAGGTCGTTACATGACCTTGATAATAAAAGATATACATGACCTAGAGACGAAATATCTAGAGCAAGACTATGAAAGTCACCAATAACTAATATCAGCAGCATCTGTCAATCACTATTCAGATTAGCAACCATGTTCTCCTTCTGCAGCTGATCCACCTGAAACCAAGAACAACTTGTGTACTCGAACCAAGAACTTCTAAGGTAATGCCAACAATGTATTATTAGAAGTTTATCTGCTCCCCCTGAACCTGTGCCAGATGGTCTCTGACAGACCCATATCAGACTCTCTTCAACAGGATTCTGTCCCCACTGATTTCCTTCAAGCCAACATATACGCGACTGTATCCACATAAACCTGCATATGTACGCGGATCCTCCTCATGAAACACGCGTACAACCACTTTTCTCTGAAACAGACAGGTTTCAACAGCAAGATGATGCATCAACTACTCCTAGCTTTTGTCTGAGGTATTCAAATGTTTCCCTGGGCAGTGGTTTGGTGAGTATATCAACAACTTTTTCCTTAGAGGGAACATACTCCAACTTGACCTTTTGTTCAAGCACTTGTTCCTGGAGAAAATGATATTTGATAGGTATGTGCTTGGTCTTTGAATGCATGACTGGGTTCTTTGAAATGTTGATTGCACTTGTATTATCACATAAGATGGAGATAGGTGGAGTACAAGTGATTTGAAAATCCTACAAAGTTTGAATCATCCAAAGGAGTTGTGTGCAACAAGATGCAGCAGCCACACATTCCGCTTCAGCTGTAGATAATGCAATTGAACTTTGTTTCTTGCTGAACCAAGATACTAATCTGGAACCCATAAAGAATGCACCACCACTACTGCTTTTTCTGTCATCCATGCTTCCAGCCCAATCTGCATCTGTATAAGCATGAAGTGTGAGATCTATATCTCTGGGATACCATAAGCCATAGTTTTGAGTTCCTTGAAGATACTTGAAAATTCTCTTCACTGCCTGAAGATGAGTTTCCTTTGGACTTACCTGAAATCTTCCAACCATTCCCACTGCATGCATGATGTCTGGTCGAGTACCTGTTAAATAGAGCAAACTTCCAATCATGGATCTATAGGTTGGTTGATGCACTGTTGCTGATTCATCATTTGCACTGAGGCTGCATCCTGTTACCATACGGGTACATACTGGTTTCGAATCTTCCATGTCATATTTCTTCAAGATCTACTTTAGGTACTTGGTTTGAGATAAAAAGATACCATCTTCATTTTGTTGGATTTGTAAACCAAGAAAATATGTCAGCTCACCCAGCAAGGACATTTCAAATTCTTTCTGCATCACCAAAGAAAAGTTTTGACTCATGGCTTCCTCATTGCTGTCAAAGATGATATCATCAACATACACAACAAGTATTAGCAATTTGTCATTTTCAATTTTTATATAAAGATTGCTATCTACTGATCCTTTTGAAAAACCTTGTTGATGAAGGTATTTGTCCAAACACTAATACCAAGCCCTTGGAGCCTGTTTAAGACCATAGAGAGCCTTCTTAAGTCTGCATACAAGTTTTGGATCATTTCCAAGGATGAATCCATCTGGTTGCTCAATATACACTTCTTCTTCTAAGTCTCCATTCAGAAAGGCAGATTTCACATCCATTTGAAATACTTTGAACTTCTGAAAGCTAGAGAGAGCAAGGAACATTCTGATGGCCTCAAGTCTAGCAACGGGAGCAAAAGTTTCTTCAAAGTCTATTCCTTCTTGTTGAGCATACCCTTTACAAACAAGTCTGGCCTTGTTTCTAATAACTTCCCCATTTTCATTCAACTTATTTTTGAATATCCATTTTGTCCCTATGACATTCTTATCTTTTGGTCTAGGAACCAACTCCCAAGTGTTATTCTTTTATATTTACTCAAGTTCTTCATCCATTGCCTTGACCCAACATTCATCTTTGCATGCCTCTCTTACATTTTGTGGTTCAGTGGAGGAGAGCAATGCCAAATAGCTCGAAGCTTCTGAAATTTTTCTTCTTGTTTGTATACCTGCCTCTTTCTGCCCCAGAATTTGAGTTTCTGGATGATTATTTTGAACGTACCTGGATGGAGTCTTTTCTTCTATCCTTATCTGTTCTTCTGGTGCCTCTTGAGCTTCTTCTTCATCATAAGTTTGATTTGATGTTGAAGGATAGTCCTCATCATCTTCAAAATTTTTGGAATTTACTTGCCTAGGAACGTTTCCTTCTTCATCGAACACTACATCAATGTTGTCAACAATTCTTCCAAGTATTTTATTGTAACACTTGTATGCTTTGCTTTGGGGAGAGTACCCAGGGAGAATGCCTTCACCTGCTCTAGGTTCAAACTTGCCAAGATTTTCATCAGTATTTTTGATATAGCATTTGCTTCCAAAAATTTTGAAATATTTTACCATAGGAGTCTTACCATACCAAAGCTCATGAAGAGTTTGAGTGTTGTTCACCCAGACATTTGTATTGTTGAGAATAGTAACTGCAACAAATGCAGCTTCGCCCCAGAAAGTTGTAGGAGTTCTAGACTCATCCATCATAGCACAATCCATTTGTTGAACCGTTATGTTCATCCTTTCCATTACTCCATTTTGTTGAGGATTCCTTGCAGTAGAGAATTCTCTTCTTATTCCATGTTCTTCACAAAAATAAAAAAATTCATTTGAGGTAAAATCCCCACCTCTATCAGACCTGAGGCATTTGATTTTGTGATCTGATTCATTTTCAATCAAGGCTTTAAAAGATTTGAACTTTTCGAAGGCTTCGACTTTGTGCTTCATAAGTCCTATCCAACACATCCTGGAAAAATCGTCAATGAATAATATAAAGTATTCTTCTCCTCGAGGTGATCTTTTCCTAGATGGACCACATACATCAGTATGGACAAGTTCAAGAGGCCTGCTAGCTGAACCTTCCTTCTTAGGGAAGTTAGTTCTGGTTTGCTTACCAAACTGACATGATTTGCATATTGTATTTTCTGGAATTCTGATGTCTGGAAGACCACGAACTGCCTAGTATTTGCATGCTTTCCTTATCTGAGAGAAGCTTAGATGCCCCAATCTTCTGTGCCATAGTCAGTGTTCATCATTCTCACTCAGATAGCATTGTTGTTGTCCTCCCTTGAGAATGTATAGATTATTTGGAGTCCTTATGCCTTTTATCACTGTTTCTCCTGTATCAAGCTCATGAACAATACATCCATTTGATTGAAATATCACCTCATTTCCTTGATCACATATTTGACTGACACTCAATAGATTATGCTTTAAGCCATCAACATACATACCATTTCCCGCTTTGACCTTTTCTTTTACAAGAATAGAACCTTTGCCTTCTATGAGTGCAGGGGTGTCATTTCCAAATGAGACCTTCTTCTCCTTTTCTAAGGCACTATATGACTGAATTTTTTCTTTATCACCTGCCATATGTTTTGAACATCCACTGTCGATGTACCATTGATTTTCCTGCCCTTATGCATATAAGGCTATACCACATCTTTCTAGTTGCGGTTCTTTCATTCTCCATGTTTTGGCACTTGAGGCTTGCTCCTTCTGAGTTGTCTGCCGAAACCTACTCCTGCATTCAGAATCTTCATGACTGAAGTTATTACAAATAGAACATTCTATTTCATTTTCAAGAGCAGAAAAATTATTGTAGGTCCTTTTCATGATCCCAGTCATCCTCCTCTTATTTTGAGCTTCTCTAGTCATGATAGTTTTGTAGGCAACACATTGAGCTGCTTTTTGTCAAAATTTATGACAAGAGAAACATTGGCCATTGAAGAAATTCTTGCGATTATCAACCCCGCAGACCAAATGATTGTATTTTTCATTGACATCCATACTTGAGGCAAATTGAGAATGATTTACCTGTGGTTTTTTGTAGCTTTTGTTTATCCTTGAAGTAGATTGCCCCTAATTTACTTGGTGATCTCTGTTCATTCTTGAAGTAAAATGTCCCTGATTTACCTAGTGAGCAACATTGTGCCTTTGTTGTCGATTATCAACTTGTTCACTTCTCCTTGCTGCATCAAGATAACTTTTAGAGGTGGATGGTTTCTGTGCTTGAGATGCTTCTTCATTATATCCTTGACCTGTCTTGATTAGTGGAGAACGCTGCACTTTGATAATCTCATCTAAAGTTTCAGATCCTTTAACAAATCTAATATTAAGAGCTTTTGTTTTCTCAATCTCTTTTCTAAGTCCCACAATTTCACATTCTAACTTTTCATGATGTTTTCCCTTTCAGCAAGTTGGAATTGTAGAGTATCTATAATCATATTCTTTTCTTCTAAACAAATTTTGAGTTTAGAAATCTCTTCATAAAGACCTTCTTCATCTATAGCATCCAAGAAATCATCATCTTCAAATGCCATTAAAAGTCTATAATTATTACCTTGTTCATCTTGATCACTATTTGAAAGTTCATCACTATCTTCATAAGTGTAATTGCTTTTCTTATTTTGTTTTATGTTCCATCTAACTGGTTCCTTACCTTTTTCAAGCTTATCTTTATGAGGACACTTGGCAGCATAGTGACCGACTCTTCCACAAGCAAAACATTTGAAAGGTAACTTACCTCTGAATCTTCCAGAACCCCGTTGAAGGTTCTTGAAAAAATTTGATTCTTCCTCTCCTTCTGACATATGTCCTGAGTCATAGGAATCTCCTTTTCCTGAGGCCTTGAATGCGGCTTCTCTTTTGTCTGATGGTCCCCCTTTACTCATTTCATAAGTGGTTAGAATTCCATGTAGCTGCGACATGGTAATGCTCTGTAGATTCTGTTTTTCTTCTATTGCAGAAACTTTTGATTCAAACTTAGAAGACAAAGATCTTAGAACCTTTTAAACCAAAACAACCTCTTTTATTTCTTCACCCAAAATTTTCATACAATTAACAATCTCATCTATACGTAGGAAATAGTTAGCCACACTTTCATCATCGTGCATTCTGAGATTTTCATACTGAATTCTGAGGGTTTGAAGTTTTTCTCGTTTTCCCTGTTCATCTCCTTCATAGCTCAGAATGATCTTGTTCCATATTTCTTTTCCAGTTTTGAGCTGCATAACCTTGACGAATTCTGTTTGAGATAGACTCCCTAAAAGAGTATTGATAGCCTTTGCATTTGTTTCATACCGCTTCTTACCAGCCGGATCTGTAGGAGTTGCTGATGGAAATGTGTACCCTGTATCTATGATATCCCAGACTTCTATACCAAGAGATTGAAGATAGGCTGTGATTCTTACCTTCCAATAGATAAAGTTGGTCCCATAAAAAAATAGTGGCCTGATCGATGCTTCTCTTTCGTAGTTGCTCATGATGATAGATCTTCCTTCAAGCAATCAAGCTTCTTCTGAAGGACCTACTCTAATACCAATTATTGGAAATAATACTGAAAGGGGGGGTGAATCAGTATTATTAAGTCAATTATTTTTTATTTCAGACCCAGATCATATACGCTACTTCAGTTAGTGAAAATCGTGTATATATGCAACTACAAATAAGGAAATCAGCGTATACCATGTAGACTTATAATTTAATTTATTCTACAGATGTTGATCATTAATCTATGCATCAGAATCATATAAACAGTAACTAGGAACAATAAAATAGAGCAGAAGACAATCATACACAAGAACACAAGATATAAGGTGGAAACCCAATGTGGGTGAAAACCACCTGCTACAATTCGTCGCTATCTTCTTTTAATTAGAAACTTCTTTTTACAACGTTTCTTTACTGGTGCAGACTTATACCAGTATGCAGGCTTCTACCTGTAGAAGGCTACAACCTTCTCTCGTTCTCCAGCCTCTCCTGGAAGGGAGCTACAACCCCCTTAGCTCTTGTAATAGTTTAGGTACTAGTATGTAGGTGCTGACCTACAGAAGGCTACAACCTTCTCTTTCTTCCAGGGACCACGTTTCATAAATTTTCAAACTAGATCCATGAATAACATCAATCAAACATTAAGAATTTCTACATCAAACAATCTCCTTTTCACCAATCAAAACTGAATCAAATAGACACTTTTCTGACAGCTGTACCCAGTACATAGTAACAGTAACCACACACCAATTCTGAACCCAGAACACTGTAGCAATAAATAAAAGCAGCTAGAACATAATTCAAGAGATGTACGCTACTTCAATATTCAGAAACCTGCGTGCATACGCTTCTGTGTTAAGACCAACCTGCGTATACGCTGTTTTGATTTGTTGAACCAGCGTATATACGCACCTCTGATGAGACGAACCTACGTACAGATCTATAAAAGATAATTCACTCTTTCAAATATTCAGACATTAGTTATACCGAGATTATCAGATTTATAGATCAAGCGTGCGCCAAATATAACAGATCAAAAATCACTCAAAGATTCTACTTATTCAAGACTTGAGATTTTGACCCATCAATAGAACTTATCCTTCTCCTTGTGCTTAGGTTCCACCTTCATTCAGATCCAGCTATGCACCATAAACCAATCACCAGTATTCCAGATCTAGCTCTACATTAGATATTCAATAAATCAGATGATGATCTTGCCAAATGATCTCCTTCCTCTTTTATAGTCTTAGGCCTTTCACAATACCATGGTCCAAAACCATAACAAATCAATACCATGGATCCAATACTTGGGATCAACACTTCGGATGAGATACCATGGTCCAAAACCATAGGTTCAAATACCAAGGACTAAATACAACGGACCAAAAATAAGTTCTCCCACATGTACGCGCTTTTCCTTGTGTGAAAGTGCGTGTATATGCATACGCGTCTAACCCGCGTGTATACGCGGCTTGGTCAAGGTGAACCTGTGTATATATCTTTTTCCTTCATTCTGAGAGCCTGAACTGTGATTTGTCACCAGAGTGAGTTGCCATCAAGGACAACACCTGTGCCATAGCGCCACTCTTGTGTCATAATGCCAACATCTATGGGGCACAGTAATAAAAATATGGGGACAATAGGGGCACAACAATATTAATAAGGGATACAACTACAATAGTAATGGGGTAATCATTGGTGTTATAGGGACACAACATCTACTTAATACACTTCTTAGTTGGAAGCCCTTGTTCAATTTTCTAAAAATCACCAAGAGTAGCAATTTTGGTAATGCATGTCATTAGATCATAAAATGTTGATCATGTTATAGGTATGTCTACAACTAATCATTAAAAGAATAAATCCTTCGAGAGATATTTCTTAAGTACAAGCATATAAACCATGCTTCTTCAATTATATTAGTCACTTATTTATGTTTTCTATAACATAAGTTTTGATTCCATTTAGTAGTTCAATTCTCTTCATAATTATGTTGGGCACCTGATTGTGACTAGTGGTGTTAGTTCTAGAGCTACAATAGCTCAAGTGGGTGTGAATAAAGGTCTGAGACTCAAGGATTTTTTAAGCTCGCTAATTTTCCATTGTATTCATATGTTTTTAGTTTTTTACTTTGTAATAGAATGAGAAAAGGAATCCCATATGGTCATATGCAATTTCATAAGTCCAAAAGATCCCACTCCTAATATATCTACCTCAAAAATTCATTCTTTTGTTACATCTTTGTTCTTAACATGCACTTTTTCAATTTATAGTTTTTTCCTAGCTTTATCATAATGGGTATTATGCACGATTAATGGTTTCTCCTAAAATATAGCTGGCTCTTTTGTAGCCAATTCTTCCACCAAATTTTGACTTTCTTCCAAGTGTAATTCTACGATGTTAGGGATTATAACATTATCTACTTCCATATCAATGGGTCTTTTAAACGTTGTGATCCCTTTTTATTAGAAATTTTGTTACTCTTTGAGGAAGTAACAACAACATAAGATTTTTCCAAATTAACATGATTAGGTGGCCCTTCACCACCATCTCCATTATACTTTCATTCATTACTCTCTTCTCTTGTTGTAGTTGTCTTTGGTATTTTAAGTGCTAAGGAGGAAATCCAACTAGTTAGTTGAGCTGATGAGAATTGTACGTTTGAAAGGTTCTTCCATATATATATAAATATATATATATATATATAGTCTCCTAAATTAGTATTGATTAGTGTGACTCGATCATTATGTGTAAAATTTCCCCTCTCTTAATCTCTTGACATGTCTACTTCATTATCCCTAGTTTTCTCTGCAATTTTAGTAAAAAAGTTACCATATCTTATTGATGATAAATGTTAAGAAAATAATCCCTCAAGATAAAAACCTTAGGCAAGATCAACCTCTTTAAAATTAAAGGGTTACCACATCTCAAATACCTTTGATAAATGTGAAAAATTTTGCACAACAATATCTATAATCTTGAATAGTAATGAAATAATCATTTTCGTCTTTTCCCTGTCAAATAGAATTGACCAAGAGAAATAGTGTCTACATACTTCTACAGAAATATATTTGTCACAAATATACATAAGGAGTAATAGGGGACATCCTTGATACCCATAAAATCTTATATATGTATGAATGTCTTCTTGTACATGTACTCCTTTTCCCCTTATAAAATATTATGATTGTTGAATCAACCTCTACGATTCAACTCCAGTTAATATATATCTAAATTCTGTGATATATTTATCTTGGATGAGGTACAAGTGAAATTATGCTTTATAGCATTACAAGAAAAAAGGTCATTGGTGAGGATCATGTTTGTGATGCACCTTTAAGGTTTGTCACCAATGTCGTATATGGTGACGGTCTTTAAAAAACGTTTTTGTAAGTGTATATAGTGATGGTCCTTTAAGGTTTGTCACCAAATCCATTGTAAATGACACTTTTGGTGAGGGTTGTTAAAGGCCCGTCAGTAATTCTCTCTTTGGTGACACTTTTGGTGAGGGTCATTAAATGCCCATCACTAATTCTCTCTTCGGTGGCACTTCTACTGACGATCTTTTATTGACCCTTACCAATGCTCTTTTTGGTTACTTTTGGTGACGGTCAAAAAATGTTTGTCACCATTGATCATTCCAATGAGTTTTTGATGGCGCTTAATGCCTGTGACGAACCTTGAAGGTCTGTCACCAATGTCGCATATGGTGACGGTCTTTAAAAAAACGTTATTGTAATTGTATATAGTGATGGTCCTTTAAGGTTGGTCACCAAAGCCATTTTCAATGACACTTTTGGTGAGGGTCATTAAAGGCCTATTAGTAATTCTCTCTTTGGTGACACTTTTGGTGAGGGTCATTAAAGGCCCATCATTAATTCTCTCTTTGGTGACACTTCTAGTGACGATCTTTTATTGACCCTATCTAATGCTCTTTTTGGTTACGGTCAAAAAATGTTTGTTATCATTGATCATTCCAAAGAGTTTTTGAAGATGCTATGTAACTGTTACTATATTTTTTGTTAAAAGATAATGATTTAAGACCGTTGTTGTCGAGTCTTTTTTATTATGTGTCCAAGGTCATAGTGGTTATAGTCAGTCAATTTGTTAAGAATTAATTAGTGTGTATCATTTCCCTCAAGTCATAAGAATATAGTTTTCCTATGAGTCAACACATGATTCATCTCTATTAGGTTTATTATCTAGCAAATTTCCTTTAAATAAAGTTCCACTAGTGTGTAGGAACTATATTATTCAATACATAATCAAGCTCTGTCAATTCTATTAATGAGAGAGACCTAGCACTCCTCAACACTCATGGCACACCTTAACATTCTTTGGAACAGTACACTAACATTCCTTGGCACCTCGCATGTCTTGGAACATCTTTGTGTAGAAATCTTGAATAATATGACACTTATTCACAGAGATTATCCCGATTATACACTATTGCGGAATACATGCATAATACATAACCTCCTCTACGTTGATCATCAATTTTACGGAATTAAAAACAATGAAACATCAATGACATGCACACATTAACACAATATGTAACCCGGGGAAAGCATACAGCTGAAAACCCCACACTATCTGTATATTATAATGATTGAGAACATGTAACAATACATAGTACAATACTCCTCACAAGTACTTAGTACTATCTCCACCTGTTACACACAAACTAGCTCAAATCTGATGCCTCAAATCTCCTCCACTGTTTGCCTGCCTCCACTGCGCAATCTTGCATGAGAATAATGATGAATGGTTGAAGCAAACTCGTATTTCCTTGGCTGAACCACGCAATCCTCATTGGCATTACTCAATCCCATTGATTGTGCAAGATCTCATGCACAACTATAGTCACAACTGATAGCAATCTCAACCTCTAACACCTGTCTCCACTGAACTGTCCATGCACTGAGTTAACTGATGTATTCTTTAGTTGCTTTATGAGTTAATAATTAGTGAATTAATTAATAATTAATTCACATCACTCATCACTAGTGTATTTTCAATTCAACTAAATACAACTAGTTCAACCAAGTCAAACTGAACACAACTCCATCAACTCCACAATCAACTCCACCAAACTCAACCACTTGAGTTCTAACTGAAGTCCACCATGCAATAGCTCAACTGACCCACAAGAAAAGCGTATTTCCTTCTGACAGTTGCATGTGCCACATCTGTAGCTCAAACTAAAGTGCTTCAAGAGGATAAGATAATGTTTATAGTCCAAATATTATTATGAGATAATAATATTTGACTGTTCTATTTTTAGCCTGGCAGTCTAAAAATAGAATCCGCCCATATGTCTAAAAATAGAAGTCCATCTATTTTTACCAACATGACCAATCATGCACAAATAGCATCCTGCAACTCATAGACCATGATCCATATGTATAAAAATAGACATAGTCTAAAAATAGACTTTGCGCCAAAAATAGCCTGCGGGCCCACTTAGTGAAGGCGACTTCTTTCCACTAAGCTCCATCATCTTGTTGCATTCTCAACACTCCCTCTCAACAAGATATGGATTATCAGCAACCCCTATCCTGCCTCGATGGTATTTGAATTTTCTCCTGGTGAGCGCCTTCGTCAAGATATCAACATCCTGATCCTCCGTTGGAATGTATGAAAGTAACATGATTCTCTGCTGCACACAATATTTGATATGATGGTACCTGATTTCGATGTGCTTGGATCTATCATGAAATACTGGATTAGCCGAGAGTTTAATGCAACTCTGGTTATCACAATAAATCACTGTAGGCTCCAAGTATGAACCGAACAACCCGACCAGGATCTTCCTCATCCATATAGCCTCGCATGCAGCCAAACTTGCTGCCATATACTCGGCCTCTGCTGAACTGAGTGCCACAGATCTCTGCTTCCTGCTGTACCAAGAAACTGTTGTCGACCCGATACTGAAGACCCCTCCAGATGTGCTCTTTCTGTCCGTTGGGCTCCCTGCCCAATCTGCATCCATGAAGCCACATAGCTTCACCTCATCCTCCTATCTGTACCACAATCCATATCCCGATGTGCCTCTGAGATAACGCAATACATGCTTTCCTGCCTTCCAGAAGAGCTTGGTTGGCTTAACCATAGCTTGTGAAAGTTGGTTAACAGCATAGCATATATCGGGTCGTGTGTTGACCAGATACATAAGCGACCCCACCAACTGTCGATAAACAGTGGCATCCACTACTTCCGCTGAAGTAGCATCCTCCTTCCTCCAACCTCCAAGAAGAGGAGTATCAACAGGCTTGCAGCGATGCATGTTGAACTTCTCCAATATCTCCCGAGCATACTTACCATGAGAAACAAATAGTCCATCACTGCGCTGCCAAATTTCCAATCCCGGGAAATAATGAAGGAGGCCCAAGTCCTTCATCTCAAACTCCTTAGCAAGATCATCCTTGCATGAAATTATCAACAGCTCATCACCTATTAGAATCAAATCATCTACATAAAGTACAAGGATAAGCAACTTACCCCCCACCACAATCTGGTATAGGTTAGGATCCGCCTCACTCTTGGAGAATCCAAGTCCGGTGAAATAACTGTCTTTCCATGTGTACCAAGCACGTGGTGGTTGTTTCAACCCATATAGCACTCTCTTGAGCCTGCACACATGCGAATCACTGCTAAAGATCTCGAAACCTTCGGGCTACTCTATGTACACCTCCTCCTCAATGACTTCGTTGAGGAAGGTAGTCTTCACATCCATCTGATGAATGTGCCACCCCATCTGTGCTGAGAGAGAAAGAATCGTCTGTATGGAAGAATACCTTGCGATAGGTGCAAAGGTCTCCTCAAAATTGATCCCCTCTATCTGTGAAAAGCCTTGGGCAAAAAATCTTGCCTTGTACTTCTCCACACTCCCGTCAGCTGCTTGCTTCACTTTGTAGATCCATCTTGAACCCACCACTGATTTCCCTTCCAGTCTTGGGACAATCTCCCATGCACTATTTCTGACAATCGAATCATACTCTTCCACCATGGCATCTACCCATGCGGGATCCTCCACAGCTTCCTCGAAAGAGGATGGCTCAGTCACGACACATTTGCTCACAAGAGCCATGTATCCAGTGTACCGATCAGGTGACTGTCTCTGTCTACGTTGAGCTGTAGGTGGTCCTACAACCTTCTTTGCATCTTGAGCCAGTCACTCAGCTTCTGTAATGCGCTTTCGCCCTCTGATGGTTGGCGCTGCATGAGTGGTCTCTTCCACTCCATGAACTTCATCCTGTGGCTGATCCACGTCCTGAAGCTCATCCTTAGGAACTAATAGCTGCTCATCTACATGCAAGTGTGGCTCCCTCTCAAGCGAACACTTCATGGATTTCTCCTCCTGAAATTTTATATCCCATCGCACAACAGTCTTGCCACTGTCTGGCAAATACACACGATAGTTGTGGGGCATATCAGTGTACCCCACAAATATCCCAACCTCTGCAATCGGCTCCAGCTTCTTCCTGGCATCCTTCGTCACATGCATGTGAACGTTAGAACCAAAAATCCACAAATGAGAAATATCAGGTCTCTTACCAGAATAAGCCTCCTCGGGTGTACTCATGCCGAGTATCCTCTGAGGACAACGGTTCTGCACATATACTGCAATATTGCATGCTTCCACCCACAAGTGAAGGGGTAGACCCTGATCATGCAACATCGCCCATGCAGCACCCATGATCATTCTGTTCTTCCGCTCAACAACCCCGTTCTGCTATGGGTTATGGGGAGCTATGAGCTCTCTTCAAATCCCTTATGCGCTGCAGAAATCCTTGAACTCACCAGAGATGAATTCACCACCATTGTCGCTCCTAAGAGCCTTCACCTTCTTCCCTGACTCCTTCTCGACCAGTTCTTTGAACTCACAGAACTTTGAGTATGTTTCGATCTTCTTCTGCATGAAGAAGATCCAACACTTTCGAGAGAAATCATCAACAAAGATCACATAATACCTGTGCTTTGTTGTCGAAGCTACTGAGAAAGGTCCACACACATCTGTGTGAATTCTCTCAAGGATCATCGTGGTACGACTATCCTTCTCGTGAAAGGTGGCTTTCACAAATTTTCCCAAAGTACACCCCTTGCACTGATCTGACTGTGCAAGAGTGCCTTTAGGAAGCCCTGTAGTAATCTGCTGCAGTATCTTCAAGGCTCCATGGTGAAGGTGACCCAATCTCCTGTGCCATAGCTCGCCATCATCCCGGCTCACCAATCCTTCTGCCTTGCATGCCATTGCTGCGTAGCCATCTACATGAAACTGATAAAGGTTCCTGACTTGAACCCCTATCTTCAGGGTTTCTCCAGTTGTCTTACTGCGCAGGAAAGGCTTTCCCTCGCTGAAAACAACATCATATCCCTTGTCTTCTAACATCACCACAGAGATAAGATTCTTCTTCAATCCTGGAACATGCGTCACTTCCTTCAATATGAAGGGTTTACTAGACTCCCTCTCAAAGGAAATGGTACCAATACCGGTCGCACTGTATCTACCATCATCGCCCATCTCGATGTGCACTCCAAGATATTTCTCCTCCAGATCAGAAAATAAATCTCGATCTCCTGTCATGTGAAAAGACACACCACTGTCCAAGAACCATACTGATCCCATCCCACTTGATACCAAGCATGCAATCAACAAAAAATCAAGCTCAAACTACGAGGCTAGGGCCTCTCCCGCTGCAGATCCAACAGCTTGCTTATTTTTCTTCTTCTGCGGACAATTTGTGGCATAGTGTCCATGCTGGTGATAGTGAAAGCACTTCACCTTGGACATGTCCTGATTCTTGCCTTTCGCACCAGGATGAGAAGCTTTCTTGTTCTTCCCCTTCTTTTCTTTGGCAGCCAAAGCACAATTTTCTTCATCAGGTTCCTTTGATGAAGATCCGTCCCTGGTATTCCACCTGATCTCCTCTTACACAAGATCTGACCAAAGTCTCTCCCATCTTGGCAATTTCTCCTGACCATTGACAGAGTCCTGATAGGAATTCCAACTCTTCGGAAGACCAAGGAGAGCCAAGCTCACCAAGTCATCATTGACAATCACCTCCACACTTCCCAGCTCATCCCTGCACTGAGTGAACTTCGTGAGATACTTGGGCATACTGTCTCCTTTCTCACACTTAATGTTTCTGAGTTTATCCTTGAGCGCCAAATTCCTCTGGTCGCTCTTGCTTTGGAATAGATTTGTCAATGCTTTCCACATCAAGTATGGGGAAGCCTTTCCATGTAGGCTGGACACAATGTGATCCTTCACGCCCTCCAACAGAATCCTTCGACACTTTGCTGTCTTCTTTTGCCAAGCATCAACTTGAGCAGTATCAGTAGGCTTTGGGACCTCAGCCTCTATGAAATCCTTCAGCCCATTGTCATCTAACATGGCCTCCATCATGTCTTTCCATGCAATATAATTTGAGTTGCCCTCAAGAGCATACTCCAATCGCAATCCGTTGAAAGATATTTCAACTTTGACACCAAGAAAACACTGCTGCAAATTTGAATTCTACCAGCTCAAAACTCAACCGCTTCTGATCTAAAATTTGTGAGAACCAATTATTTCTCATACAGAGATTGACTGTATGGGCTTTTACCAGATATCTCACCTTCCAAAGGAAGGATGAATCCAGAGGCTACGTGGCCCGATTACAGACTCTGCCTGAAGAAATAAAATGTAAACACTTTCTGAATAATAGATCTGATGATCAATAGCTCTGATAACATGTAGAAATTTTGAATAATATGAAACTTATTCATAGAGATTATCCTAATTATACGCTATTTCGGAATACATGCATAATACATAACCTCCTCTAAGTTGATCATCAATTTTGCGGAATTAAAAACAATGAAACATCAATCACATGCACACATTAACAAAGTATGTAACCCAAGGAAAGCATACAGCTGAAAACCCCACACTATCTATACATTATAATGATTGAGAACATGTAACAATACATAGTACAATACTCCTCACAAGTACTCAGTACTATCTCCACCTGTTACACACAAACTAGCTCAGATCTGATGCCTCAAATCTCCTCCACTGTTTGCCTGCCTCCACTGCGCAATCCTAAATGAGAATAATGTTGAATGGCTGAAGCAAACTCGTATTTCCTTGGCTGAACCATGCAATCCTCATTGGCATTACTCAATCCCATTGATTGTGCAAGATCTCATGCACAACTATAGTCACAACTGATAGCAATCTCAACCTCTAACACCTATCTCCACTGAACTGTCCATGCACTGAGTTAACTGATGTATTCTTCAGTTGCTTAATGAGTTAATAATTAGTGAATTAATTAATAATTAAATCACATCACTCATCACTAGTGTATTTGCAATTCAACTAAATACAACTAGTTCAACCAAGTCAAACTGAACACAACTCCATCAACTCCACAATCAACTCCACCAAACTCAACCACTTGAGTTCTAACTGAAGTCCACCATGCAATAGCTCAACTGACCCACAAGAAAAGCGTATTTCCTTCTGACAGCTACATGTGCCACATCTGTAGCTCAAACTGAAGTGCTCCAATAGGATAAGATAATGTTTATAGTCCAAATATTATTATGAGCTAATAATATTCGACTGTTCTATTTTTAGCCTGGCAGTCTAAAAATAGAATCCACCCATATGTCTAAAAATAGAAGTCCATCTATTTTTACCAACATGACCAATCATCCACAAATAGCATCCTACAACTCATAGACCATGATCCATATGTCTAAAAATAGACATAGTCTAAAAATAGACTTTGCGCCAAAAATAGCCTGCGGGCCCACTTAGTGAAGGCGACTTCTTTCCACTAAGCTCCATCATCTTGTTGCATTCTCAACACTTTGTACCTGGGACATATTTGTACCTAGAACATCTTGCCATGAGTAGGATGCCCAAGCACATGTTGGCATGCCCTAGCATAACATACTCCCCTATCATGTGTTGACATGCCTTGTAATCCCTAGCATGCCCTGGAACACTTTGGCATAATATTGCATTGAAAAACATTAGCGCTTGGCACACATTGGCACTTGGCATATATTGGAACATATTATTAGTGTGCCTAGGATGCCCCTTTTGAAAAAGGTAAAGTCCCGACTTATTAACCCACTTATGTGTTCATTTCCTTACATTTTAGCTTGGTTATTCCTTGTGTTGCCTTGCAACTCCTTGACGCATATTGGCATACTCTGGCACCCTGCACATCCTAGCATGTTTTAGCACCTGGCATGCCTTGGCACTATTTGGCACATGTTAGCACACCCTAGAACTACCTAGCGCACTCTAGCACTTCTTGACATGCCTTGATATTCCCTAGCATGCCTTACCCATGCATAGCATACCTTGTCATTCCCTCCTTGGCATGACAGCTAGCACTCATTGACACTCCCCAACACACCCTCATATTCATTCACTTCCATGCATTTTGACCTAGTGCTCCCTTGTGTTTTCCTAGTACTCCCTAACACTCCTCAACATGCATTGGCACTCTCTAGCACACCTTAGCACCCTTTGATATGATCTGCCACTTCATCGCATGCATCACACTCCCTGATGCACATTGGCACTTGGCACATGTTGGAAATTGGCAAGTCTTAGCATGTTTGGCATGCATTGAGATGACTTGGTATGCTTTGGCACTTGGCAACTATTGGCACTTAGTGTTGGTGTGCTTAGCATGCCCCTCCTGGAAAAGGTAACTTGATGACTTATTAACCCTATTGTGTTCTCATTTCCTTGTAGTTTAACTTGTTCCTCCCTTTTGTTGCCTTGAAAGTCCCTGGCATGCATTGTCACACCCTTGTACATCTTGGCATGCCTTAGCACTTGGCACATCTTAGCTTGTTTGACATGTCTTTGTACTATCTGGCACATGTTACCATGCCCTAGCATTCCCTAACACACCTTGGCTATCATGACCTCACAACTAGCATTACATTTTTCCATGACTTGGGAAACTTACATTCACTAAAACACCTCGACACTCCCTAGCTCTCATGCCCTTTGTTATCCTCCAGAATGTCCTAGGCTGATGAGGAGATCGATGGAGTTAACCACATACCAAGCTTTTAGTTTGGTAGCTAGACCTACCAAACCAGATAGGGCTCTCTCTATGAAATTGCAACCAAGAGATGACTGGAATGTAAAGGATTTTAGGCTAGATAGCTAGGTTAGGTGGGTTTTGGAAAATTTAGGGTTAATTTGTTGCTGGATAAGGGAGAAAAACCAAGTAGCTAGCTCAAAGGATTAAAGGGTTACAACAACAAATATATAAAGGAGTAAGGTAGCATTACTTTTGTGATGGATCTTAGGGTTTGTCAGTGTAGTGTAGTGTTTAGAAGAAGCAAAAGGTCTTGATGAGCATGAAACATGAATTCATTAAGCAAGAAAGAAAGTAAAACATAATTAATTTTCCATCAAAACAGAGATTAATGCAAAGAATTATGTTTATAAACTGTAAGGAAAACCACTGAAGAATTGATGAATGGAAAGAGAAGATGAATATATTTCATATAAATATATAACAAAGAAAAAAAAACATCACAAACTTATTGCACATGAATTCCTAGATAATAGCTGCAAATTGTGTTCTTTGATTTCTAGAAAATGTCCAAGTACAAGATACAATAGTTCTCTCCTCTGAAATCCAACCCATTATATCACTGAAAAATGAAACATAAAGACAAAAACAACATCTCCCCACTCTCAGGGGTCAAATCCATGACTTTAGGAACTGTTCCATGAGGTGTTCTAACCAAACCCTAATGTCTAGGGAAGTTAAAAATTTGGCTGAGATATGGCCATTCTCTACTGTGCACTTTTCTCAAAGATAAATCTATGCATAAAACAAAACTAAGAAAAACACCTAAATTAAGAACAGTGAGCATCTAAGTCAAACTATAAAAGCATACTAAATATGGCTCTATCTAAGTTTGGGAAACACTAAACAAGCATGATTTCATAGAACAACAACAAGATGCCTAAAATCAATGCACTTCTTTCATCGCTGCTACACCCTCATAGAAAAACTATAATCTACAACATGTATCCCAATGCTGCATACATCTACTGAAGGTGCAGACCGAAAGGATCTACTGAGATGAAGTACTGTTGAAGGAGAAACACCTTCAAAACAATAGATAGAGTCTAATGTGCATTCAACCCATCTGCACACAAGCCAAGGTTGCTAATGGGTACACTTCTCCCCTAAATGGAAACTATAGTGTATTGCTGCTCTACTGAAGGAGAAACACCTTCAGAGTAACACGATAAAACTCTAACGTATATTGTCACTGTGGTATCGGTTGTAGAAGATCTCATCAATATAGGTAACAACTTCGATAATTGAAAAACCAAAAGGCAAGCTACATAGATCATTTGAAATGATAGATTTGGGCATACTTTATTATTTTTTAGGAGTGTTAATATAGAAAATGCAAGGTAGCCTATTGCATCTTTATGTCACAGACCAAGGATGCGAATAAATACAAAAAATATTAAATAGCATGGTACAAGTCGATTGTTGGTTCTTTCGAAACAAGAATGGAGTTCTCCTTGTGCAGATTCTAATCTAGTGGGTATAGATTTAAATAAGAAATGTATAGTTATGGGTTTGGAATTGTCTCACGATTCATGGCAAGTCCCAAAGTTGTTCACTAGAAATAAGTAGAGCAAGTTGTCAGGTTTATAAATGGGAATACCCTATTCGCAGGGAGATAACTTCAAATTAGTCGAGAATATTATTTCTTGTCTTCTTGCACATGTGTGCTTTGAAAATATAACCACCTCCAAAGACTCAAGAACAGCTCTAGTAAAGTTTATAGGTGTGAAGCACTTCTGAGAAAACCCATCACTTAATGACATTTGAGCAAGGAATGTGTCGAAGGATTCAATCTTGCACTCAAAAGGACCCATTTTTGGTTGAGATATGGCCATTCTCCCAAGGTTGATAATGATGCTACATAACAACACCTCATGCAGATATTTCAAAGCATGTTCAGTGGAAAATCTATGTGAGTGAAGCAACTCACTCATGAATTCATTAAGGTTCTATGCACATCATACATATACAGATGGATGTTTACAATGGAACAATAATGATTCAACTGTCAGATTCCATGTCAAGTTCAACAACATATTGAACTTCAAATCAGAGTTTCCAAAGATTTTCATTTTCAGTATTCAAAAACATTTTCCAATAGATTTGCAATACGGAATTTCTTTCCCAAATTCCAGAAATCGATTCATCATGTCGTGATACATTATTTCAGGCTTCATAAGCCATCTCCCTCTGATTTAAATCATTAGAGGCTCATCACCTGTCATGAGTAGATCGTCAGGATATAAAACCAAGACCATAATCAATATCAAAGCCATACCTTGGAACTCATCATCCTAACTTCATAAGATAACTGTCAAATCTAGACATATCTGGATTGTAATTCTCTAAGAATAATTCCTTGCTAAGGAAACATTATCATCCTTACATAACTCAATGTTGTACCATCAACAATAAAGTCAACCAATAAGATTTTATAGGCCAAATCACGACCATTATCGAAGACATCATTATCATAGTATTAATAATTTCAACTAGGATACTGGTGGAGCTCATATCAAATCATGAATTCATCATGCCAACAAGTCATGCATTATCAATCTGAACTTGATTGAGTCATTCTCATAATCATAATACAATTCGTACTGTCACTAGGTGCAAATGCATACATCAAGGATGAGTCATGCAAGTTCGATTTTTCATGCCAAATCATAACTATCATTTTTCAACTATTGTGCTAAGAACAAGGAGGCCAATTTCTGAATACCGACATAAGTCATAGTGTCCACATAGCATTGACATCAGGGAAAATAAACAATCATCAAATTAGATTACTAGAGATCATGTCAATTCCAAATTGCTATCGTAGATAGTCTATAATCAAAGCACATCTCAATTATCAATTCAAAGTTATTGTGAAGCATCATGAAAAAACACTTTTCATATATACCACTAATGCCAAATCATGCCAACCTCTTGTGGCACAAGCATAGTGACATATCTATATGTATGTCATGGTCACCTACAAACACAAGTTCAATTTGTGTGTTCATGTTATGGAAAACATTCAACCATTTCCTGCTAGCAGATCTTGATGTTATCTGTAATACATATGTGGTACTAACATATTCTAGGTGACCATCTGATTTCATGCACAATACTTCATTATATAATCAACAATTTAACTCAACAACTTCAGAAATCAGTTAACAGTGGAAAAATATGTCAGGGACATCATGATTTAGAGTTCAAATAGCTTTAGAAAGCTTCAGATGATGGTCAACAACAGTCAAACCCCTGGTTTCTCTCTTCAGGTTAGCATGAGAGCGACTTTAGCTGCCTAGACATTGTCTAGGCCTTAGCATGAGTGCGTCCAGGGATGGAATCTCCTAGATCTGTGACTGCATCAAGAGTAGAAACCCTAATTTCTGTAAGGGCTTCAAATATAAGACTCTGTTGCAGATCAATACTATCAGATGCACATAAATTATACTTCAGCAACATAGAATACAAATAATAGTATGAGTAATAGTCTTGAAAAGATATTCTCCCTCTGATTGGGGATCTACTTCATATATCTTCATTCATGTCATCAGTCTGTCTCTACTAGAGTCATACAACAACATATATGTTAGATCATAAACATATGGCTACAAACATCAATATTTCATCAAAGGTTAGAATCAAAGCAACATATAGATCTCAAAGATTATGAACACAATAACACTTTTTATCAAGTCACTCCATCAATTTAGGACATTCAGTTTAATCATATGCTGTCAAGACAAGGCCATAGGTAGTAAGAGATATGGAATATCAATATTACACTTATACCTCTCACATAAATTTTATCATGCTTTTCATGACCAATGAGATTAAATTAGGTCATTCAATAAAGCTTTATCAAAACAACAAGAGTGTCAATCGCTCTTTCCACATGCTTTCATCAGGCTTATCGCAAGCATTACCAACAGACTCGTGTATAGGAGTCAATGAACTATCCTTTTATATGAAATCCATCATGATAAGTATCAAGAGTATCATTTTCTAGAGCCAAGGTGCTATCCTTCTTTATAGGATCAAGATATCCAATAGATAGATCATATCTTTTTAGCCAAACATCAAGTGTATCAATGTATCAACATTAGAGAGCCTCATAGGATTTGAGAAGATAAAAAATTCAACACTAGGAGAAATATTTCATTATAAGAGAAATAGATCCAAGTCACTTTCATATACATGTATGAGACATTAAAGAAAGAGGCATTCTCATCATACCTTAAGGCTAACCAAGCCAATAGCTGAAACACGACATACCATGCATACCTTGTGGCATTCAAATATGTATTTTGAGCTGGGCATTTATTTTTCTAAAAATTTGTTTGGAGTGTCACAGAATTGGTGGAATTCTTAAATTCACGACATTGTAAATTGTGTAGGACATTTGTTACTTTTGTTATAGAGGCTAAGGTTTGCAAGGATAATATAGGGTTTGTAGGGTCTTAGGGGAAAAGAAGCATCAATTTTTATCTCTTTGATATACCAAAGAGTTTCTGATAATAACATTTGGCCAAATCATCCATGGCACTAACTAAGGAGGACAAATAATACCCTTAGTTATGCTTATAATCGACTCCTTCGTATGCAATATTGATCTCCTTGGATTTTTTTCTTGATGTATTATAACAATATGGTTGATAGGATTATGTTATGTTATTTTCAAGTGTTCTTCAGGGTCTTCCACTATCCTTAAGGACATGCGGAAGACAAATCTATATACAAATGTTGTTTGATGGGATATTACTCTAGGGTACACCAACAAAGGTTAAAAGGGTATCCAACCAAGTGATACCCACAAGATGGATGATATGATTATGTTATGTTGGTTTCTAGTGTTCCTAGGGGTCTTCCAATTTTCCTGAGGATATGTGGAAGACAACTTCATATACAAGTGTTTTCCTATATGATATTATGCAAAGGGGTACAAATAAAGGTTAGAAAGGTGTCCAACCAAGTCATGTCACTTGTATTTTCTAAGTGTATTTTTCCCCAATCACTGATTTACCTATTAAACAACAACACCATGATATTTGGAGACATCAAAACACATACCTGTTCTTTTCTAAAACAAGATTTGATTGCATTTCTTTCACAAAAATCAAAACACTTCAACTCGAACAACAATCCAGGAAGAATGAAACTTTGTGGCCTAAGGAAGATGTTTTCCTAACAAGATTGCATTCCATCTAATATCGACAAGGGTCACTGGTAACACAGACTTTGCCGAGGCCCATGTAGATTTGGCAAGGGGCAAAACTAGAATACATGTTTTAGGGTTTTAACTCATCTACAATGGCAACACTATGAGTTATAAACTCTCAAGTATATTAATATTATATTTACAAGTGTATTCCCCATCATTAATGATCATACAAAAAGCACCCTCTATGGCCTTACCATTGACTTTCAGAAGGTTCACCAAAGGGAGACCTAGGTTTTTTTTCTTTGGACATAATAATTTGTTTAAATCACACTCAAGGATAAGGTTAAAATTAAGCCACATGCAATACATATTAGGTTCATGTTTCTTTAACATTATAAAATAACCCCATTTTCAATCTCACCGCCAATATTTAGGTAATTGAAATATTAACATAAAAATGAGATCAATTGAATCAATTTATGAACTTGTTCCAAGGTAATATTATTAGGGTTAGCTAACATGTATGTAAGCTTAAACCACTACCATTGAAGCCAAACACTTAAATGCCAATTTAGGTACACAATAACATTTATTTGAAATGAACAATAGCTAATGATTGGGTTGTAAAATATTTTAGTGGAAATCAAGTGATATTGGTTTATCCAAGATTAAGTGAAAGTCTTGGTGCCAACTGATTCCTTCAAAATTCTAGTGGAAGTCATAACATTGGGTATAGTTTCGCTATGATCAAAATTCCAATAAGATTTTCACCAAAATACCAATGTGGTTTTGAGTCTCTTAATTAAATAAAAAATAACCTTAAATCATACGAAGTAAATGAAAAATATGTCATACTTCCAAGAGGATGAACTTTTTCAATATAATATTTATTTCACATAACTTTTAAGTAGGATACAAAGTTAATGAAATGCATCATCTTCTCCAATAAATTTTAATCAAAACTTAATTAAATTCAGTTGTACATTATTGGATGAATTTTGTCTTTATGTGTTTTAGTAGCAGATTCATTATTTGTGAAACATCGTTTTAGCTAACCAAACTTAAAAAAATGGATAACTAATACCTTAGGGTCACGTGAAAACCCAAGTGACCAAGGGAAAAGACATTTTCCTCACCAAAATCTTAAACCCTCATACTCAATTCTGTCAATCTAAAGTTCATCTTTGAGCAAAATCCTATCCTGGAAAAATGTCGAGAAAGGTTCCTCCTAGAGCTTGGATTAGCATCGTCATCTTCAATGGATTTATTGATTCTCATCCTGAAGCTTCCTTAAAGTACTCTGTGTGTCCTCCTTTTCCCTACTCTTAGCCACTGTTGTCTTCTGCTCGTCTTCACCACCTATTTCTCCTTTTACTTGCTCTCAGCCACAACTGTCTTCTCCTCCTATTCACCACCTATTTCTTATTGGTCTCTGGCTTCATCTACTATATCATCATCAACGAGCACCAGGAGTGCATATGATTCTATCACACGGAACTGTGGTCTCCCTCCGGAAGAGTGAACGGACAATATATTATTGAAGGGCTCTCATTGGGATCATGTTCTTGCTTTGTGGGGTGGGATACTTTTGCTAGACTTGGCCCTGTACAAACAAAGAGCGAGGAACTTCAAGGTCTCTTTTGTGGCGATGAGGGTTTCTTCTTTGGCGACCATTTATATAATGGGTATGTTATTCGTTCGCATCAAAATTTTGTTTTATTTGCCTTAATCCAAGTTTTGAATAGCGGATCTAAACTTTTTTAGGTGCATTGCTATTTTAGTAAAACATTTGTACTATTATTTTGATTTTATGTTCCAGACTATGAAACCTATTCATCCCTCACCTTTTTCTTATTCATTGGTCGACCTTCCCCTATTATGTAGGTTTTATTATGAGACTAGGGAATTATAATAATCGAGAAGTGCTGGCCCCAACATATATTCTCTCAGTTTCTCTAACTGTGTTCAAATTTTTCTTTTCTGGGTGAAGCCGCACCCACCAGATACATATGTGCTCACATGTGCCGGATGGGCTTTCCTCATTGGGAAGGTTTCTCGTGTCAACTCCAATCTCAAAGATAGATACTGTTATTTTGATTTTATGTCTTTTTATTCCAACCTAAATAAACCGACTATCTTTTGTTAATATGCAAAGGATAGTTCCATTTCCGTAGATAGGCGTCTCTTAACATTCATTGTACATCCCTCGCTTGAGAAACGTTCTTCAAAGTCCTTCTCTGTAACACGAGTAGAGAGACCAGTCACATAAATGGTATTTATGGGATTATCGGCTTCATCATTTCCCCCCCGTTTCCTGACAGGACTACGGGATCTGGATCTTGACCGCATTATCTGCTTCATCATTTCCCTTCCATTTTTTGATAGGACTACGGGATCTTCACCTTGACCGCATCCAGCGAGGTGAAGGTGACGGAGAATACCTCCTCTGGGGCAAGTCTGCCATGTTTCAAATCCTCGCACGGATCAAATCCTTTTAGAACAAATGCACCTTCTACACTCAAATTGCCAATGATATTCAAAGAGTTGGCAAAGCAAACTGCCTACAGTTTCATTGCACATTAGAGCGAGTCCACCATGTTTCAAATCCTCGCACGGATCAAATCCTTTCCAGAACAAATGCACCCTCTACACTCAAATTTCCAGCGATATTCAAAGAGTTGGCAATGAAAACTACCTGCACTTTCATTGTACATTAGGGCGAGTCCTCCACGTTTCAAATCTTCGCACAGATCAAAGCCTTTCCAGAACAAATGCACCCTCTACACTCAAATTCCCAATGATCTTCAAAGAGTTGGCAATGCAAATTGCCTGCACTTTCATTGTACATCATAATGTGTCTATTGTGAAGTATTATTCTTCTGGATCCAGATATCTTATTCACTGTAGATCAATTTTTCCAAAAACAAAAAACAAAACTCCCAACAGCTTCTAAAACTTTCTTCCCTGATTTGATTGCCGAAAGGAAAACAGAGTTGTGTTCCCTGATCTGATTTCCGAAGTGAAAATAGAGCTGACTCAGCTACTTTGAAAAAAAATAAACAAAAATGTTGTTGGTCGATTTTACTCATTCTATCCTTCAGAATATCTGTTCATCCAAAAGAGCCATGATGATAGCCAGGAAAAATCCCTCACATTTTGTAGCAGTTCGAGTAGCTCAATTCAGAGCCTTAGCCCTATCCCAAAAGGTAACAACACTAACCTTAAACAACTCTTTGTGAATTTTAACTCATTGATTAAACATTTTATTTCCAAGAGTGTTTAGATTCCCCCTGATGTCTTTGTTTTTCCTTCATGAAAGACAAATGAGATCCTTGCATTCTTTTGTTAAACTCAGAAGATTCCAATAATTTGTTCTCTATTTGAAAAAATAGGTTCTTTGTTTTGTTATTAATGTCTAGGTCATTTTGTTTTGTTATTAATGTCTAGGTCATTTTAAAGCACAAGGAAATATTACCATATCTCTGTCATCTTCAATCACTGGTACTCCACCAGTTGCCTATTACTCCAATAGTTACCTAGATTTCCTTTCGAGATCCATAATTATTTATTCAATTTTTGGAGATCGATAATAATTTATTCAATACAGATGTCTAGGAAAAAACTAGTATGTATTTTGTGAAGTTACAATCTTGAGGTCAGATTTTGTAAGTTTAGGTAAATGGTTGGAGACCATAATTCTGAAATAGCTACAACGTCTCTGTAATTTTGAGGCTTAAACTTTGTATCATCAGATCTGTCGGTTACAAATTTTGAGGTCCTTCAAATGTATCACTTTATAAATTGATGAGATTTCTATAGGTTACAAATTTTGAGGTCCTTCAAGTGTATCACTTTATCAATTGATGAGATTTCTCAACTAAACCAGGTTTATATGTATTTTTTTTCTAAATTGTGTTCTAATTTAAGGCATGCAAGGATAACATATTGATTGTGCATATCTTATTCCACCTATTAATCCTTTCTTGGAAATCGATGTAATTACTATTCCGGGAAATTTCAATTATTACTTTAATTTTTTTTGGCAAGTTTGAAGTCTAAAAACTATTTGTTTGGGCAGATCTTACCCAACATTTTGGTAATTCTAAAACGTTAATCATATAATCAATAATTTCTCACTTGATTTCAACATGGAACATTCACAACTAATCAATTATTACTTTAATTTATTTTCGCAAGTTTGAAGTCTAAAAATTATTTGTTTGGGCAGATATTACCCAACATTTTAGTAATTCTAAAATTTTAATCATATAATCAATAATTTCTCACTTGATTTCAACATGGAACATTCACAACTAATATATCGAGCACATATCAAGCCTACTGTTGTCAACTATTCATTTTGGAATCACCATTGTATTCTGTGGTGATTTCTTGCTCTGCAACAATCATTTTCTATTAATTTTTAAAATAAAGAATGTCATTCTCCTTTAGGATTAAGGTTTATTGGTTGGAGATTGTTGTTTTAACTAATTTATATAGGAATTTTTTGTGATTTTCATTATGTACTGTGATTGTTGTCTAGTATAATAATCAATTCATCCTGTGAATTGGGTCTATCTCAAGTGGTTAAGAAGAAATTGTTATTCACCTCAACCTCAACCATTTTCAATCCTTGTGATGTGTTCACTCTTCGTGAGCCAGTGGTTGATTGAGACTCTTTATGATCCGTGAGTATTATCCCTTTCTTGTTCATTGGCTAGAGGATGGGTGGCTTCAGGACGGGGTTCTAATTTACATGTAAAAAGATAAACATCTTATTTTGCATAGGTTACTACTAGAACATGTCTTGTTATAACCTTCAATGAGATGGAGTTTCAAAGTAATATGTTATTCTCTTGTTTTTTCATGTAGGTAGATTTTTTTTTTCCCTTGGAAAAAAGAAAATCCAATAATTTTATATTGATAATAAGGTTACATCCATATATGCTAGTAGGAAATCTTGAAGGCCAAGTAGCCTCAAAAAATATTTGTCCAAAAGAGTCCAGATCTACAAAAGCTTAAAAGCATTTGTAGCCATGTCATTTGTCAAGTGACCACCCTCTCAAAAGGATACATCTGTTCTCCTATTATTAATATAGACTCATTGTCCACAATCCAAAATTTAATCATTTAACTTCCCCTATTTATATCATTTACATCACTGTTATAGTCAAAATCATATAGAACCGCTGAAAACACTGATAAGATCATTTTTCATATTTGAGAAAAAAGAGTAGAGAGAGTAACAAGATTATTTAGTGATAAGTTTCATGAATAAATTTTGTTTGCTGGCCTTCCTTTGAAGTTGTGACTTTCAATGAGGTTGGGTGCATTTCCAAGTCGACTTTGGACAATGTACTTGTTTCTTGATTCCTATTCCTGGTCAAAGGAAACATAAAAATAGAAGGTAAGTTGTATGTTTTGAAAAAGAGGTTGCAAGTGGTAGCTCAAAATTTTAGAGGCTATTTTAAGCCAATTTATGATTGGATTTGAGTCCCCATACACATGAAGGTAGGAAATCTTGTATTCTCGAGCTAAGCTGAAACAAAAGTTTTAGAGACATTAAGTCTACATAGTTGTTTGAGGCAGGATTGATACAAGCTGAAAAGGATATGGGTCCCTCATACTCTTTTTGTCTCCGTCCATAAACCTTTTTGTGCAAAGACTATTTTTTTTTATGAAGAGGTTTCAATCTGTAAAGGTATAAAAGTAAAGAACAACCTTTAAGTGTTGAACTTATGCATTTGGATTGATCCCAATAACGTTATAGTTGGAGATGAACTTTTGCATCAGTGAGATTTTAGTTTAGAACATTTTGCAGAAGGTGGAGGCAAGAGAGGTGGTAAACCGATTGTTCAACAGGATGAAGATTTGTGCTCATCCATTAAGAATATTTGTAGTTATAATGAAACTTCACGCATTGATCAACTTGTTTTTATTGTTCATTGTGCACCCTTTTGCATGGTCATTACCCTCTTCACTAATAGTACAACACCAACTCCATCACTTACTTGGCTTAAATTTCCTTTGTGAGATTGAAACAGAACATAGACATAACTGACACAGACTGAATACTCAACATCCAGTGCTTTACAATGGAAAAATATCTAGCATGTAACTTTTTTATAAAATCAACAACATAGGAAACATTCATAGCATGTAATTGGGAAAGAAACTCTATATTAGCAGTGGTGCTTCCCCCCTTCTTAAATTCATGTCCAAGTTTCCCTAAATCATAAAGAGAAATATTTGGATGAAATCCATCATCAACATATATCGTCATGGGCTTCTCATCTCTAGTTTTAGGATCAACAATCTTCAACACAAAAATAAGAAACACATTAAGTACCATTGCGAAAACTCTCCAGCGACTCCAACTTTGGAAATCACATAACATGGGTGTTTTGTACCTTTTCTTTAATTGGGATGATCTCATATTTGAACTTCCCTGCAACTATTGCTACTGTTGTGCGCCTATGAGATTCAACCTGAAAAACAATTCTAGGAATTAATATTCAATTCCCATTCCTTACCTTTGTTGACTAATTCATATGAACTGCACCAACATTAAATTCACTCAAATAAAAAGATTAAAATAGCATCCATATACCACTTCTTGTCCCTGGTCTTGACGTGAAACTTCATAGTGCTTAACTACATTTTCTGAGACGATAACCATGGGTAAAAGACAATCTTGTGCTCTTCTGAAAAATCCAACGTATTGCAAGGGGCAACAAAAGCCATGAGTGCCTTGCACACAAATCTTTAATGAAGTACTTATATATCTATCCTTGTGCAAGTGTGTGTCTCTATATGTGTGTGTGTGTGTGTGTGTGTGTGACTAAATATGAAGGTGATAGTAAGCTATATTAAATACATAGAAGAGTATGGACAAATAATCAAATTGAAATTATTGACAAAATTAAAAGCCTTATGTTTACAACATCATTAACTTTTATTGATGCCTACCTTTGAATTGATAGAACCTTCCCACACCATAGGATTGATATTCATTGACTCCACTCCTTAACCGATGCCTGAAGCAAACAAATTGAAATCATAAACTTATCTAAATTCAAACCTACTATGATAATCCAGTGCTAACAAACATATATTAACATACCAATGTCATAAAACCACTTTAATTGCAGCTGAAACATCTGCGATTTCTTGTAGGCATGAAGAGCATTGTGTATTGACAGTCCTGAAAGGTACTATCTTTAGAGACATGACATGGTAAGCAACATGCAGTTGTCACAAAAAATTAGGCATCCAACAAGAAAATAATTCATTTGACACAAGAAATGGTAGGATATACACCTAGGAATCCAGCATAAAAAGCAACCATCCTGCACTCATTGGAACATTGAGAGCCAGGTGCAAGAACAATGCCCACTACAATATCACTAAGTAAGTCTAGTCTTGTCAATCAATGCTTGCAGGAAGCTAGAGAACATTCAGAGACAGATTTGTGCACTCATGCTTCATGGACCATAATGGTTAGGGGGGGATTTTTCAAACTACATAAAAAATCATTAATCAATTTATCGATGTAACCACTAATCCATACCTTCAAAACAAGAGAAAGAAAGTCATCGACAAGAGTACGCTTAAGTCCTCCACATTTAGACTTGCAAATAGGGGGTGTAATAAGCTTTGTAGAAGTGACAATTAGATAAAGAAAGGCTAGGTGTTGATGAGCTAATCAACAAGAATTAAGAAAACTCTGAACTCAATCAACCACATTTGATAAAATGAAAAGCGTTGGAAGAGATTTCCTGAAAAAACATCAATTAAGCTAGAAGAAATGGAAACTTATGCAAAAACGACAACATCATCCCCAAACTCAACAACTCTTTCATAGGTACCACACTCTCTAGTAACACATACCGAAGCCTGGTCAAAAGAAAATAATGATAGATACTTATATTCTAGCTAGAATATCCATGTGTTAAATATACTCAACATAGTCTTGACTCTCTTCTAATGTAAAGAAGATAAAATAAATTTTTAATTATATATTTATGGCAAAACCAAATTAACAATTACCCAAAACAAGGGTACAAAAAATCTAGTTAAGGGGATTCAATTGTTAGGATTTACCTTGACTCAGGAATGATAGTCTATAGCTAGTGTTTTTGGGCCCATGGTATTATGCCATATATATTTGGATGGAAAGAAGCCTATAAATAGACTTATTAGTCTCCATTGAAATGTGCCAAAGGTTGAGCAAATATGGGCTCCCTGACCATGAGTTGTAAGGGGCCACGTGTTAATCAACTGTGGGCTCAACTATGGGCTCCTCACCCATTATAAGGGGCCAAGGGTTTACCAGTTTGTCCAGGCTTTCATGGAATTCTATTAGCTAGGTTATCCCGAGGTAATATTGGGGGATACTAGAGTCAGGCTTTTGCATCCAGAAGGCTATGTGATGTGGTTTAAGGTGCTTTCTACAGTTCTAGTTCTAATTCAACCTTCGCAAAACCTTATTCATGAAACATATATGATTTTCAGTTTAAAGAAAGTTATAATATTTGCGTAACTATCTAATCATGCATAAAATAACATCTAACAATTGATCCAGATCTTCACGGAGAAATTAAGATAAAATATAGATAAATATCATTCAGATGCGTGTAAATACAGAAAATACATAGTGCATTAAAATAGACACAGTTTTGCTTCAAATGTCTTTCTATTACTTCAGGTCTTCCTTTACAACTTTTCCAGACCCTGCACACACAACTGCAGGGGCCTGCGCACTCAGTTACAAACTTACCAATGTCTTCGCACACTCAGTTGCAAGAGCCTTCCCATTCACCTAAAACACAAAAAGGGATCAAGTTAGTTTCTTCTCTTAGACTTGCTAAGACATCCCTTTATATATCCTTCTCTATTACAATACCATGGTCTACAAACTGACGAAATTGTAGATGGGTAACTTTCCATATCCAGAACCTTTCCTTGTAAGCAAGGTTTCTTATGTGATTTTGAAGGTTCCATCCTGATCCTGAACCCTACTCAGCATAGTACTTTTAATTCTCCCCTACTTATTAGATTAGGCCCAGATAAAAGTGGTTTATGCCAACCTGCAGGTCTAGTTCAATCCACTATTATTTGCTTGAAATCTAGAAATTGTTGAAAATAAAGAGCTCATGATAAATTACATACTGCTTTATTAATAAAAACAAAATCATTTGAAGAGCCGAAACTTTTCAATAGGGGTGAAAGGATGTAGTGGGTGTACACTGCTTTGATCGGAGATGCTAGGTTCACGTCAAGAACTTTCTCTAGCACAACCTGGCATGTGGAGAGTGAACACTGAACACTTCTTTGATTGATCATGTTGGTTCTCTGTTTTAGATAAATCTACATTCATACTTACTTACTCGAAATAAAAAATCCAAAGAGAAATATATATATATATATATATATATATATATATATATATATATATATATATATATATATATATATATATATATATATATATATATATATATATATATATGCAGGCACATCTTCGAAATGGATAGGCATGTGACATGGGGCGTTTTAACTTATTATAGTAGAAACTCCAAGGCGGAATGGATAGGTTTATTTGCATAGTAGTTTCTGGTCCTCCCATTCACTTCCACTATTTGCCTTTCCTGCAGTTTCAAAAGGATTTTGAATTTATTAAACCTGTAAGTTTGCTTGCTCTTATATCTTAGTAGTTGTCAATTCTTATTCTACTTAGTGATCTCAATGATCTCTTGAGCACTCACTTTCCCATCTGCTTGAATAATATGATCTAGTAGAACTAGATTAGAAGAAACTTGCATAGTTAGCGGCTCCCGGTTATTTAAAACAACCTCAATCGCAGGTTTCACACAATAAAATTGACTTTTCAGGGGGTGCGGAGGGTATGTTCTTACTTACTTGCATATGCTCTAAACCATGGTTTGGCCACTAAGTTTGACCGTCCAACTTGGCTAGGATGGAATGCCCTACTCACATAATCTTAGTTGGAAATGTTTGAAATGTCCAAAATGGATAGGGTCATAAACATTATCCCCTACTTGTTGTCGGGGATTGGAAAAAAGGTAGGAATTTGGGATCAATTTGGATATGATGGAAATGCACCATATCCCTCGAATGAACAAGCCTTGTCTACAAAGGAAGTTCAAATGTGTTTATTGGTCAGTGTCAATTTAAGCCATTTTAGGACATCCATTCAGGGAGAAGCCAACCCACAGGAACATGAGAGAGCACTACAACATTCATAGCTAATCCTCTCAAATAAAGAAGTTTTATTTCTAACTCGTCTAGGTTGGCTTGGTATGCCACATGTACTTCCAATAATCCCCAAGCCCAGTTCTTCTTTAAAGTTACTTGTTCTAGATCCCATGTTCCTAGGAAGCAGGTTGTGTTTTGTGTGTTACTTGTTGACGTTAATAATAAGGAGGTTGTAGATGAGTTTAAGACCCACGGGATTAAGTACTTTCCATATGGACTTACATAAGGTATTATAGCTTTGTCCACGCACTAAGTTCATATAGGTGTTCAAGCCTTAGAGTGAAAGCCATTTTTGTTAGTTTGGTTGGTTCTAAACATCAAGTAGTAAATAAAACACATCATCATAATTCCCCTAACTTATTCTCCACCCATTCAAAGTTTATGAGCAGAGAATTCCCCTTTCAAGCCAACATACCCACAACATACCTATTGATAGAGGTAGGTGTAGTATCTATCCCATTTCACTGCATGAAAGACGCTTAGATCAACAAGGACTCCTGCTGGCTAGGACTAACTACTATGATTTTATTAGAAATATCTATTATATTATTAACTAGACTAGCTTCGATATAGGTCCATTTTATCCTTTTTACACTAATAGATATAGGGTATATTAGCTATAGATGTAATTATTTTATTCAATATTTCCACACCTTTTGTCATTTCTTATAGCCAATAAGAAAACAACCACTTTGTCCCTCAAGCAAGAGAGAAAACCCATGCCATAAAGAGAGTAAGTACGACAAGGTGTGCCATGCAGAAATTGATAATGATGGGTAGGGGCTATATATTTAAGAAAAGTGTACAACATGCAGATCCATAACTATATTCAATTTGCAAGGAAATATTGGAAATGGATTCAAATATTCTAGACTCGGATCTACTAGGACTCATGTTTCTGACAAAAGTTGAAGAATTGTGTTCCCAAAAGATTATGGAACTTTATCAAGTAGAAAGAGACTAAATAAATATCAAAATTTCATTCCACATTGTAAACAAAATTCCTTTATTTCATGCATAGACATTGGGAAAATGAAAATATTAATTAGCTTAAAAACCCTGAAATAATAAATATTTTACTTAAAATCCTTAAAAATAAGATCATTCAAAAAAAAAATCTCATGATTATCACTTACCTCACTTAAATTTTGTTGAAAAAACATAATCTCATAATTATCCTTATGACTAGTTGGAAATTTTTCAAATAATCAAACAAAAACATTAGTGTGTCTAGCTACCCAATAAAAGCTCCCACTCTTGTGTGCACCAACATTATCATTTAGATTTATTTATTTTGTATTTTTTCTTTCCCAGTTCTATGGTTCAATATATCTTAAAAGTTACAGAGATCTAGTCATTTTTATAGGTCATTGAGTTGGGATGACTAAAATTACTAGATTATTGGGGATGGGTCCTCTCGGGATCAATTTTGGGGTTAAAAACCTAAGTTTTGGGGCAGAAGGCCTGAATTTGTATAAAGAAATGTAAAGTCTCCACATTTTGTGGTCACGGAGCGCGAAGATATCTAGATAGGTTGTGTCTGTTTTGGAGATCTGGCCTTGGTATGCGGACCATGGGATTTTATAAAAAGGAGGTCTTAAGAGGAGTCTAGGGGAGAGTAGAAGAAAAGGGAGGTAGAAGTACTTGATGAGTCTATAAAAAGCTAAGAGCGAGAGTCTTAGTGTAGGAAGAGGCTCTATAGCTGAGTGCGCAGAGGCCTAGGGTAGAAGTCTGCAGCTAAGTGCGCAGACCCTTGAAGCTATATGTGCAAGGTGGATAGAGTCTGTATTGGTAATCTAAATCATCAATAAAGAGAAGTATTCTAAAATTATTGTGTACTTTCCATTTGTGTATGCGTTATTTTACTTCTGTTACAAATGTTGCAATTATGCTATGTTGAATACTGGGGTTATGAATTAATGCTATATTGATGCGTGAATCTATGTATTTCACTTTGTCATATGAATGCACGTAAGAATATATCTTTACGCAAAGATAACTGTAACATGTGTTAAAGTTAACCAATACTTAAGATAATCTGGGTAGACATAGAAGTAACACTAATTACAGAAGCGTGTAAGTACCTGATCTATCTATTTATGATCTGTGAAGGATGATCAGAGACTTTTGTGGAGGCTCCAAGGATGAATAAGAGAAGTACATTGATAAGCCCTAAAGGTCTTATCGATCTGCATGAAGGCAGAGCAAAGGTTTAAACATCGACATCAGAGCCATCTCAGGGTGCAGAAACTTGGTTCCTGCATCCCCCCATACTGCTTCGGGTGAGACTTCAGTCTGCACTCTGTGGATTGATGCCGAAAGGGCTAGTAGTGTAGGGATTGTCTTGGATACTTAACACTGAACCTAGGTCAGGGCCCATCAAGCCAACAAATGGTTCCATTTTTGGGAACGAGATCTGCATAACGATATGTGTGATATCGTATCATTGGAATCCAACTAAGAAAGAGATCGAAAACTGGTTTGATAGAAAGATCCAGGAATTCGCAGCACAAGAGAACAAGAATCCGCGATTGACGAAAGAACAGTGGTTGGATAGTAGATATATGTACACAGAAATACACAAATTATTATTCTGTTCCTTCCCAGTTGAGTTATATGAGTGGATCGTGAAGTTGGTAGACAGCCAAGGAAGGTTGAGGCTTGACAATCGATTGTTTGGACACCGGAGTTAGTACGGAGATTGGAAGCCTCTAAAGATAAGATCACACACATTCTCGACCATTGACTCGACCGCATCATAGGAGGATTTGTGACAGAGTTCGCGGTCGATACTTCTATCAGTTACAATGAAGACGCCACTTCTTTAAAGGACCGCGAGGTAAGTATTTGAAATCACTAAATACTTGGATTAAGATGCTCTTGTGTGAAAATAGGGTCATGTGGTTACCTTGATGTTTGGAGCCACGTGAAGTGGAAGGTCTTTCAGGGACGGAGGAAGAAAAGGTCCTGAGTATATCCCGCTGATCGAGCCTACTTTGAGTAACGACGAAGGAGAAGTGCAGTCTTCTCCACCGAGCATTGTTCAGCTGATAAGACAAGGGTTTATATGAATATCTACACCACATCCATCCTTGTTCCATCCATCCACACCACCTCCATCCTTACCCCCACTTCTCACCCCATCACCCACACCGCCTCCATCCTTACCCCCACCTCTCACCCCATTGCCCACACCTCCAACACTGTTCAACATGGCGAACTCCATAAAGCTACCTGTATTCAAGGGCATGGGAAATGAAGATCCAGATCGGTTTTGGTTCATCATGAAGGTTGTATGGGAAGCTCAGGGTATCATAGACGACCAAATGAAGAAAGCCACATAGGTTAGTGCTTTGCAGGACCGCACACTAACGTGGTACATTAAGTACAGTACTGATAACCCAACGTCCGCGTTTGCAGATATCCAGACTGCCTTGAATAGAGAATTCAGTAGACCAAAGTCTCAAGCGCAATCAATTGTGGGATTCAAGGAGATCATGTTGAAGCCTGAGGAGATGCCTTGGGATTTGGATCAAATATTGAAGTGTACGATCCATGTAGCCAACATGAACCTAATTAATGGGAAGCACCATGAATGGTTCATGGCCTCGCTCCTGCCCTGCCTAAGGGTTGCGCTATCACAACAGAAGATTGGGATCCAAGCAGAATCTCTGGAAATCGCGATGAGACTGCATGAGACACCAATGTAGGATGCTAATATGGGGGTTTAGCAGATTCATGCGCAATTGCAGAACCTTTGCCTTGAAATGAAAAGTCTGAAGAAGGAAAAAGCAGCTTTACCAGAGGCGTGAAAAGAAGTTTGGTGCCTAAAATGCAAATGTCAAGGGCATGACAAGGATCATTGTCTAGTCTTTGCAAACTATGTTGCAGTAGGGGGACCAATGCCTCTACGGTTGGAGACTGTGGCAGGGCCAAGTGCAGGGCCCACGCTATGGTGCGTTATATGCCAGGTGGTATGGAAACATGCAACTGACAATTTCCATTTGCTGCAAAAATTCGTACAAACACCACAGCAGCTCTGCTGCAATTTCTGTCAATCGGTAGGTCATGACAAGCAAAATTTCCGTAGTTGTGAATTAATGATGGACAAGACACCTGCATACAGGGTGTAGGCAGAAACATGACCTCCAGACCAAGGAGTTGGGGGAGCATGAGGTGAGTATCAAGGGTGCGGCCGAGGCTGAGGGCAGGTTATTTGTTACAATTATGGAGGACCAGGACACTACGCGAGGGATTGTCTGAATCCGATGTGACTCTCATGCTACTACTGTACTCAATTCGACCATGCGACTGAGGATTGCCCTATATTGTTGGCTAAGATTCACAAAAAGGGGGCACAGCCTCCCCAGTCGAAGCAGAACCTCCAAATGATGAGGGTTGAGCCTCGCGAGGAAGACCCTAAGGTAAACATTATGCTGTGAAGCGGAACCATGACTAGGGAGGATAAAGGGAAGCATCCTGCAAAAGGTGAATGGGTCCACAAAACACTAGAAAAGGAGGCTCGGTTTGATTTTGAGGCTGCGAAAGAAACACTTATAGAAGAAAAGAAAAGATTCGTTGAGGCCTGTACCTCAGGAAGTTAGGAGAAAACAGTTGAAGAAATGGAACCATCCATGATTACCATGTCCTTGGAGACCTACATGAAATTGCTCCATGATAGTAGGGCTATGAAGGGCTTGTAGGAATTGATCAATTGGTGCACTGGCAAGGACGACACTATTGGCGAACTGCACGTAGTTGGAAAGCTTGGCAAGCATAAGGCAAGGACTGGGTCTGAGATGAGACTCACAACGCAGATAGGGGAATACGAAATGGACCAAGTTATCTTGGATCTAGGGTTCGACGTGAATGTTTTTCCAAATAAAACATGGGAAAGAATGGGGAGACCCGCACTCCAGTGGTCTCTGATCCAGTTAAGGATGGAGAATAAACAAAAAATTATCCTGATGGGGAGGCTACAAGGGGTGATAGTTGACATCGAAAGCGCGAGTGCACTTGTGAATTTTAAGGTAATAGAGATTGTGGATGATAGCAATCCCTACACTGTTCTCCTTGGAATCGATTAGGCCACTAACATGAATGGGGTAATCAACCTGAAGAAGAGAAAAATGATATTTGAAAAGAAGTCAATCCGTGTAGTGGTGCCACTGGATCCTGCGGAAGGACCACACTATACAGAACCAGTTCGTGATTATGAAAGTGATGACGATTTGGACCAGATTTACAAGATAACGATGCGAGACCAGGATTGGGTAAATATGACAGCAGATGGGCGTATCGCATGGGACCGTGAGAACTCCTACACATTAGATTCAGATGAAGAATTAGAGCACTAGAAGAACCAACTACATGAAGTATCTACGTTGTGTTGTAATATGATGACCAAGTCATTGCAATGCGTGTCATTGAAAGTAAGGAATCTACCTCACTATGATGGGCTAACAGATGTTGATCGCTTTTTGGATGCATTTGAGAGAGAAGTGCTGGAGAAGCATCGCTTCCAGGCCTTGGACTGGGTACTGCGCGCTACACCTGCAATATGGTGGGTTACACACATGGATAATTTCGGTGATTGGCGCGACTATAGGAGGATGATGAGAATACGTTTTGGACAGCCAAAAGTATAGATGACAGACAAGTATGATGGAAGGGATGATCCGCGTGATCACCTGGCCAAATGGACTAAGGCTTATGGAGTGAAGCCCCAACCTGAATGGGTGCATCTGTTTTGTCATACCTTGGATGTCATACCAATGAATTGGTACTTGGAAACAAAGCTCTGCCATGGCACTGAAGAAGGGGACATCTTGCGCAAGGGGTTTATAATGATGTTTAGCTTTGAGGATGGGTTTGACTGTATTGACGTTGCGATACAAGAGGTTAAAGTAGCGATCTTTAGGATACCGCGGGATCCTTTGGACCTGATTCAACCTGATTGGACTACCTAGCTGAACCACGCGTTGGAATGCTATAACGTGAATGCTGAAGAAGAATATGAGGATCCCAAAAATATTAACATTCCGAAAACCAAGGATCACTGCGAGGTTGAAATTCCACAGATAGAGGATCCAGACATAACCCCATCGCTGAAAACTTGGCAGGTCAACATTGGCACAGAGGCGGAGCCAAAATTTGCAAAGATTGGGAATTATTGGGACGATGCGACAATAGACAAGGTCGTTGATCTCCTCCACGAATATCAGGATTTGTTCCCCACAAAGTTTTTTGATCTGAAGGGAATAATAGGAGACCTGGGTGTCATGAAGATCACCCTAAAACCAGACGTGAAACCTGTAAAACAAAGACCTTACCACTTAATCTGAAGTATAAGGAAAGGGTCTGCGCTGAGTTAGATATGATGCTCGTAGCAGGAATTATTGAACCAGTGGAAGAATCTGATTGGGTAAGCCTGATAGTGGTTTCGGAAAAGAAATAGAAAGAAGAAATAAGGAAATGTGTGGATCTCCCGAAATTGAATGACGCTTGTGTGCATCATCCTTTCCCAACCCCATTCACTGACGAGGTCCTAGATAATGTAGGTAGCCAAGAAGCATACTCTTTCACTGATGGGTTCTTTGGGTACAATCAGATAAAAATCGTGCCTGAGGATAGAAGCAAGACAACCTTAATGACTGAATCGAGATGTTTTCAGTACACCGTAATGTCTTTTGGGTTGAAGAATGCGCCAGCAATCTTTTCATGCATATTCATTGTGGCATTCAAAGACTTCATTCATAAATTTCTGGAGGTATACTTTGACGATTGGATAGTGTTTGGATTGGTCAAGCGCCATGTGGCAAGTCTACGCTTGATGTTAGATACATGTCGGAGATACCAAATCACGCTCAATCTGAAGAAGTGTCTGTTTTGTGTCCCTTTTGGGATCCTGCTGGGTCATGTGGTATGTAGACAAGGATTGATGGTAGACCCTGTGAAGATTGCAGTGATAATCAACTTGGAGGCACCGAGGAATGTGAAACAATTGCACACAACTCTAGGGCATACCGGATAATATAGAAAGTTCATCAAAAGCTATGCCCAGATCACCACGCCTATGGAGAAATTTTTGAAAAAGGATGCTACATTCTGTTGGAATGATGAATGTCAGAAGAGCTTGGATGTGCTAAAAGAGAAAATGGTCATCGCGTCGATCCTAGTCTTCCCAGACTGGAAGAAGGAATTTCATGTGCACATGGACGCATCATGTATTATGTTGGGGGTCATGTTGCAAGTAGGAAGCTGTCTAAAGCAGAGAAAAATTATTCCATGACAGAGTGCGAAGGATTAGCTATGGTGTACGCGCTCCAGAAGTTCAGGCACTATTTGTTGGGTGGACACTTTAAGATGTATACAGATCATTCCACATTGAAGTACCTGGTCAAAAAGCCTGTGTTGGGGGGGGGGGATATGTAGGTGGCTGTTGTTGTTCCAAGAGTACGAATTTGAAGATATTGTGAAGCTAAGACGACTAAATGCGGGACTTGATCATCTGTCGCGCATTGAAATGAGAGAGGAACCTACTAATTTGGAGGAAGGGCTACCTGATGCAGAACTCTTTGCAATACGTGTTGCAAACAGTCACTTTGAAGATATCATCCACTTCCTGATGACAGGATCGGCTCCAGAATGTTATACAAGTCAACAGAAGAAGGAACTAGTAGTGCGCGTAATAGACTTTTCTATCATTGCAGGGCACTTGTACAAAATGGGGTCAGATGAAATATTGTGATGTTATGTGCCTGACTTTGAACGAAGCAGCATCCTCGTTGAGGCTCATAGAGGAGTTGTAGAAGGACATTATGCAGGGAAAACAACAAAACGGAAGGTTCTACGTGCTGGGTTGTGGTGGCCAACCCTACATAAGGGTTCAAAAGCATATTGTAGGGCATGTGACGCATGTCAAAGGACTAGCAGGCCGTTGTGGGGGGATGAACTACCTCTAATACCGCAGGTGACCTTACAACCATTTGAGAAATGGGCGATTGACTTTGTGGGTCCAATTTAGCCTCAAGGAAAGAAGATGGGTGCATGGTACATCATCACCGCGACTGAGTACTTGACTAGGTGGGCGGAGGTGCAGCCTGTGAAGGACTGTACAGGCATGACAGTAGCAAAGTTTATTTTTGAATATGTGTTGACAAGATTTGGCTATCCAAAGATCTCGATGAGCGATCGCAGTATGCACTTTCTTAACGAACAATCAGGGCGTTGACATAATAATTTCAGGTGTATCATCAGAAAAGTATGCCTTATCATTCGTGGGCTAATGGGATGGTGGAAGCATTCAACAAGATACTGGAGAGCGCACTAACGAAGGTCTACAATGCTCAGAGAAACAACTGGGATGTGCGCGTACCCTCGGTGCTATGGACTTACAGAACAACCTGCAAGAAGGTGACTGGGAAAGTGCCTTTCAGACTCATGTGTGGCGTAGAAGCTGTGATGCCAATGGAATACATTGTACCTAGTCTATGCATAGCGGCACCCACAGGAATGTTAGACTGCGGAGCCTTGGAAGAGAGGCTCGCACAGCTAGCAGAGCTTGAGGAGGACCGATTTATAGTTGGATTTCATCAACAAGTTCAAAAGTAGCGCAAAACGGCATGGAACGATTGGCACATCAAATTGCACACCTTCAAGGTAAATGATCTGGTCTTGTTATATGACAGTAAATTTTATAAATTTCTAAGGAAATTTAGGATGCATTAGCTAGGGCCACATGTCATCACAGAGATTACCGATGGTGGGGTAGTTCAACTGGTTAAATTGAATGGAGAACCCTTCCCATGGAAGGTAAATGGCAGCCAATTGAAGCCATACACAAGTGATCCAACTAGGTGACTATATAAGGGAAGCATAGTCTTAGCACTCCAGGCAGTTGAAAGGAAGCGCAGGACTATAAAATACACTTCCTGGGTCGGAGATTTGCATGAACGCAGAACTGCGTAGAACAAAGATATGTCACAAAGCCCACAAAAGCATGTAGGGAGTTGTGTTACCAAGGGAAAAACCATGTAGGATAGCCGGAAAGTGATGATTAAAGTCACTATTCATGATTTGACGATGAAAAAACGGCCAAAGGGAGCGGGAGGCGGCATTTAAGTTGGAATTTATGGACCAGATCTTTGAAAATCTTTCGCCAATCTAACATTAATGAACCGATTTTGGGGGGAACAGTCGGATTTGAATTTGAAAGTACCTATAAATTGCAGGTGGTTGCCCAGCGAAAAACACTTGGCATTTTGAGAATTGAGTTGTTGAGCTCTCAGGTGCACATGAACCATGAAACCTTTGAAGTTTTTCTAGCAAGTTCCATATTTGAGACATTGCCATAGGCGACACAAGAGTTGTTGCATAGGATCATGTTGACGCCCACAGAAGCTATGAGCATTGAAGAAGTGAGGGAGTTGTTCCAGAGGTGACAATGGCAGAAGCGCATAAGCACCTGATCTATATATTTAGGGTCTGTGAAGGACGACCAGATACTTTCATGGAGACTCCAAGGACGAATAAGAGAAGTACATTGATAAGCCCTAAAGGGCTTATCGATCTGCACGAAGGAAGAGCAAAGGTCTAAACACCGACATCACAACAATCCCATATTGCTTTGGTTGAGACTTCAGTCCGTGCTCCACAGATTGATGCCGAAAAGGCTAATAGTTTAGGGATTTTCTTGGATGCTTAAATATGAACCTAGGTCAGGGCCCATCAAGCCAACATAGATACCACCCTCAAAACATTCAAAAGCCTCAACAGGTCGACAATGGTTCCACTAAAGATGCCCTAAATTTAGTATGATATAATCCTTAGGTAACCAATCTCAAACACATCGTTGGTTAATTTATGTTGTTTGATGTTTATTGAGTTTGAGTTTTATCATGAAACTACTAGAAGCATACTAGCATGGGCGAGTTGATTATCTTGATAACAATGTTATGGTTTGATCTAGTCCTTGAAAGGAACTTATAGTTGATGGTCTGATCTGGATTTAAACAGGAACGCAACAAATTACAGAGATAACCATATACACAAAGATGCAGCGGAAATAATACTTCATTTCATTAATGGAAAATACTGAAATATGCTTACAACCAGAAATGGAAATAAACCAGCTAGGGCGATGGTAGCTTATCTCTGAGAAGAGATGTGGTGGCTACATCCTCTGAACTGTGTTACAATGAGGCTCGAAGGCCTATTTATTGTTGAAAAACAATGGAAAACCCTTAACATTCCAAAACCTAACCGTAGGAGATGAAACGCCAAACTGTGGGCCCCATTTGGGTAAATTGGTACATCAACTTCCCGGGGTCGTAACTTTGGCATACGATCTCCGTTTGATGAGTACAATAGCTCGTTAGAAATATCTATCCGAGCACTACCACTTTGGGAAGGGAAACATCGGTCCATGGACCCATGTTGCCCCCAGATTTCCCAGAAAACGTCGTTTAGGGCCTCAAAATGGCTCCAGAAGTTCAGGACCCGAAAAACTGCTAAAAATAGTTAGTTGTGCTACAATTAAGGAAACTGAAAATGTTGAGAGAAACAATGGTGGGGGTCCAGGTGGACTTGGCAGGTGGCCACCAATATCCACCTGGATTATTCCTCCCCCCTTAGGAAGCAATGGTCACCATTGCGTTGAGTTCCTCCATGAGATGAGGAAACTTTTTCTGAACTTGTTCCCTGGTGAGCCACTTGCCCTGCTGAAGGAGTTGGCCTGCTTTGACAACTCGATACAGTTGGATATTCTGTTGGCGAGTGTTCTTGATCTGTGCATCCATGATCTGATCAGTTGCAGCTTGTTCCATGCAATCTGGATTTAATTCTGTGGGTTTGAGCTGTTCTGCAATGTCGGATGTGTCTAGCAATGATGGAAAGTATGGCCGAAGGTAGTCCACATTGAACACTGGGTGCAGGCCAAGGAATGGGGGAATGCTGAGCTCAAATGCATTGTCTCCCATAGCCTTAGTAATGGTGTAAGGACCATATCGGAGTGGTCTCAATTTCCGATAGGCTCCAGTAAGGCATTCCTTTTGCAAATGCAACCAGACTTTGTCACCCACTTGAAACTTCTGTGGCACCCGATGTTGATCATGTCGCTGCTTGTACTTGGCATTTGATTTCTCAAGAATGTCATGGACCTACTGGCGAATATGTTGGATGCGCTCAATGAAGCTGGTGGCCTTATCTATTTCGGATTGGACATGAGCTGAATTTATGTGAGTAGCTGCAAGTGGCATGGCCACATCAATGGGGCATAGTGGCTGGAATCCCAAACCCACCTGAAAAGGGCTATGGCCGGTGGAGCTGTGAAGAGCTCGGTTGTAGCTATGCTGAACATAGGGGAGGCTCTCATCCCATGTGCGTGGATGCTTTGAGTTATACATGCGCAGAATGTGCACAATCATCCTATTGACAACCTCTGTCTGGCCATCAATTTGAGGATGGAGGGCTGTGGACTTCATGAGTTTGGTGTCCAGCATTGACTAGAGACTGGACCAAAATGTGCTGAGAAACCGACTGTCCCGATCTGAGATGATAGACTGTGGGATCCCAAAGTGCACCCACACTCGTTCAAAGAAGAGTTTAGCAGTGGCTTCTGTTGTGATATTCTTCTTGCAGGCCGCCATAATGGCCATCTTCGAGAACCTGTCGACGACCACAAAAACACAGTCATTTCCATGCTTAGTGGAAGGAAGTCCTGACACGTAATCCATGGAGATGGATTCCCAAGGTCAACTAGGGGTAGGAAATGGGGTATAGAGGTCGTGTTTCTTAATGGTCGGTTTGGCAATGGCACAGGCAGTACATGATCTGATGTACTTCCCAACATCCTGTCGAAGATTCAGCCAATAGAAATAATTTTGCAGTACTGCCACTGTTTTCTCGACCCCGAAATGCCCAGCAGCCCGATTGTAGTGTGCTTCCCAAATCATCTTGGCACGCTCGCTTGAAGGAACACAAAGGTGACCCAGGTGGCATAACAGGGCATCCTGGAGGTGAAAATCTGGAACATGCCGACCCTCCAAGAGTGTCTGGTATGTGTGGCCGAATTCTGGGTCACTTTTGTAGAGAAGTGGCCAATCAGAAGTCTCGTGCCCACAAGAGTTGAGCACGGTGGTTAACGCCATGATTAGTGGTCGACTGAGGCAATCTGCAACATTATTGGTGCTGCCCTTCTTATACCTGATATTCAAGTGGAATTGTTGCAGGTATGTAGACCACTTCTGATGGCGATCATTCTGCAATTTCCCTTGGGTCTGTATGAACTGCAGGGGTCGGTGGTCTGTGTGGATGATCGTTTCCTTCCCCAAAATGTAATGCTTCCAATGTCGGTAGGCCTGTACAATGGAATACATCTCTTTATCATAAGTGGGGTACTTCTAGACTGTGTCTGAAAGTGTTTCACTTTGATATGCCACTGGATGTCCATGCTGAGTAAGGACTGCCCCAATAGCATAGTCAGAGGCATCTATCTCGACCTCAAATGGTTGTTGTAAATCTGGTAATGCGAGCACTGGTGCCGTGCAGAGACGATCCTTCAACTCCAGGAATGCCTTCTGTTGAGATTCAGACCAAAAGAATTTTGCTTTCGCCCCTCCCTTGGTGACTTGACTCAAGGGCCGAGTAATATGAGAAAACCCCAACACGAACCTGTGATAGAAGTTGGCAAGACCTAGAAAGCTGTGGAGTTCTGTTAGAGTGGTTGGAGATGGCCAATCCCGAATGACTTGGATCTTGGTTGGATCGACATGCACCCCCTGTTCATCAATGATGTATCCTAGATACTGAACCTGGGTCATGCCAAAAGTGCATTTCTCCAAATTGGCACATAGCTTGTGTTGCTGCAGTGTTTGGAGAACCTGTCGGATGTGGTGGAGGTGCTCTTCCCAACTCTGGCTGAAGATCAGAATGTCATCCAAGTATACTACTACAAAGAAGTTGGTGAATGGCCGCAAGATGTCATCCATTAGCCTCATGAAGGTTGCAAGAGAATTCCTCAATCCGAAAGGCATAACCAACCATTCGAAAAGGCCCTCCTTGGATTTGAAGGCAGTCTTCCACACATCAGTGGGTTCGATTGGTACCTGGTGATATCCTGACTTCAAATCGATCTTGCTGAAATATTTTTCCCCATTTAGTTGGTCCAGGAGGTCATCAATCTGCGGGATCGGGTACCTATTACAGACAGTGATCTTGTTCAGCGCCCGATAGTCAATACAGAGTCTCCACATCCCATCCTTCTTCTGTACCAACACGATCGGGCTCCCACAAGGCGATGAACTCGGACGGATGTGACCTTTCTGCAGGAGCTCCTGAATCTGCCTCTTGATTTCATTGTTCTCCAGAACGGAGCGCCGATAAATTGGTCCATTGGGTAGCGGCGCACCTGGGGTCAGATCGATGGAGTGCTTGACCTGACAGTGCAGAGGAACCCCTGCAGGGGAGGTGAAGATGTCCTCGTACTCCTCCACAACCTTGTCCATATGTAGTTGTCGTGCAGAGGGATGTCGTTTGGAGGCCGCGGCCACCGTCTTCTTCTTTCCTTGAGGGCGTATCATTAGGAAAACAAATTTCCTGGTTTTGGAAATGATCTTACTGCATTGTTTTGCAGTAATCAAAGAGATGGCGGTAGGTGGTGCTACCTCTGGTATCCTGTACAACTTATCTCCCAGTGTAATAATAACAACACGGGGCCTTGATTCATACATAGCATGTCGCTTCCACAAGTATGGTTGTCCTAATAATACATCACAAACTTCAAGGGGAGCAATGTCACACAATACCTCATTCGTGAAGGGCTTGATGTTGTATGGAAGGCGACACTGCTGGCTCACGCGAAGATCTCGACCTTGGTGAAGCCACCCAATGGTGTATGGTTGTGGATGTGCTGTGGTCGGTAAGCCCAACCGCTTCACGACCTCTGCCGAAATGAGGTTCTTTTGACTCCCGCTATCAACAATGAACTGTATCGAGGAGCCCTTTACCCACATCTGGGAGTGGAAGAGACGCTCCTCCTCCTCTGGATCTTCGGGTTCATTTTTCTGGATCTTGGCGGTAGCAGTAGTGGCGTTGGGATCTGCATCAATGATCTACTTCCCTTTTTCATTCCCCTTATCGGGTTCTGACTCAGAGTCGGAACATGCATCTGATTCTGAAACCTTTAGCTCAGCCACCAGTGACTGCTTGGCCCGACACTCACTTGTGTTGTGAGTGGAGCTCTTATGGAACTCACACCATTTTCCAGTGTCCCTTTTCGGCTTCGCGGCGTTGTTCTTTGCTTGCAGCTTCGGCGTGTTGTCTTGGGTTGTTCCGCCTTGGCTTTGTCCTTTGTTCTGTGGTTTCGGGGCACCTTTCCCCTGCTTTGGATTCGCAGATCCAAAGTGTCGCTTCTTTTGTTTAAACTTCTGCTTGACCTTGACGGCATATCGGTATGTTGCGCCAAGCGAGGAGATGTTCAGGAATTGTATTTCTTCCTGGATGTACTTGTGCAGGAAGCCATGGTATTTGAGTATCAAATGTTGCTCCGAATCCTTGATACCCAACTTTGTACAAAGGGTATGGAAAAGATTGGTGAACTCCGGCACATCTTGGTCCCTTCCCTGCCGCAGCGTGGTCCACTTTATGTATTCATCCTCATAGTTTCCAACAGGGTAGTACTGCTCCTTGATGGCATCCCGGAATGAATTCCAGGTGGGTGTGGCTGAAAATAGTGAGCCAGTACTTTCATCCTTCTGCTCACAGTAGGTTCCCCACCAGTCCTTGACGTGGGGGGCTGCTTTGAGAAGAGCGAAAACAATCTTTTCCCGACTCGAAATTCATGAACAGAAAAATAACCCTCTAGCAGATTTAACCATTTATCTACAGCATCTGCATTTATCTGACCCTCGAATATGGGGATTTCAAAATTAACTTGTACCTTAAAGGGCGTGGCGTTTCCAGAGTAGCTGCTGGAAGCCGATGCGTCGCTTCTGGGTAGCCGCTGAAGGATCTGGGCAAAGCTATCCATCATCGCGTTCCGTTGTCGCTCGAGGGCTTCTTCGAGCAAGATTTTGATGGGATATCCTGCCCCCTCATCTTTCTTCTCATCCACCATGGGAGGCTGTCGGGATTTGCGAGGCTGGTCTTGCAAAGGTTCGACCAGTTCAAGCCCTAACTCCTTATATCCCGACCTTGTTGGGGACATGCAAAGAAAAACAGAGAAAAAGTAGACCGCTCTGATACCACTGATTTGGATTTAAACAGGAACACAACAAATTACAGAGATAACCATATACACAAAGATGCAGCGGAAATAATACTTCATTTCATTAATGGAAAATACTGAAATATGCTTACAACCAGAAATGGAAATAAACCAGCTAGGGCGATGGTAGCTTATCTCTGAGAAGAGATGTGGTGGCTACATCCTCTGAGTTGTGTTACAATGAGGCTCAAAGGCCTATTTATTGTTGAGAAACAATGGAAAACCCTTAACATTCCAAAACCTAACCCTAGGAGATGAAACGCCAAACTGTGGGCCCCGTTTGGGTAAATTGGTACATCAACTTCCCGGGGTCGTAACTTTGGCATACGATCTCCGTTTGATGCATACAATAGCTCGTTAGAAAGATCTATCCGAGCATTACCACTTTGGGAAGGGCAACATCGGTCCATGGACCCATGTTGCCCCTAGATTTCCCAAAAAACGTCGTTTAGGGCCTCAAAACGGCTCCAGAAGTTCAGGACCCGAAAAACTGCTAAAAATAGTAAGTTGTGCTACAATTAAGGAAACTGAAAATGTTGAGAGAAAAAATGGTGGGGGTCTAGGTGGACTTGGCAGGTGGCCACCAATATCCACCTGGATCATGGTCAAAATTTCACATTCCTTTAATTTTTTTATCTTTACATATAACAAATATCTTTATGTTATAGCCTCTAGCTAGATATATACAGTAATTGCCACTTAGAAGTTGGATGCCATCATTGTGGAGCTTGAGCTTACTCAACTTACCTTTGTTTGAGTTGAAAATGTCATTAGATCTCATTATATCATCCATTGCAAAGAATGAATCCAATTTACCTTTGTTTTAGTTAAAAATGTGATTAGATCTTGCTATATCATCTTTTGTAGAGAATGAATCCAATTTCTCAGAGTCCATTTGCTTGAGGTATAACAAAGCTACTTTAATTCATTAAACTTAATTTTCATATTATGTTGGCTTATTATGATTCTACAGGCCACATCTGCATTGGAAAAGGGGCATATTTAATTAAGTGTGGAAGGAGAGGGAAGCTTCAATTCCGTCCTTTCAAACTTTCTAAGGTATGTAATAAAATTTTAAAAAAATTCTCGATAGAATGTTGTGCTTTAACTTTTTCTTTTGATAATGGATTATTTATGTGATCTTCCCTCTCTCACGCATAACCAGAGTCCAGACATACATGGTTTTTGGGGATATGTGGACAATGGACAGATTTAGGCTGACCATTTATCTAGAAATTTACAATGTAGGAGATCAGGAATTTACAGTTGAATATTTCCTTGCCACTAAATTAGAGTTGCAGAGTTAGACTCCTATTTTTTAGGCATATACCTCACTTTTAAATCAATTCATTGCTGACTATGTATAAATCTTCCATGGGAGGGAAAAGAGTGATCACTACCATTGCTTAATCTTTCTTTGACCAATTAAAAATTCCAAATTTGTATAAATTAGTGGCTCCTTGAAGAATCCCAAGAGTGGCGCTATTGTAGCAAAAATAAATTTGTTTATTTTGAGTTCTTCATTAGTGCATTGATAATATATTGTTTATTCCATACAATACCTCAACAATGTATGATCAAATTATAGTTAAGCCTGTCATAATATTTTGACATACCCTCTTTTAGAGGGAAACTAGAGTGTTTGTCAAGCTTGCACGTCACAATTGTATCATGCAGAGTTTACCTGGGACAAGTTTTGTGGATCTAAGCAGAAAGATATCTATTGGAATTCGAGAGGCAGCAATACTACAAAGTGGGAAAGAGGTTTCACAGTTAACCTGGCTTTCACATTATGGTTGGAGTCAATTTGTTGGCAAGATGTTGGATACCCCAACTTCCTTTTTATGACTCAGTGCAAGATTGAATTATTCGACATATTCCTCGCTTAATTTTCATTAAATGATTGGTTTTCTCAGAAGTGCTTCACACCTATAAACTTTACTAGATTTTTTCTTGGGTCTTCGGAGGTGGTTAGATTTTCAAAGAACACATGTACAATAAGACGAGAAATAATATGCCTGACTAATTTGAAGTTATCTCCCTGTGAATAGGGTGTTCCCATTCATAAACTTGATGACTCTCTCTACTTCTTTCTGGTGAAGAACTTTGGGACTTGCCATGAATCGTGAGACAATTCCAACCCCATAACTATAAATTTCTTATTTAAATCTATGCCCACTAGATTAGAATCTCCACAAGGAGAACTCCATTCTTGTTTCTAAAGAACCTGCAATCGACTTGTACCATGCTATTTAATATTTTCTATATTTATTCGCATCCTTGGTCTCTGACATAAATATGCAACAGGCTACCTTGCATTTTCTATACTAACACTCCTAAAAAATAACAAAGTATGCCCAAATCTATCATTTCAAATGATCTATGTAGCTCACCTTTTGGTTTTTCAAATATCGAAGTTGTTACCTATATTGATGAGATCTTCTACAACTGATACCACAGTGACAATATATGTTAGATTTTTATCCGTGTTGCTCTGAAGGTGTTTCTCCTTCAGTAGAGCAGTAATACACTGCAATTTCCATATAGGGGAGAAGTGTACCCAGTAGCAACCTTGGCCTGTGTGCATATGGGTTGAATGCACATTAGACTCTATCTGTTGTTTTGAAGGTGTTTCTCCTTCAACAATACTTCATCTCAGTAGATCCTTTTGGTCTACACCTTCAGTAGATGCATGCAACCTTGGGATACATGTTGTATATTATAGTTTTCCTATGAGAGTGTAGCAACGATGAAAGAAGTGCACCGATTTTAGGCATTTTGTGGTTGTTCTATGCAAGCATGCTTGTTTAGTGTTTCCCAAACTTAGATAGAGCCATATTTAGTATGCTTTTATAGTTTGAATTAGACACTCACTTTTCTTAATTTAGGTGTTTTTCTTAGTTTTGTTTTATGCATAGATTTATCTTTAAGAAAAGTGCACAGTAGAGAAGGGTTCTATATTTTGAGCACGGGACACACTTCTAGGTCGGAGGTACTCTATTCTAGGAAGCTTTTTCCATGCAGTCTAGGTGCTCTATCCGAGAATCCCAAGAGTGGCGCTATTGTAGCAATAAGAAATTCGTTTATTTTGAGTTCTTCATTAGCGCATTGACGGTATATTGTTTATTCCATGCAATACCTCAATAGTGTATGATCAAATTACAATTAAGCATGTCATAATATTTTGACTTACCCTCTTTTAGAGGGAAACTAGAGTGTGTGTCAAGCTTGCACATCATAATTGTATCATGCAGAGTTTTCCTGGCACAAGTTTTATGGATCTAGGCAGTCAGATACCTATTGGACTTCAAGAGGAAACAATACTACAAAGTGGGAAAGAGGTTTTGCAGTTAGCCTGCCTTTCAAATTATGGTTGGAGTCAGTTTGTTGGAAAGATGTTGGATACCCCAACTTCCTTTTTATGATTGATTGCAAGATTGAATCCTTTGACATATTCCTCGCTCAATTGTCATTAAGTGATGGGTTTTCTTAGAAGTGCTTCACATCTATAAACTTTACCATATTTGTTATTGAGTCTTTGGATGTGGTTATATTTTCAAATCACACTTGTACAAGAAGACGAGAAATAATATGCACAACTAATTTCAAGTTATCTTCTTGCAAATAGGGTGTTCCCTTCCATAAATGTGACGACTCGATTTTCTTCTTTCTAGTGAACAAATTTGGGACTTTTCATGAATTGTGAGACAATTTCAACCCCATAACTATCAGTTTCTTATTTAAAGTTATACCCACTAGATTAGAACCCGCACAAGCATAATTCCATTCCCATTTCAAAAGAACCTGCAATCGACTTATACCATGCTATTTAATATTTTCTGTATTTCTTCGCATCCTTGGCCTGTGACATAAAGACGCAACAAGCTACCTTGCATTTTCTATACTAATACTCCTAAACAATAATAAAGTAAGCCCAAATCTATCATTTCAAATGATCTATGCAGCTCACCTTTTGGTTTTTCAATTATTGAATTGGTTACCTATATTGATGAGATCATCTACAACTGAGTCCATAGTGACAATATCTGTTAGAGTTTTATCCATGTTGCACTAAAGGTGTCTTTTCTTCAGCAACACTACAATACATTGCAGTTTCCATTCAACAAAGAAGTGTACCCAGTAGCAGCCATGGTCTATGTGCAAATGGGTTGAATTCACAGTAGGCTTTATTTGTTGTTTTGAAGGTGTTTCTCCTTCAATAGTACTTCATGTCAACAGATCCTTTCAATCTACACCTTTAGCAGATGCATATAGACTTGAGGTACATGCTACAGATTCTAATTTTGCTGTAAGGTTATAACAACGATGAAAGAAGCGCATCGATTTTAGGCATCTTATGGTTGTTGTATGCAAGCATGCTTGTCTAGTGTTTCCCAAACTTATATAGGGTCATATTTAGTGTACTTTTATAGTTTGACTTAGATGCTCACTTTTCTTAATTTAGGTGTTTTTCTTAGTACTATTTTTTTTTTTTTCCGGTGGTTCACGTACACCCGTGGTCAGGGGGTGCAGGCTACGTCCACGAAATAACTAGGGCTGATCTCTAGGATCACACCCCTCGACCATCACAGACCTAACTCCAAGGGCTTCGGGTAGAATCGACCCTGTGACCTCCTGTTTTGGCGAGGCACGACTTGACCAGTTGGGCTAACCCTTGGGGCTGTTTTTCTTAGTACTATTGTATGCACAGATTTATCTTTAAGAAAAGTTCACAGTAGAGAAGGGTTCTATATTTTGAGCAAGGGATACTCTTCTAGGTAGGAGGTACTCTATTCTAGGGAGCTTATGTCATGCATGTTAGGTGCTTTATCGTAGACAGAGTTCCAAGTCCCTGTCTCCTTGATAGAGTCCCTTCCAGACAAGACACCAGTGGACAGAGTTCCAAGTCCCTAAATTTTCCAAAAACCCACCTAAGCCTAGCTATCTAGCCTAAAATCCTTTACATTCCAGTCATCTCTTGATTGTGATTTCATAGAGAGAGCCCTCTCTAGTTTGGTAGGGCTAGCTACCAAACTAAAATATTGGTCTATGGTTACCTCCATCGATCTCCTCATCATCCTGGGACATTGTGGAGGATAACATAGGGCATGAAAACTAGGGAGCGCCAAGGTGTTCTAGTGAATGTAAGGTTCCCAAATCATGGAAAAATGTAATGATAGTTGTGAGGTCATGACTGCCAAGGTGTGTTAGGGAATGCTAGGGCATGCTAACATGTGCTAGATAGTACGAAGACATGTCAAACAAGCTAAGTTGTGCCAAGTACTAAGGCATGGCAAGATGTACAAGGGTTCCAAGTCCCTACCTCCTTTTCTTCCATATGCTATCCACTTATGACATTTCATTTGCAATACTTGGTGCATTTGATAGTTATAGGTCATTTTGTAGGTTATAAACATCTTCGAAGTTTCACTTCTAATTAAGTATTCAACTGAACATATTGATTATCTTATACATATAACTGGTTTTCCCTCCACCCACTTTTCATAACTTCAATAACCATTAGGTAGGGACCTGTAGCTTTGATGTTGCTTTGCTTGTTTAGTAAAATATTGTCGAGACTTTAATTTATTGAAAGTTGTAGAATTTAGAATTTATGAATTATCAAGGTCTATTTTTTAAAAGTATAATTCTTTAAAGGGTGTTAGCTCAATGGAAGAGAACTTGCTTTACAAGCAGGAGGTTGGTGGTTTGATTCCATCGTGCCCTGACATCCATATGGAATGACGAAAATCAATTTTTGGCGACGAAGGCTCTTTTGACCATCACCAATGAGCTTTGGTGACATTTTTTGACCCTCACCAAAAATATGAAATAGTGACGGTCAACGAATGCCGCCATATATACGCATCAATAGTGATGACCCTCAAAGGTCTATAACCATAAATCATTGCTGTTGATATGAAATGGTGATGATTATTGTCTGTCATTATAGTCATTATTTGTGATGGACCTTGAATGTCACCACAACACCTATAATTCTAGAAATGCGGCTTTTGGTGACGATCAATGAACATCACCATATATATGAACCAATAGTGACGGCCATTAAAGATCCATCACAATAAATCATTTTTGTTCAGATGAAATGGTGACGGTCACTATCCATCATTATAATCAATATTCATGTCGGACCTTGAATGTCACCATAACACCTATACTTTTGGTGACACCACCTTTGGTGACATTCAATTTTTGGTGACCGAGGCTATGGTCCGTCACCATTGCTCATATGCAATGGTGACAGTCACTATCCATCATTATAAATCATTATTGGTAACGAACTTTGAATGTCACTACAACACCTATACTTTTGGCGACGCCACCTTTGGTGACGTTCAGTTTTTGGTGATGGAGGCTATGGTCCATCACCATTTCTCATATGAAATGGTGACGGTCCCTATCCATCATTATAAATCATTATTGGCAATAGACTTTTTATGTCACTATAATACCTATACTTTTGGTAACGCCACCTTTGGTGATGTTCAGTTTTTGGTGACGAATGCTCTTTTAACCATCACCAATGACCTTATGGTGACATTTTTCGCCCCTCACCAATGTCATTTTTTAGTGTAGCTTTGCAAAATGGGATACATACTTGCATTGGTTTTATTTCAGGATTCATATTACTCTTTAGAGGTAGGTCGTTGAAAAAATTACAATAAGCTATCGCTATCACCAAATAAGTTGTCATGAAGAATATTTGATTCTTAAAATATTTAGCCAACTAAAATAAAATTTCATTGCAAATTACCTCAACCCAATCAAATATAATATTCTTCTTGAAATAAAAATACAAGATATATAAGACTAAACTGGGTATGTGGTATGTTGAATTGCATCCCATTATATGCAAACAATTAAGAGAAGTGTTTGTAGGACTTTGCTAGCAGTAAGATATCAATAGATGAAAGGCTTGTTGGGATGTGCACTAATTGAACCATGGATTATCTAATAACATGCACACCCCTACTCTGAAATTTGAGGAAAGCATTTATTTCAAATACTTTAAGTTGAGTGTTTAGGTTTGATAGCTTCAACAAGATTTTGGAGTTAGAAGGACTGAGTTCTTTCCTTGCAAAGAAACTTTAATAATTATGATCTTAAAATCAAAATGACGGGCACAACAAAAAATAATTTCTCTGAAATCAAATTCCTTAGGAACACATCCAACGTTATCAAGACTTGTAAGCCAAATTATATTGTTAAGCTTCTTCTCGTGCATCAAATTCAAATATCATCGGTATGTTATTGACCAGTGGAAGTTTTAATCTTGTTGAGTGAGCGAATTAATTATATCCGTACAAAATAAATCCTCCTTTTGTTTACTTTCCATATTGTTTTATTCCTTCAAGGAACTTTGATATACACGTGTTATATTGAGGAGCTCTTTGGTGTTTAAAATATCAATTTTCAAATATCATTTATTAATATATCACTTCATCATGTACCACCTTTATCGGGACATGCGAGAATCATAATTGGGAGTTAATATTCTAGGAAAAGTCTTTCAAGGAATTAGGGGAGACTTGATTCACATAATTCCATATAACCACCTTTTACCTTGAAGTTAAAACTTTCTTAAATGAGCTCTAAATTAGCCTAAGAAAGAGAAAAATGGGTGTTTTTGTGAATTTCACTAAATGTTTTTTTTTGTAAGCTTGGTAGGACTACATATTCATCATGTCCAACTTCTCACCCCGATCAGAGGGGTAGCACAAGATTTGAACTCAAGACTTCTAGTTCGGTGAGACTTCATTTCTATGGTCATTGCCAAATTAGCTAACCTAAGCGGACGAATTTCACTAAATATAGCCTGTATGTGGAGAGACCAATTTTTGAAGAGTAAATGATATCATAGCCCGAAACATTCATTTTTGTGGAGAAAAGGTTATGGAGTTCCTTTTGCACAATAACAAAAAATGGTTAAGAGTAATGCAAAAACAATTGTATGTGGAAATGTAGAGTGAAAAATGTGTGGAGTGTGGAGTTCTTGTTTAGGTGATTTTTTTTTGCATAAGGTTTCAAAAATATAACTATGGAATATTTTTAGGAGAATAGAGAAGTATGAGTTGTTTGGGAGATTAATGAAAAATGATGATGGGTTACGAATGGTTTGGGTAATCCATGAAAACACATCAACAAATTCCCAGAATAATTTTTATGTGAAGCTATGGTAAGTATAAAATGCGGAGTTTGCACTAATTTTTTTCGCACATGCACAATGAGGATCCAACATATCCAATATTTGTTATCTGGGAAAAATCAAATGTCATGCAATGTGAAACACCCAAATACCTCCAGAAAATCTAGATATATGGAATCCTTAAATGTCATACAATGTGAAAATTTCATGATCCAAATATTCAATAAATATGAGATCAAGAAATAAATAAGAATAAAAAAATAAAAACTAAATGAAAATATAAAAAAAATTCAAAGTAAATAAAATAAAGAAAAAATAAAATTAGAGACATCTAGATCTAGATATATCTAGGATCTCGGACATACATGATACATCCATATCCATATATATCTAAAGACAAAATGTATCCTATAACAAATGTATCTAGGATATCTAGCATCTAGGACACTTGAAAAATCTTGCAATGTGAGAGGTTTGAATTCAGATATCCAATAACCTACCAAGTCACCACGATAGATCATCTATCACATCAATTTCTATGTTAACATGTTCATTACAATCATTTGTCACATGGATCTAGGGGGCATGTCATCTACCACATCACTAGAACATGGTAGGAGTACAAAATCCCAAGGGCCATAACTTTTGAAATGAGAAAATTTTTATGATGATGACTTCAAAATTAGGAAATGATGAAACTAAGAGAAATAATTTTTTTATTAAATATATAGTGTATTAAAATTAAATTTCACATCAATCTATGACACATTACAAATAAAAGGATATAAAAACTTACATATCAAATCCAAAACAAAACAAGCAAAACTAGGAAAAATAAAAGGCCAATAATAATTATCATATTAAAAATAGTAAACATAAAAAAGCAATCAACGATAAGATTAAAATGTAAGATAAAAATTAATAAGTAAAAGAAAAATAAATTTGAAACATAAATAAAATTCAACATTGAATAGGAAATGTGAAAATAAACAATGGATCCCTATGACATAAATTATGAAACGAAACTTCCCAAACATCCAATTTTGAAAACCAAAGGTAGACAACTAATATATAATAAAACTCACATGATTAGGAAAAAATAAAAAAATTTGGGGAAGGGGAGGAGGGTGTTTTTCTTTCACTTATCTAAGAAAAATAAAAGGGGTGGTTGTTGTGCCCACAATAGTACTATATTATATAAGGGTGGAGGGGAGATATTGAGGAAAATTTAATAAGTTTTCCCCAATATCACCCCCCTCAAAAAAAGATTATACCCACACCCACCCCCATATATACCCATATATTATATGAGGGTGGGGGAGATATTGGGAAACATTTGAAAATGGGGTTCGAATGGGGTGGGATACTAAAAAAAATTATTAAGTTTTTCCCAATATTTTCCACCAAACCTCCAACCTCATATATTATATACAATATATAAGGACACAAGGGGTAGATAATGAGTAAAACATGCATCCACCTCCATCTTCATGTATTAAAGTTTTCTCATTATGTTGACCCCCTTACCACCCTTATATATTAACTTTTCCCACTATCTCCCACCCACCTTGATGCCCATATATTATATGAAGCTGGGAGGGTAACATGGAGGAGATACTAAGGATATAGTATCTTCGCACCCCCACCATTATACATTATTTTTTCCTAATATATTTTCCCCACCCCCACACCCATATACTATATAAAACAAACAGGTGAAACATATACTGAACAAAACTTAATAAGTTCATCTAGTATATTCCTAATCCCACCCCCCACACTCATATTAAAATTTTCCAAATACCTCCCATCGCCCTCCTATAATATCTCTTCCTCCCCTCCCCACTACTCTCATATATGAGGGTGAATGTTAGGAGTTAAGATATTATGGAAAATAAGGTTTTCCCCATATCTCGCTACCCCACATCCCCACCCTCATATTAAAGTTTTCCAAGTATCTTCCCACCCCATACTCCCACACTCATATTAAAATTTACAAGTATCTCCCCCATCCACACCTCCTACCTCATATATTATTCTGTCCTCCACCACCGCCCTTATATAATATAAGGGTGTGGATTACAGGGGTAAAATTATTATGCAAGACTATGGAATACATATTAATTTTTCCTTTATATCTCCCCTCCGCACCACAACCCTGATATATTAAGTTTCCTTTCATATCCACCCCTTACCCTTATATATTTTATGAGGATGTGGCAGGAGGGAGGTGTGCGAATATTAAGGTATACTTACTAAGTTTTCCTTAATATCTCCCACTTAAAATCTCCCCAACTCCTCTGCCAACCCCTCCCTCACATGGGGTGGGGTAAACTTTCCATAATATTTCTACTCTTACTCTCACCCATATATATGAGGGTTGAGGTGGACTGATCTGGATTTAAACAGGAACGCAACAAATTACAGAGATAATCATAAACACAGAGACGTAGCGGAAATAATATTTCATTTTGTTAATGTAAAATACTGGAATATGCTTACAAACATAAATGGAAATAAACCAGCTAGGGTGATGGTAGCTTATTTTTTAGAAGAGATGTGGTGGCTACATGCCTCTGAACTCTGTTACAAGGAGGCTCTAAGGCCTATTTATTGTTGAGAAATAATGGAAAACCCTTAAAATCCCAAAACCTAACCCTAGAAGATGAAATGCCAAATTGTTGGCCCCGTTTGGGTAAATTGGTACATCAATTTCCCGGGGTCGTAACTTTGGCATATGATCTTTGTTTGACGCATTCAATAGCTTGTTAGAAAGATTTATCCAAGCACTACAACTTTGGGAAAAGAAAAATCAGTCCATGGAGCCGTGTTGCTCCCAGATTTCCCAAAAAATGTCATTTAGGGCCTCAAAATGGCTCTGGAAGTTCAGGACCTGAAAAACTGCTAAAAATAGTAAATTGTGCTACAATTACGGAAACTGAAAAACTGAAAGAGACAATTGTGGGGGTCCAAGTGGGATAGGTGGGTGGCCACCAACATCCACCTGGATCATTCCTCCCCCCTTGGGAAGCAATGGTCCCCATTGTGTTGAGTTCCTCCACCTGCTGAACTTGGTCTGCAATCTTTGATGTGTCTAGTAATGGTGGGAAGCATGGTCGCCGACTATCCACATTGAACACTTGGTGTAGGCGAAGGAATGGAGGAATGTTGTGCTCCAAAGAATTGTTCCCCACAACCTTTGTACTGCTGTAAGGACCATGTCAGAGTGGTCTGAGCTTCTGATGGGCTCTTGTAAGGCGTTCTTTTTACAGATGCAACCAAACTTTGTTGCCCACCTGAAGCTTGTGTGGTACCCCTATGGATGAGGAGAAGTTTTTCTTATGTTCTATCATGACCGTATCACTTTGCTGCTGCTGCTGCATGGAGGAACCCTTTGCTGGGGTCATGGATGTGGTGACAATCTTCCCCTTTCTTTGGGAGCGAACCAGATAGATGAACTTCCTAGTCTGGGAGATGAGCTTGTTGCCTTTCTTAGTAGTGATCAAAGAGGTGGCGGTAGGTGGGGCTACCTCCAGTATCCTGTATAATGAATCATCCAAAGAAATAATAAAAACATGAGGCCTTGACTCATACACAACATGTCGCCTCCACAGGTATGGCTGGCCTAATAATACATCACAAACATCTACAGGTGTAACATCACACAATACCTTGTCTATGAAGGGCTTGATGCTGTAGGGAAGGCAGCACTGCTGGAAAACTTTGAGATCTCGTCCTTCATGAAGCCACCCGATACTGTATGGTTGTGCATGTAGTGTAGTCTTTAGGCCCAACCGCTTCACAACCTCTGTTGAAATGAGTTTTTTTTGGCTGCCACTGTCGACAATGAATTGCAGCGGCGAACCCCTCACCCACATCTGTGAGTGGAAAAGACGCTCCCCCTCCTTTGGGTCTTCAGGCTCATTCTTCTAGATCTTGGCAGTGGCAATAGTGACGTTGGGATCCACATCAATGATCTGCTTCCCTTTACCATTCCCCTTGTCAGGTTCTGACTCAAGGTTGGAACATGCATCTAATTTTGAAGCCTTCAACTCGGCCACTAGCGACTTCTTTGTCCGACACTCACTTGTGTTATGAGTGGGACTCTTGTGGAACTCACACCACTTTCCTATGTCCTTCTTTGACTTCACGTTGTTGTTCTTTTCTTGCGGCTTCAACAGGTTGTCTTGGGTCACCCCGCCTTGGCTTTTTCCTTTGGTCTTTGGATTTGCAGATCCAAAGTCTCGCTTCTTCTGTTTGAACTTTTGCTCAATTTTGACAGCATATCGGTACGTCATGCTGAGCGAGGAGATGTTCCGGAACTCCATCTCTTTATGGATGTATCTATGTAGGTAGTCATGGTATTTGAGTACCAAAGGTAGCTCAGAGTCCTTGATACCCAACTTTGTGCAAAGTGTATGAAAAATGTTTGTGAACTCTGGCACATCTTGGTCCCTTCCCTACTGCAGTGTGGTCCATTTGATGTATTTGTCCTCATATCTTTTGACAGGGTAGTACTGCTCCTTGATGACATCCCAGAATGAAACCCAAGTGGGTGCAACTGAAAATAATGAGCTCATACTTTCATTCTTCTACTCGCATTAGGTTTCCCACCAGTCCTTGATGTGGGGGGCTGCTTTGAGAAGAACGAAAATAATCTTTTACCGACTGGAAAAATCATGAACAGAAAAATACCCATCTAGCAAATTTAACCATTTATCTATGGCATTTTTGTTTATTTGACCCTTGAAAATAGAGATTTCAAAATTAACTTGTACCTTAAAGGGTGTGGCGTTTCTAGAGTAGCTGTTGGAAGCCGATGCGTCGCCTCTGGGTAGCTGCTGAAGGATCTCCGCAAAGTTGTCCATCATTGCGTTCCTTTGCCACTCAAGGGCTTCTTTGAGCAAGATTTTAATAGGATCTCCTACCCCTCATCTTTCTTTTCATCTGCCATGGGAGGCCATCGGGATTTGCGGGGCTGGTCTTGCAAAGGTTCGACCAGTTCAAGCCCTAACTCCTTATATCCCAACCTCATTAGGGACATGCAAAGAAAAACAGAGAAAAAGTAGACTGCTCTGATACCACTGATTCGGATTTAAACAGGAACGCAACAAATTACAGAGATAACCATAAACACAGAGATGCAGCAGAAATAATACTTCATTTCATTAATGTAAAATACTGAAATATGCTTACAAACATAAATGGAAATAAACTATCTAGGGCGATGGTAGCTTATCTCTGAGAAGAGATTTGGTGGCTACATGCCTCTGAACTCTATTACAAGGAGGCTCGAAGGCCTATTTATCATTAAGAAATAATGGAAAACCCTTAACATCCCAAAACCTAACCCTAGAAGATGAAACGCCAAATTGTGGGCCCTGTTTGGGTAAATTGGTACATCAATTTCCCAGGGTCGTAACTTTGGCATACGATCTTTGTTTGACACGTACAATAGCTCATTAGAAAGATCTATCTGAGCACTACAACTTTGGGAAGAGAAACATTGTCCATGGACCAATGTTGCTCCCATATTTCCAAAAAAAAACGTCGTTTAGGGCCTCAAAACGGCTTCGGAAGTTCAGGACTCGAAAAACTGCTAAAAATAGTAAATTGTGCTACAATTAGGGAAACTGAAAAACTAAAAGAGACAGTTGTGGGGGTACAAGTGGGATAGGTAGGTGGCCACCAAAATCCACCTGGATAATGGAGGGAGATATAGGGAAAAATATTCTCTACCCTCAACCACACCCTCATATAGCAGTCATATGTCTATAAGGGTGGGGGTGTGGGATAGATATTACGGGAAAATTGGTAATTTTTAAATAAAATATCTCCCCACCCCCCCCCCAACACTCATATAATAAGTTCACCCAAACAACATAACCCCCACATAATATGTGGGGATTAGGGTTGGGGAAAGAGATGTTAGGGAAAACTTATTATATGGGAGTGGGGGTGGTGTGGAAATATTAGGGAAAACTTGTCGTTGGGGGAGATAAGGGAAAATATATGAGGGTGGGGGGCGGGGAGATATTAAGGAAGACATGGAGGTGGGGGATAGGGGAACTCTCACCAAATAATCATAATTTTTCCATAATACCCCCCCAAACATATATATGAGGGTGGGGGTTGTGGGTAGAGATATTAGGGAAATTTTAATTAGGTTGAGGTTTTTGGGTGTGGATATCACAGAAAATTTAATCATGGTGGGAGTGGTACTGGAATATTAAGGAAAAATTTGCAGGGGGGGAGGGATTAGGGAAAACTTAATCATTTTTGTCTAATATCCCCCCAGGGTGAGGGGAAAATTTAATTAGGGTGAGGTTTTGGGGTGTGGAGATCAAGGGAAATTTCATCAAGGTGGGAGTGGTGCAAGGATATTATGGAAAAATTAGTGTTGGGGTTGAGGATTAGGAAAATAAGTTTTATCTAATATCCCCCCCACTACCCAACAACTAATTAGGTTAGGAGTGAGAAGATGAGGAAAAAATTAATAAGTTTTTCATAATAACCCACCCCTCACATATGAGGGTGGGGGTTCAAGGTGGAGATATGAGAAAAAACTAATTAAGTTTTCACAGTATCTCTCCCTCCACTCCCTCAATCATATACTATCGTAGAGAAGGGGTATGGGGAAGATATTTAGGAAAACTCCTATTATTATATGAGGGTGAGGGTGGGGGTGGCAGGAGATATTAGGGAAGCATTGGTGGGTGTCGGGGGGGTTGATATTAGAGAAAACTACCACCATTATATGAGGGGTGGAGGTTGGAGAGTGACATTAGAGAAAACTTAACAATTTTCCCTTGGTATCTCTTCCTCAAAAACCCCCTTGGGGGGGGGGGGTGGATATAGTAGGGATATATTGTGTACCTTAATATCTTCCCCTAATAGCTCTTCACTAATATATTCCCCCATGCCACTCCTAAACTAAACCTTGCATGGTGATATGGATTGGATCACTATAAAAAAATTCATTCATCTCAAATGTTTTTAGAGTGAAAAATTGAAGAAATCAACTTACATAAGTAGTTTTATTAGTGGGACCCACTTTGGAGAATTGGAGTGTAAAACCTTCCATGTTAGCTTGAGGCCTTGTTGAAGCCTCAAAAATCGCTGCAACAACATTGGGGATAACCACCCGTTCCGGACCTTAGTACAGCTCCTTTTCCGTTTGGAATAGTGGCTCCGACTGGGGATAATGGGACCAGTTTCACAAAAGTGGATAAACGGGATGAATGGATGATTTATTAACTAAGCTAGTGATGGGTGAATAACTAAATCTATTAACAAGAATACAAGAACTATTACCTATCTCGGGAACCTATTGAGCTTTAAAGTGTAGCGCTTGATGGTCTGTGTCTACAGACAGGCATATAGATGACTCCATCTAACAGACATAGATATTATTTCATTCAAGATTACTGTGCCTAAATAGTTAAGCAAAGCGATTAAAGCAATATTACTACACTCATCATTTATATCATCGACACATACATGATTAAAAGAAAAGCATACCATAAAACATCCAATAGTGGAAGGAATATAGAACTGCTGTTAAAGCACATGCATACAATCAATAATAGCAAGGATAATCAAATAACAATTCACATGAAAGGAATGAATTCAGACATAGATAGAAATACCATATGAGCTGCTTTGACACTCTCAATATCAATCGCTACTTGTAATTCTTCCTTCAACGCAGAAACATTTTCCATACAAAGACAATAGTGCACAATTGCATAAAAAGCTTCCTTATCGAATTAAGAACAATTGGTCCAGTTTCATAAAAGAATATGACTGAAGCACAATAGTGCAACTTCAGCCTTTAAGTCAGGTACAAAACTTTACGACCCTTTCCAAAACAATGAAAGGGTCTATAAATACTTAATTAATCTACCTATCTATAAAACAGAAATCCTACTTAATTGGTATCAATAAATCTTGATCCTATTTTTCTTCAGCGATCTGGCAGTTGGTGACATGATTCATCAAGTAGGCTACTTGCCTTTAAATCTGAGCTGACTTATCGCAAGCATTGGCTCTACTTCAGGTGGTTTGTTGAGGCGCGAGCTGAGCTGGGCGGCATAGGTGGCATCCTGAATATCGGGAATAATATACCCGATTGCATCTGTTAGGCACTTGAGGGCGGCTCTCTGTGTGTGCGGCTTTACCAGGAAGAACCAATATGTGTCCCAGGTTAAACTGTTAATCCCAGCGATTAACCTCCCCTTTTCTTCCAGATCTGGATAACATGATTGCTCCAACGTTTTCATTGTTGTCAACTTTCCTGGTGTGCATTGGGAAATCATGTTTGATAAGTAGAGAGTGTTATTGACCAATTCAACTAAATTGCTAGAATTTGATTTACATCTTGAAACCGCCCTCTCTACTTTCATTAACTGGGACTGCCATTCAGTGAAGAGTATATCTTTGTGTGATTCTAAGATCCTGGGTAAATTGGCCGCTTGTCCTTGGTCAAAATCTTGCCAGTCGAGAAATGCAGCTATCGTTTATTCAGCTTGATCCAAATTCAGTCTTGGCCTTGTCTACTTGCTTATTTATAGATGTTGTTAATTCACATAGTGGATCTGCCTGGGCTATTTGTTGACACAGAAGCTTAATTTGGGATATTAATGCAGTATTTATTTGTAATGCTTTTGCTCTAAATTCAGCCACTTGTGGAACGCCCTTTGTTTTCTCAAGCTATGATGATAATTGAGCAATTTGCTCATCTTTTGTTTTCATCATTTGCTCGTTCGTTGCCTTCAATTGTGCCAATGCCTCTAATAATTCTTTCTGCTTCTGGATTGCGCTTTGGTCGATCCTTTGTTTTTCTGCTTGCAATTGTTGAGTTAGTTGACTGTTCACTTGTTGTTTCGTCAACAATTGCTGCTCTGCCTGCTCCGCTTTCTGCTTTGTTTCAGCTATCTGCACCTGTAATGAGAAAATCTCTTGATCCTTGGTTTTCAGTAAAAGGCTTACCTCCGATGCCTTATCTATTGTCGCTGCTGAATAAGCTCCCGCATACTGTGACAGTTTTGTCAGGGCATCGGAGGGGTCAAATTCCTCCTTCCAAACCACATTGCCCATGATAGTTTGCTCTGGAAAAAGGGAAGGTTGATCAGTCCTTCTTCTTTTCCTTTGTCGTTTAACCACCGCTTTATGCCTTGGGCTATAGAAGACATCCAAGGGAGGAATATCTTCTACCTGCAAAATGATTTGGTCGGAGGGGTCCTTTGGTATTACCTCTACCTCTTTAGAAATGGGTGGGCCGCTGGTTCCGCTTAGAACCTGTGGTGAAGTGATTTCCTATGTATCCGTTACCTTTGAAGTGTCTGTGTCCTTTCAACATTCCAAACCACTGATGATGGAATCAAATTGCTTCCATTCCTGGAGCAATTTAGGGTCAATATGAGTATCTATATTGACATCAATGGTGGTTTGTTTTTCCTTTTCAGCTTGGGTCTCCTTCCGCACTTTTTCCTGCTCTCTCTTCTGCCTTTCCTCCTGCTCTCTCTTCTGCTTTTCCTCTTTCTCTCTTCTCTGCTTTTCCTCTTGTTCTTTCTTCTGCTTTTCCTCTTTCTCTCTTCTCTGCTTTCCTCTTTCTCTCTTCTCTGCTTTTCCTCTTTCTCTCTTCTCTGCTTTTCCTCCTGTTCTTTCTTCTGATTTTCCTCCTGTGGCTTCTCTTGTTCTTTCATTATAACTGGAGGTTCCTTTGACTGTTGTCGATCAGGCTCGCTTGACGATGTCGTTGGGGTTGTCACTAGTAAATCTAGAGGCAGAGTTTGCAACCTCTGTTCTCTAATTTTATTAAATTCAGTCAACCCTTCATCATTATATTTCACTTTGGCGAATGATTTAACCTGATTTATTGTCTCAGCTGAAGAGAACAGGTCGTCAAACATATCTTCTTTATGATAAAATTTTGTCAATTTGGCCTGTTCTAGTGCAGTATAGGCAACTTTGTTTGGATAAAACTGCCTATTTGGGAGAGTCGCCAGAGTTAATGATTTAATCTTCATGGCTTCCTTTTCTGCATGTTTGAGATCATGCAGAGTATAGACACCACATCTCAAGCGAAAAGAGGGCCAGCCCTGCTTCTTATTCTTCTTGAGAGTCTGTGTAACACTCTCAGCCATAATCTAGTAAGAGATTTCTCTTGCCAACAGTTTATCTGGTATGTATAAAGGGAGAACATGAGGTTCGGCTTGGCTACCGAAAAATCTTATATAAGTGATTTTTTCCTCTCCAAACCATCTCCCTACCGCTGTTAAATCAATCGCAGCTTGGTAGGAAATCTTGGGAATGGGTTTATCAAAAATAGAATAATAAATAGGCACCATAAAGCCATTGCAGACTTGGTACAGATGGTGCTTGTAAGAGGACTTCCATAATTTCTGATGGTATATGTGGATAGCCGTGGGGTCTTGTGGCGTCCACCTCCAGCTGAGCACGGGAAATTCAGAATTGAAACACAATGTATCTAAAATATATGCACTGTAATAGAATGGGGGTATTATCCTTTCAGAGATGCGAGTCTTATTCCTAAACTCAAGAACAGCTTTGGCTAGTTTGTCTGAGAGAATAGTGGCCCAATCCATTATTATACTGTTGCATGCAGCTTCCATTAAAGGAACCATTTCTATAGTGAAATTAGAAGAGTCATGCAATCCCCACAATCTACACATCATTATTCCAGCGTAGCAATAAGGAGAAGCCAGGGAATCAATTGAGTACTTATCGGAAGACTCATGTTTGTGCTTTGCCGGATTTTGTCTCCAATCCTGGATGGGTTCGGATTCAACTTCGTTCTCGTTCGAGAATTTTTCCAGGAACGCCTTATTGTATATCTTCTCTGGCTTAGGAAAATGATACATTTTCCTCAAATCATCAGCTTTGAACGACCCGAAAATTCTCCCGTCTCTGGTGCTGAAGGTTCTATCCAGGATTGGGATTTCTTCAATTGCCCACCACACTACATCTGTGTATGGGAGAATTTGTTCTCTAGCTGCTATCCAGTGAAGGAAGGAGTCAGCTAAATCCTTAAGAGTACCCTCAGATTTCCGAGTAGAATCTGCAGTAGCTTCTACTGTTGTCACTTTAGGTTCTTCGATTTCGATCAAGTTGTAGGTACTCTGCCAAGTAGTTTTGCCGAGACCAGAACATGTTGTATCTGAAATTAATCCTTTCTTTTTGTCAGCGACAGCTTGTCCTGAAGCTGGGGTAGTGGAAGCGCCTGTGGTCTTCTTGGATTTCTTCCCCATTTTGCTTGAGCTTTCTCCTTTGGATGAATTCTGCACAGAGGCGAAAATAAACGTAACACGGAGAAATGGCAATGAAAACTTCAAAGTGATGAGATATATTGACTGATGCGTAATAAGGGATTAGCTTTTAAAATGGGCGCAGATACAATCCATGGGAGGATTTTAGGACTTACGATCACATTAAATGGCCGTTTAAAACTTGCCAATCTTAAATGCCCATTATATCATTAATCGGCCAAATGATTCATTTAAGCGTGCTATGGATGTTTTTGGCGGTTGTGCGCGGGCAAATCATTGTTGGACGGATCAAGCCTTTAATATGAAATAAATCGTGATATCCATTTATTCCAACGGTTTTTTGAAATCTGTGCTTTATCGCAATCGGCGATCGAGGCTGTTATCACAAAATCAGGTACTGAAGGCTGCCAATCAGCAAGACTCTGTGTAACTGTTTCAAACCAGGCTTTAGACTAAGGTTTAGCCTCCTTAGTCAGAGAGGGCTCTCTCACAGATTATGAATATGGACTAATGACAAGGAAAGATGGCTAACTCTTTAAAAAACACATGAAAATAAGCTGGCTGGACAAATATCAAATTGTTTCCCATTGGGCTTATGGAGTCTCACACATCTCAGCAAACAAAAACACCATCTTTTCATAGAAATCAGGGCTCTTTACATCTAATGTTCAAACACAACTTACATAAAACACAGTTTGCCAAAGCATACAGGAAGTCAGAGCATGATACATGAGTTCTGAGTGATTATGCCATAACAAGACTGTAAAAGAACATTAAGAGAATAAACCACCATACATTTGAACAATAAGATCTATTGAGAATCCTGAGAAGAAACAACAGCTATTTGCATTACTGAAATCTGCTTTACATAAACCAAAATAGACTTGTTCTTTTTCAAAACATCCAACCTCAATTACATCCAAGTCTGATCTATATATAGGAATACATTCTTAACCACCTTGAGCTTCCTCCTCCAGCATGAGGGGAGCTCGAAGGTTACTATTAACTACTCCTATCTTCTGTTTAACTAACTCATTAAATACATAAGTATTGAACTGTAATTACAAAGAGTCCTAATTTAATCAAAACTCAAAATCTGTCTTCCTCGTAGCATGATTCCTTCTTGATTCTTGACATCTGTCTTCTTTCTGTTTTGGCCGAGATATTTTGGAGGAGAATGCAATGAACAAGCTGGCTTTGGATACTGGTTGCGTAGATGACTCATTAATCAACAAGATAAGTGTCCTGTTTTCACGGTCCTTGTCTCCCATCATTCTTCACTACTTAAAGAACATGTTCCCAGCTCTTTAATTCTTCAAAAACAACGCATATCACCATATTCCCCAATGAGCTGGAAGCCTTGTGGACTGAACAGGTGTACAAACCAAAATCTCCGGTAACCCTAACCAGAACCCTAACAATTCTGCAATAAAGTACCTTTAACAAGGCTTTAGCTAAAAACAAAATATTTCACCTTTTCCAAAATGCACACCTGTCATTCTCTGAATAGCTAGGAGAGTCTTTTATGGTCTCCCTTATGTTCTTGAGGCATTTCCTTCAAAAATTTGCTGACCACATCATTAAACTCTTCGTTTTTCTTATAAAACAGCACCTCCAGCAGTTTCGTAGCGCGCTACGAAACTGCTGTTTTTGCTAAAACAGAGTACATTTGCACTAAAGCGTCTTTTGCTTGAACTTATGACTCTTCAAACTTCTTCTACATGTGTCAAAGACTTAGGTGACTTCAAAATAGTGGAGCTTAAACAAAATTGACCAAAACTAAGAATATCACCTTTTTCTTCAAATCAGTGAGCTAGTTGACCTAGCTGTGTCTTCAAATTTGCAACCTCTTTTTTCAAAGCCTTGTTTTCAGCTCTCAGGCTCACGTTCATTTTCCTGATGAGTTTAGCTTGCTTGAGGGCTGGAACCGTCCATGTATACACATCAACCACTGAATCTACCTGACTCACTAGGTTTTTGCTACCCTTTAACACAGCTCTTCGATAGTTGGCATACCTAACTGCACGCTCCTTAGTAACATCCTTTGCTAGGGCAACTTCATCCTTTGTTGTTCCTGCTTGATTCTTTATAGCTATAACATTTCCTCCTTGGGTAATGATAACCTTTCTGTTCTTATCTTTATGCTAACTGCCTCCACTGTTTTAGTCAACACTTCAATTACCTCTGTTCTGGGCACTTTTACGGCTTTCTCTCCTTTATGCACTTTCTCAGCTTCTTTAACTTGCCTCCTTGTAACCGGCCTTCGTGGTTTGAACATAAACTCCTCACTAGGCTCATCAAACCTTAATCTCTTCGAAGCTTTTGATTTCTTAGTGCTTTCAGGAGATGATTGAGTCAAATCAATATGCATGGGTTCAAGATGCACCGGTTCTTCCTGCTCAAATTCAATAGCCTCAAGTAAATCACTTAAGCTGGCCTTTGAAATTGGACTTTCCTCAATAGCTACTGATTTACCTTTCTCCTTGCTTAATTGACCCCTTGTTTTAACTCTTGATGCTCTTTTGGACCCAGCTGATCCATGTACATCTTTCTTGTGTTTGACCTTTTCCTTTGATGATGACTGAGGTGGCTGAGGTGGTTCTTTAATAACCAAGGGCTTGACTAGTTTGTTCAACTGAGATTTAACTTTCTTTTTCTCCCTAGCCTCCTTCCTAAGCTCAGCTATTGTAGGTTCTTCCATTGATTCTTCTCTTTCTCTAACCGGCTATGGGGTGAGGCCTGTCTTATTCTGAAAACCAGCCATATAGATGAAAGAATTCCAATCCCTACCAATTTTTTGAAGAGCATCCAGCACTAACAGTTTGACTAGACCATGGTGAAACAATGATGTCTCACAATCATCCTTCTTCAATTGAACCTTGTCACACATCTTGCTGAGGCTACGAAATAAGTAAAATGGGAGGTCTATAGATGCTTTACCCGTAAAATGCAGCAACAACTTGAAATGATAGGAATAAACCTTGTTATATCTGCCCTCACAAGTTAAATACTTTTGAATACAAGTAAGAAGCATAGCATAGCTCTCCTTAACATAACTTCTAGGCACAGCCTTGGTTAAATCTTCATTCACATAGGCTTCCTTCAAGAATTCTTTACAGGGGCTCATATCAAATTTGAAATTTTTAAACCACTCCTGCCCCCCTCTGGGAATCTCAGTTACACTAGCAATAGCCTCTGGAGATACTGGGAATTCTAACATAGATACTTTGGAATTTAAACCTGTAAAATTCAAGGCAAACTCTTTTGTTACCTGAGTATGACCTCCCTTCAGCTTTTCACAGAAACTCCAGCAACCAGCGTCTTTGAAGGCCTTTTTAACACCTTCATCCCTCAATGCAAGGTCCAATCCTTCAGGTTCTGCCCTTTGACACCTTCCAGATCGATGCTCCTTCTTCTCCATTACGCTTTGAAATCTTTCGCACAGCAAAACACCACCAGCCTCAACTCGAAAAGCAAATTCAAATTTTAGAACGCAGGCTCGCTTGCAATCAGGCTCTCTTGAAGAAGAAACTCGGGTTCATTTTCAATTCAAATGTCTTAACATATAAGCTAGCCCCTCCATGCAATATTAACAAACATCATGACACAACCATATATGACAAAACTGTTTAAATGAACTTAATGTGCATGACTATGAACCTATTGGTGGAATGATGGCTCGTAAGTGCTTGGAAGGTACACCAACTGACAATAACCAAACAGACACAATGACTCATCCCTGGACATGACATTTTACGAATCTGCGCTGCGAAAATCCCCGAATCCGCGATTTCGTAGTGCAGACAGTTATAATTTAGCGACATGCGCTGCGAAATGGCTAGCGCTACGAAAAGGCTAAAACATCATTGCGCTGCAAAATCAACCAATCAAACTGTGCCGTGAAAAAGCGAAAAGGACACATGACATATACGAGATAAGAGATGTCTTATTCAATCACGATGAAGGATGACTAACGGTTTTGAAAATGATTCTCATTAATATCATTGAAAAACATGACCCCTAAGTGGTAAACATAGGATAACAACCATTTGACACCCATTTTTGACAATGAAACTTTGGACAAAACTTATGTACATGTGACTGCAATTCTAGGTGATAACAGTGGCTCCACTTGGGATAGTGTGCTCCTGTAGTACACTAAGAACTCGTAGAACCAGTGTCTTGTCCACTTTTTTTTAAAAAACACACAACTGACAAGCATCCCTTACGAGCTTTGTGGGCCTTCTCCTCGGGCTAAAGCTTTTCTGTTCAGCTTGTCATTTATTTTCAACAGGAAAATTCATAAAACGGTTATATACAATGTTGATGAGATACTTGGCAGACTTTTACTGATTGTAATGCTTTAAGAACCTGCCATTAACAGGTCCTCCAGCATATGGTGTTCCATCCGCTTCCTGCAGAATGTAGGTGTTGTTTCCATGGAAAGCAGAAATATGATATGGCCCTTTCCACAAATTTTCAAATTTGCCATGTTTACCTTTCTCTTCAATTCTGGCTTCCCATTTTAGGACTTTATCATTAATTTGAAATGTGACCTCTTTGATCTTCTTATCAAATGCTCTCTTGACTCTATTCTGGTTTTGTTGATGATCTTCAAACACCTCATTCCTTTTCTCCTGCAAAGCTATCAACTGATTAATTCTTCGCTGTATGGCATTTGGTTCCTCTTCTAATCCCTGAATTAGCTTCATAACTGGTACCCCAAGAGATGTTGGGAAAATTGCCTCTGCTCCATACACAAGTTCATAAGGAGATGTTCCAATGGACCTCTTCGTGCAAATTCGATCAGCCCACAAGGCATACTTCAGTTTCAAATGCCAAGCCTTTTTGTTATCCTGCAACAGCTTCTTAATAATCCTCACAAGACTCTTGTTTGAACTTTCAGCCAAACCATTCCCCTGTGGATAATAAGCAGTGGAATGACCCAGGGAAATGTGGTATTGATGACAAAAATTTATCATTCTTTTAGACTTAAAAGCCTGGGCATTGTCTGTGATAATCTTGATTGGACAACCAAACCTTGATAAAATGTTATTTTCCAGAAAGGATATTATCACTGAGTCATTGGCCTGCCTGGTAGGTATCGCCTCTATCCACTTTGTAAAATAATCAGTGGCTGTGAGGATCCAGCGATGTTGTCCTGATGAAGGAGGATGGATTTCCCCTATAAAATCTAATCCCCACTGCTGGAAGGGTGCTTCAACATAAATAGGAACCAATGGCAAAGGCATGAGCTTTCTCCTTCCTTCAAATACTTGACATTCATGGCATGCTGCTATCTTTTTATAAATGTCTCTGAACATAGTCGGCCAAAAATATCCAGCTCTCAAAACTTTATTTGCAGTGGCTTTCCAATAGTGATGGCCTCCACAATCTCCCTTATGAAATTCATCAATTACCTTATCAGCCTCTTCTTCAATGAGACAATTTAATATAATCCCTCCTGCATCCTTCCAAAATAAATTCTGCTCATACACAAAATATCTAAGAGATTTTAGCTTGGTGAACCGAGCTTTAGATTTGGAAAGGTTATCAGGGGCTCTATTGTGCTGCAATACAAATGCCACATCCCTATACCATTCTGATGTCAAAAACTTTTCATTGATTTGGACCAACTCTTCTTCATTCTCAGAAATTTCTGATATTTCTGTGCTAAAATTGATACCAATGCAGTCCAGATTTGACTGAGTTAGCAACTTTGCCAAGCCTTGACCCTTCACCAACTTGGTGGGCCTGATCTCAATGTCATATTCTAACAGCTTGGCTATCCACTTTCCTCTTTTTCCATCCGGGTCTGCTTGTGTAAGAATATCTTTTATAACAACACTTGGCACGTATGCAACAATATGAGAATGCAACACATAAATTCTAAAATCCTTAATTGCCTTTACCAATGCATATGCTTGCTTCTCTAAAATGTTGTATTTCAACTCAGCATTAGCCAATGTCTTGCTAAAGAAAGAAATGGGCTGTTCAGTACCTTGACTTCCCTTCTGCAGCAAAACTCCAGCAATTGTATCTTCAGAAGCAAATGTGAATATCATGAACTCCTTGGTAAAATCCGGGCTGATGAAGACTGGTGCTTGAGTGAGGGCCTTTTTAATTTCTTCAAATGATTTCTTTGCTTCAGCTGTCCACCTGAAATCTGTTCCTTTCCTTAACATCTTGGTTATATGTTTGACCACCTCAGCAAAGTTTGGAATAAATCTTCTAACAAAATTAACCTTTCCAAGAAAAGATTGAATTTCTTTCTTGCTCCTTGGCAAATCCAGCCTTTGAATAGCACTGACTCTATTAGGATCAATCCTAATACCCTCTTCAGAAATAATATGCCCAAGTAACTTACCAGAGGTTAAAGCAAAGATACTTTTGGTTGGGTTTAAGGAAATACCAAACCTCCTACACTTTAACAAGATCCTTTCAAGGTGCTTTAAGTGGTCTTCTTCCCTTTTTGAAAAGACTGTGATATCATCAAGATACACCACCACTGTTTTATCCTTTTCTTCAGCAAAAGCAATGTCCATAGCCCTCTGGAAGGTCGCCCCTGCATTCATGAGACCAAAGGGCATCTTTGCATACATAAATGTGCCCCATGGTGTAGTGAAAGCTGTCTTCTCCTGATCCTCTGGATGAACAAGGATCTGATTATACCCTGAGAAACCATCCAGCATAGACATTCTTTGGGAACCAACAATATTTTTCAAAATAAGATCCGTTTTAGGAAGAGGGTAATTATCTTTCAGTGAAGCCTTGTTTAAGTTCCTGAAATCTATGCAAATTCTAATCTCCCCATTCTTTTTCCTGACAGGTACCAAGTTAGCAAACCAATTTGAGAATCTGATTGGAACAATAATTTTTGCATCAAAAAGCTTTTTCACCTCCTTTTCAATCAGTGGCATCAGAAGGGGATTAATTCTCCTTAATTTCTGCTTAAAGGGCCTCTCATTTGGCTTAATTGGGATGGTGTGTTGTATGATTGAAGAATCATACTGCTTCAAATCAGCATAGCTCCATGCAAAAACATCAATAAACTTCTTCATCATTTCAACATATTTGACCTTCATATCAGCTGATAAGAACTTTGAAATCTTGACTAATTTAGGCACAACTGAGTCACCTAAATTACAACTTTCTATTTCTTCTTCATTTAGCTTGCAACCTTGGTGCTTTAAACACATCATTCTGATCAAATAACTTTTCAAGAGGAATGAGGCCTTTAGGGATTAAGTTATTTTGCAACTGCAACACTTCAGACTTTTCCTTTGTCTCAACTAACATATTCTGCTGATCTATTTGATTATTTTCAAACTCCTCTTTCAACTCAAGAAAATTTCTTACCTACTGATCATCTTCAAATATTTGCCAATTTATGATATTATCTGGGATGACTGGTCTATGGCGAACTTTCACTTCATAGCTATCAGAAGAATGTTTGGGAATAACAAAAAGACTGGCTGCTACAGCAAGAGAATCTGCAATAGAATTTTGATCTCTGTTTTTAATGGTGAAGGAATAGGATTGAAACTTTTCCAACAGCTCCAACACTAAGTTTCTATAGGCTCTCATCCTGACATCTTTTGTTTGATATGTACCCTGTACTTGCTTAATAATTAATTCAGAGTCTCCACAAACATGAATGTTCTTTGCTTTCAACTCTATCAAGGTTTCTAAGCCTAACACCAGAGACTCGTACTCAGCCATGTTATTGGTACAATCAAAGTTAAGTTTATATGATAGAAACTTACTTTCTTCTGTTGGGCTAATAATCCAAATTCCAGCTCCTGCGCCATCTTTTCCTGCTGCTCCATCAAAATATAAGGTCCAACAACCATTGATATTTCTTTCATTTCCTTGCTGCTCCTCCTGACACTGATTTTCTACCTGCTCATTTTGTGATTCTTTACCAGCTGACTCATGAAACAAGATAGCTGACCCCAGACCTGTATCACATGAGTAAATAGGAAAATTTTGAGGCTTGTCCTTGCTGCTTACCATGTATGCCATCCTTGTTTCACGATATAACCTTCTTTGTTCGCCAAACACTGGGATAGTAGCATAGGTCAGATCCATCTGCATGGTACCCTTGATCTTTGCAGCCCATGACCTTGAAAGGAGCATCCCAAACTTAGGTGGAATGTCTGCAACAACAATGTCCATGACAGTTGTTTTTGCTGGGATTTGTGTGAGTGCCACAACAACATCTTTTATCAACCCAATGTAATGAACTCTCTTTGAATCAAAAGAAAATAAGTCTTTGTATGGTCTAGTTACTTCTAATCCCATTCTTTCCATAATTACCTTAGGCATGAGATTATGTGACGCCCCTGAATCCAGTATAGCATTATGTAGAGTCATATCATGGATATTGATGCTTATATAAAAAGGAGGAAACTCATCACTTTGTTCATCTTCAAGTCTTGGTCCTAAACAGATAATAGGATTATCCTCTTGCACACTTAGAATATCAGCCCCTCCTGGTGGAGAATTAAGCATTTCCACAATCTTGCTTCTATATTTGTCTACTTTCAGAATTTCATTAAATGGGACTGATATTTTAATCTTGGCAATCTCATTTTCTATGTTAAAAACAGAAGTAGACTTTTCAAGTTCCTTAGGGGGTGTAGGGCTTTGGATATCCTTTCTCTCACCAGAGGAATCACCTTTACCATCAGTCTGCTTTGTCTTTTCCTTCTTATCTTCAACTGCCTTTGAAACATTCTTCTTGGGCTGTGCTTTATTTGCTGTAATAGGGACATCTCGGTTTCTGAGGTTATATTGTTTCTGAATTTCAAATATGGCATGCTGATAACCCTTCAAGAAATCTGAAGGCTCCTCTTCTGCCTTTACCAAACTAGACTCATCATGCTCTTCTTTTGTTAAGAAAATTTCTGAGTCTTCTTCACCCAAGCAATGAATAGACTCCTCAGGTACCTCAGGTTCTTCTTCTTCATCCACCATGTTTTGCTGGAAAGGAGGTCTCACTGGAGGATCTGCTTGCTGATTTCTATTGTCCCTTGGTCTTTGCTGATTTTGAGGCCTTCTAAATTGAGGATTCCTAAACCTAGGCTCTTGTTGTGCTTGGGGAGCAGCAGTATTCCCAAGTGCTAATTGATCCATCAATTTCTCCATGGTTTTCATCATGGTTTCAAACTTTTCTTCTTGAGCAGAGGTAGAAGGTTTCTCCTCTTCCTTTATCTTAGCCTTTGCCATCTTTGACTTCTTAGTAGCTAGCATATTTACTTCAACCTTAACTGCATCATTCTGCATATCAGCAAGAGTAGCAGACTCTCTTTCTCTGAGTAAAAGAGAGAAATCTGAATCAAATGACTCAGCATATCTTAACTGTGCCAAAGCTTCAGGAGGCTTCAAATGTGCTAGAATGGAATTATACACTTTATTAAATCTCTTAGAAAAGTTTTGGACAGTTTCATCTGGAGCTCTCCTCAAACTATTATATTCAGTGAGGGCTTGAACAAGATTGGTCCTATTCCCCCATTTTCTCAGAAAAAGATCTTCAAACTCAAGCCAACTATGAATGCTACCAGCTCCAAGGGCTTTAAACCATTTCCAGACTTCCCCAATAAAGGTTTGAGCAAACAGTCTTAATTTTACATCTTCATCATCCACCTCTTCCTTATCAACAAAGTCATTGAATCTATCCACATGTTCCTCAGCTGTGATTTCCTCATCTCCTCCCCATGTTGGAATCCTAGCAGCATATTTACTAGGGAGATCATGCAAAACAGTAGGGAGAGCTAGGGGGGCATACCTAGCAGGTACAGCCATAATGAAAAGAGGAGCAGGGATAACAGGTACTGTGTGACTAGAAGGACCATAACTAGTATGAGATGTTGACTGAGGAGTATTTGGACTAGCAGAGGCAGAAGATAAAGTATGAGTACGGAAAGGACTATTGGGACTTTGTAAGCCACTGACAAAAGAACTCCAATTTGGGAGAGGTAAACCAGTTTTTGATTTAAGCAAAACTTCAAAAGGGTCAAGCTCCTTGAGTTGTTTCAAATCCTCTTCCTCTAATAACAATTCAGAAGTAACAATTTCCCAAAACTCTTCTTTATCTTTTTGTGACACTAAAGATGAAGTATCAATGCCTCTCTTTTGTAAATCTAATATGATACCAATAAGCTCTTCTTCATTTTCAGACCTCAACAACACTTCTTGGATTTTATCATCAACAATTTTATCCTCAGGACTTCTAGCAAACTCAAGAAACAAGGATTTGGAAATATTTGAAGTACCTGGTATATCAGAGAATCTTTGTTTACTCCTTGAGATGATATTAGGATTTTCCACAGGACTAGGTGGGTTTGGGTCAGGATTACTCCTCGTATACCTTCCTCTCGAATCCACCTTTTAAACTTTAAGAAATCATGGAGTCACTAAGGTAGAATGCAGCCTCGAAAACCTTTTTGAACTCCTGCTACCTTCAGAAATTCAATTTTATAACTACGGGAATGAGTAATCTTCAGACTCCCGGCAGACGCACCAAAATGTTATCACAAAATCAGGTACTGAAGGCTGCCAATCAGCAAGACTCTGTGTAACTGTTTCAAACCAGGCTTTAGACTAAGGTTTAGCCTCCTTAGTCAGAGAGGGCTCTCTCACAGATTATGAATATGGACTAATGACAAGGAAAGATGGCTAACTCTTTAAAAAACACATGAAAATAATCTCGCTGGACAAATATCAAATTGTTTCCCATTGGGCTTATGGAGTCTCACACATCTCAGCAAACAAAAACACCATCTTTTCATAGAAATCAGGGCTCTTTACATCTAATGTTCAAACACAACTTACATAAAACACAGTTTGCCAAAGCATACAGGAAGTCAGAGCATGATACATGAGTTCTGAGTGATTATGCCATAACAAGACTGTAAAAGAACATTAAGAGAATAAACCACCATACATTTGAACAATAAGATCTATTGAGAATCTTGAGAAGAAACAACAGCTATTTGCATTACTGAAATCTACTTTACATAAACCAAAATAGACTTGTTCTTTTTCAAAACATCCAACCTCAATTACATCCAAGTCTGATCTATATATAGGAATACATTCTTAACCACCTTGAGCTTCCTCCTCCAGCATGAGGGGAGCTCGAAGGTTGCTATTAACTACTCCTATCTTCTGTTTAACTAACTCATTAAATACATAAGTACTGAACTGTAATTACAAAGAGTCCTAATTTAATCAAAACTCAAAATCTGTCTTCCTCGTAGCATGATTCCTTCTTGATTCTTGACATCTGTCTTCTTTCTGTTTTGGCCGAGATATTTTGGAGGAGAATGCAATGAACAAGCTGGCTTTGGATACTGGCTGCGTAGATGACTCATTAATCAACAAGATAAGTGTCTTGTTTTCACGGTCCTTGTCTCCCATCATTCTTCACTACTTAAAGAACATGTTCCCAGCTCTTTAATTCTTCAAAAACAACGCATATCACCATATTCCCCAATGAGCTGGAAGCCTTGTGGACTGAACAGGTGTACAAACCAAAATCTCCGATAACCCTAACCAGAACCCTAACAATTCGGTAATAAAGTACCTTTAACAAAGCTTTAGCTAAAAACAAAATATTTCACCTTTTCCAAAATGCACACCTATCATTCTCTGAATAGCTAGGAGAGTCTTTTATGGTCTCCCTTATGTTCTTGAGTCATTTCCTTCAAAAATTTGCTGACCCCATCATTAAACTCTTCGTTTTTCTTATAAAACAGCACCTATAGCAGTTTCGTAGCGCGCTACGAAACTGCTGTTTTTGCTAAAACAGAGTACATTTGCACTAAAGCGTCTTTTGCTTGAACTTATGACTCTTCAAACTTCTTCTACAGGTGTCAAAGACTTAGGTGACTTCAAAATAGTGGAGCTTAAACAAAATTGACCAAAACTAAGAATATCACCTTTTTCTTCAAATCAGTGAGCTAGTTGACCTAGCTGTGTCTTCAAATTTGCAACCTCTTTTTTCAAAGCCTTGTTTTCAGCTCTCAGGCTCACGTTCATTTTCCTGATGAGTTTAGCTTTCTTGAGGGCTGGAACCATCCATGTATACACATCAGCCACTGAATCTACCTGACTCACTAGGTTTTTGCTACCCTTTAACACAGCTCTTCGATAGTTGGCATACCTAACTGCACGCTCCTTAGTAACATCCTTTGCTGGGGCAACTTCGTCCTTTGCTGTTCCTGCTTGATTCTTTAGAGCTATAACATTTCCTCCTTGGGTAATGATAACCTTTCTGTTCTTATCTTTATGCTTAACTGCCTCCACTGTTTTAGTCAACACTTCAATTACCTCTGTTCTGGGCACCTTTACGGCTTCCTCTCCTTTATGCACTTTCTCAGCTTCTTTAACTTGCCTCCTTGTAACCGGCCTTCGTGGTTTGAACATAAACTCCTCACTAGGCTCATCAAACCTTAATCTCTTTGAAGCTTTTGATTTCTTAGTGCTTTCAGGAGATGATTGAGTCAAATCAATATGCATGGGTTCAAGATGCACCGGTTCTTCCTGCTCAAATTCAATAGCCTCAAGTAAATCACTTAAGCTGGCCTTTGAAATTGGACTTTCCTCAACAGCTACTGATTTACCTTTCTCCTTGCTTAATTGACCCCTTGTTTTAACTCTTGATGCTCTTTCGGACCCAGCTGATCCATGTACATCTTTCTTGTGTTTGACCTTTTCCTTTGATGATGACTGAGGTGGCTGAGGTGGTTCTTTAATAACCAAGGGCTTGACTGGTTTGTTCAACTGAGATTTAACTTTCTTTTTCTCCCTAGCCTCCTTCCTAAGCTCAGCTATTGTAGGTTCTTCCATTGATTCTTCTCTTTCTCTAACCGGCTGTGGGGTGAGGCCTATCTTATTCTGAAAACCAGCCATATAGATGAAAGAATTCCAATCCCTGCCAATTTTTTGAAGAGCATCCAACACTAACAGTTTGACTAGACCATGGTGAAACAATGATGTCTCATAATCATCCTTCTTCAATTGAACCTTGTCACACATCTTGCTGAGGCTACGAAATAAGTAAAATGGGAGGTCTATAGATGCTTTACCCGTAAAATGCAGCAACAACTTGAAATGATAGGAATAAACCTTGTTATATCTGCCCTCACAAGTTAAATACTTTTGAATACAAGTAAGAAGCATAGCATAGCTCTCCTTAACATAACTTCTAGGCACAGCCTTGGTTAAATCTTCATTCACATAGGCTTCCTTCAAGAATTCTTTACAGGGGCTCATATCAAATTTGAAATTTTTAAACCACTCCTGCCCCCCTCTGGGAATCTCAATTACACTAGCAATAGCCTCTGGAGATACTGGGAATTCTAACATAGATACTTTGGAATTTAAACCTGTAAAATTCAAGGCAAACTCTTTTGTTACCTGAGTATGACCTCCCTTCAGCTTTTCACAGAAACTCCAGCAACCAGCGTCTTTGAAGGCCTTTTTAACACCTTCATCCCTCAATGCAAGGTCCAATCCTTCAGGTTCTGCCCTTTGACACCTTCCAGATCGATGCTCCTTCTTCTCCATTACGCTTTGAAATCTTTCGCACAGCAAAACACCACCAGCCTCAACTCGAAAAGCAAATTCAAATTTTAGAACGCAGGCTCGCTTGCAATCAGGCTCTCTTGAAGAAGAAACTCGGGTTCATTTTCAATTCAAATGTCTTAACATATAAGCTGGCCCCTCCATGCAATATTAACAAACATCATGACACAACCATATATGACAAAACCGTTTAAATGAACTTAATGTGCATGACTATGAACCTATTGGTCGAATGATGGCTCGTAAGTGCTTGGAAGGTACACCAACTGACAATAACCGAACGGACACAATGACTCATCCCTGGACATGACATTTTACGAATCTGCGCTGCGAAAATCCCCGAATCCGCGATTTCGTAGCGCAGACAGTTATAATTTAGCGAAATGGCTAGCGCTACGAAAAGGCTAAAACATCATTGCGCTGCAAAATCAACCAATCAAATTGCGTTGCGAAAAAGCGAAAAGGACACATGACATATACGAGATAAGAGATGTCTTATTCAATCACGATGAAGGATGACTAACGGTTTTGAAAATGATTCTCATTAATATCATTGAAAAAAATGACCCCTAAGTGGTAAACATAGGATAACAACCATTTGACACCCATTTTTGACAATGAAACTTTGGACAAAACTTATGTACATGTGACTGCAATTCTAGGTGATAACAGGGGCAAAACCTTTTATATTGACATCTTTTGAAAATCCCAATCGCCGATAGCGATATCGCATCGCATCGGGGTATTGGCATCATATGAGACATATATAATATATCGCCGATCACCAATCGCCGATTCCGCATTGCATCGGGGCCAATGGCATGGGGGCGCTTTAAAATGTGCATCGAGTATTGTCGATAGCCGATAGCGATATCGCATCGGCGGAGACCAATGTGCCACTTATTTATGTATCTTATGTCATTGCGATATGCGATCTTGTGATCGCTTTATCGCAATGATAAAAGATTGATTTATTTTCATAAAAATGGGATTTTCCGAAAAGTATTTTATAATGTTTTTATTTGGTTTTCGGACCTTTTTTGAAAAATGTAATATTGATACCAATCAACTCTAAAGGGACCCATTTCATATGATAATTTTGTGAATAAAATGATAAGAAATGGGGGGTTGTTGTAGAGCACAACAATTGGCGATTCGCTGGAAGAAACAGTTATCTCTGAAAAGTATAGAAATACTTAAACTTTTTCAAAATAGAGTTCTAATCAAAGGGGAAAATTCTAATATAACTAGGTATATATGCATTCTGAATAAAATGAAACTATTTTGTTAATTTCCTCTCTTTTCTTAAGACAATAGATACATTCTAAGTTTTAAATAGGCCTTTATTGGTTTATAATGATAAAACAGAAAACTTTTCCAAATCAGCTTTTATAGTGAACTCGTCTGTCATAGGTAGAGCCTCTGCTGCCAGCAAACGTTCATAGTTTCGACAGGGATACCTTTTAACCATGTTATTGTCCATTGTCCCATCCAATTTGAGAGTGTGATTAACAGAATGAATTCAAAATATGTTTTCATATTTTGTATTTCTTTCTTTTCCTGTTATTGATAAGATAAAAAGCCATTGTCCTGGTTTGGTAGCCAGCTATTGACAATGCCATTCACTGGTAGTAATCTAACCGAACAAGCTGGCTCGTGATGAGACCCCTTGTCTTATAATTGCTAAGCCATTACCCTGTTATGGTATGCAGTATTGGTAATGTCGGTTAAACTATTTCCCTATGATCATGGTAAGCAGGCTTGTAATAAGACCTCTTATCTTTTATATCAAAATTTTAGAATTGCACTCTGAGTAATCATACACTTTGGTGAATGGGATGGACAATTTTCTCTCTTAAGAGTAGATGGATGACAGGGTAAGAGTTGAAGATGCTGAAGTTGGATTAGCTTCTATCTTGATATTGATAACCTTCTGTGACCAATTTGAAAACATAAAATGATTTATAATACTTGTAAACTTTGAGAGGGGTTCACAAAACTTGAAGTGTGGTTTCAGAATACAATGATACCTAGTTTCCTAGAAATTATCCCTTTTGGTTAAGAGTTCTATTATTTTAAAAGCAAATATTACACTACTTCTGTAGATCAAGTTTTCAAACACAACAAAGGTCAATAGAAGATACCTTACAAAATTATTTTCTACAAATCCTACAAACTACAAAACTCTATCAAACTAAAAGGAGAAGGGGTTACCTCCTCAATTAAAGAATTTCTTCAAGATAAGGCCATTAACAGGGAGAGAATCTCTCAAACCTGATAAATCTTGCAATATGAAGGTTGAATGGCCTATCTTCTCACAGATCTAAAATGGTCCGAGCCATATTTTCTGGAACTTGGTGTGTTTTCCGTTGTCCTCATGGGCTTTGTCCCATTTCAGAACTAAATCACCGACTTGAAATTGTTTTGAACCGGATGAGACTGAATCAAAAGCTGCTTTGATGATTTGCTGATGTTTGGCATGAATAACCCTGGCTTTTTCTCTTTCCTCTTCTAATTTTAGAATTTGATCATGTCTAAGCTGAATAGAGGAGGAAGGACTTTCCTCAATGAATTGAACTAGGGCTAGAGAAGGAAGAACAAGATTTGTGGGCAGTACTGCTTCTTTTCCATACACAAGGTTGAATGGGGAAGATCCTATAGAAGCTTTCTGTGTTATCCTATCAGCCCATAATGCAAACATTAAGGATTTGTGCCAGTTTTTATGATTTTGTTCGATAGTTCGCTTAATGATTTTGATCAGATTTTTATTAGTAGACTCTGCTAAACCATTACCCTGGGGATAGTAATTAGCAGAATATTTCAATTTAAATCCTCTTTTAATAGCGAAATCAAACATAGCATTGCCTGAGAAATAAGATGCATTATAAAAAACAAGAGCATTTGGGACACCAAACCTGGTAATGATGAATTGATCTATGAATTCAATGATTGCTTCAGAATTTGTTGTCTTCAAAGGGATTGCCTCAACCCACTTAGTAAAATAATCGGTAGCAGTAAGGATATACTTATGCTGTTTGGAAGACGGTGGAGTAATTTCCCCAATGATATCCAATCCCCATTTCTCAAATGGTTGTTCAATGTTGACTGGTTGCAGAGGGAAGGCTGGTTTATGTTGTCTTCCACTAGAAGTTTGACAATTGAGGCATTTCCTTACATACTCGTGGGCATCTCTAAACAGAGTGGGCCAATAGTATCCAGCATGAATAATTTTGTGAGCTGTTGTGTCAGCTCCAAAATGTCCTCCTGCTGGTCCATCATGTAACTCCTGCAAAACCTTTTGTGCTTCAGGTTTCTCAAGGCATCTTAATAAGATGGAACCATAATTCTGCTTAAAAAGCACATCATCAATAATTGTAAAATTCTTAGCTTTTAACCTAATGGCCCTTTTGTTTTTGTAAGATAGGTTAGGAGGTGCATAACCATTTTTCAAATAAAAGATTAAATCTACATATTGAGACTCAGAATCAGTAACACTTATCTGGTTGATTTCTTCAGTCTGTTCTGTATCACTTGATTCTGGAATATTGGATGCTCCTGCCAATAACCTACAAAAACCTTGGCCCCTAACAATCTTTGCTGGCCTAATTTCTAAGTCATATTCTTGAAGCGCTGTGACCCAATTTGCCCTTTTTTCACCCAGTTCTTTTTGGATTAATAGTTGCCTAACTGCAGGGAAAGGAACTACAACTTTTGTGTGGGTTTTCAAAAGGAAGGGTCTATAATGTTTGACTGCTTTAAATACAGCAAAGGCTTGTTTTTCTACTTCGGAGTAATTCAATTCGGCACCCTGAAGATTTGAACTAAAGAATGAAATGGGTGCTTCCAAATTGTGATCGTTGAGCTGCGTGAGTACTGCTGCATAAGACGAGGTGGAGGCGATAGTGTATAATGTAAAATGATTAGAAAAATTGGGAGTATTTAAGGCTGGGGCATCGATTATTGATTGTTTGATTAAATCAAACGCTTCTCTTTCCGCTGATCCCCACTTAAAGACTGAATTCTTCTTGATCATAGTTTGAAGTGGCAAAATAATTTGAGAAAAATCTGGAACGAATCTTTTAACAAAATTGATTTGGCCTAAGAATGACTGCATGGATTTCTTATTGTGCGGGAAAGGGATTTCAGAGATTTCTTTGATCCAATCAGGATCAATATAAATGCCATCTTTAGACACAATAAAGCCTAAGAGCTTTCCTTGGTCAAGAGCGAAGAAAGATTTTTTAGGGTTAAGAGAAATACCATATCTTTTGCAACGTTGAAAGATTTGACTTAGGTCATGCAAATGATTAGACCTCTCTTTAGAGAATACAGTAATATCGTCTAGATAGACGACCACTGTTCTTTTAATCATCCCTCTAAAAGTTGTATCCCTCGCTCTTTGGAATGTTGCTCCTGCATTAATAAGTCCAAAGGGCATTTTCTGATATGCATATGTTCCCCATTTGGTTCTGAATGTGGTTTTAAGCTAGTCATCAGGATGGACCAAAACTTGGTTATATCCTGAGAAACCGTCTAAAAAAGACATTAATTCAGAGCCTGCTACTGATTGGAGTATTTGCTCCATGGTAGGTAATGGGAAATTGTCTTTTAAGCTTGCTTTGTTCAAATTTCTGAAATCAATACAAATCCGAATGTCGCCATTTTTCTTTCTGACTGGCACCATATTGGAGACCCAGTTTGAGTGTCGGACTAGAAAAATAATCTTGGCTTTCAATAGTTTGTTAAGTTCAGTCTTTATTTGACTCTCTAAACTTGGATGTATTTTTCTTAACTTCTGTTGAATTGGTTTCTGATTGGGAAGCAATGGGATGGTATGTTGGATAATGGATGTATCATATGTCTTCAAATCATCATATTTCCAAGCAAAAACCTGTTTATTTTTCCTTAACAGTTTAATGAATGCTTCTTTCTCTTCGAAGGAAAGTCCTAATCCTAAATTAATATTTTGAGGAGCTTGCTCAGTACCTAGATTTATCAATTCAAACCTTAGGGTAGAGCTTTGGAGCTTTGCATTAGTCACAGGTTTAAACCTGTCTTTAATATCATAAAGATCCTCCAGCTTTACCACAGGCTTAGGAATTGCATTTTCCTAAGGTGTTTCTCTCATTTGAGAGTCATGCTCATTTTCCTCGATAATTTGATTATCATAGGACTTTTCAGAAGTTAAGAATTGTAAAATATCCTCATCATGGTTAAATACTCTCCAATTAGTGACATTGTCAGGAATTGAAGGCCTAAAAAGCAATTCTACTGAAAATCTATCTGGGCTGTAGTCTTCAGAGGGTAGGAGTTTGGAAGCTACATTGGCTAGCAGGTCGGCTGCCGAATTTTGAGACCTAGGAATGGAGGAGATATTGAATGCCAAAAAGTGTGAGGTAAGTTCTTGTACTAGCGATTGATAATGTTTAAGATGATTTGAAAGACAATGAATTGTATTTCTCACCTGTTTGATAATAATTTCAGAATCGCTGAATACTTTTAAATATTGCACTTTAAGGCCGATCGCTTTATACAGTCCTTGGATTAAGGCTTCATATTCGGCTGTATTGTTAGTGCATTCAAATTCCAGCCTACAAGACAGCATTGTTTTTTCTCCTAGTGGGCTAACTAAAATACATCCTGCTCCTGAGCCCTCACTAGATTTGGACCCATCGAAATATAATGACCAAAATAAAGAGGTATTAACAAATGTATTTACAGTTTTCTCAGCATCATTGAAACATCTAGACCTATCAGTTTGTGAAAAATTCTCAATCTGAGATGAAAAATGATTGACTGAGAAAGGGGATGACTGGGCAGTAAAGTTACCAAAGAATGACTCAGATGAATAATTTCCCAAAATGTTGTTATTAAATGCTATAGGTTGGTTTTCTTGCTCAAATTCAGTAACTGTATGGGTCATATGTTTTTCTCGATCAATCCTTATTTGATTTGGCTTACCCTTATAGGGAAGCCACATATGTGACCAATCGGTAGAGATATACCCATGTAATTTTTCAGACCAATCCCTACTCAAGATTAAACCGTAAAATTCAGGTATATCGGCTATCAAGATATCAATCCTTTGTACTACTCTGGGATCAGCAGACAACCTGATAGTTACGGAATTAATTTCTCCCACAACCTGCACTTTGGTCCTGTCCAACTGTACAATATGAATAGCAGACTTCTGGGGTTCAATGTTCAGTTTGGAACAAACTGAAGCTGGCATTATGTTAGAAGATGCCCCTGAGTCAATCAAACAGTTGTGCAGGTTTCTGTTATAGATCTCATAGGTTAGAAGGAAAGGTGGAGTATGAGAATTAGATCTATCTCCAATCAGAACTGAATCGGTAGCTTCAACCATACCGGGAGGAGGTTGGCCTGAATCATTAGTAGCTTTAGCACTGGGAAGAGGTGTAGAAGGAACAGCATTCAATTCTTTGAGAAGTAATTTCTGCTGATGTTTTAATTTACTAAGTTCAAACATAGTAATGTTTGCTTTAGTTTTCTTCATGTCATCAACAATGTTGTACTCCATTGAATCAGATACCACTAATGTTTTAGATGTTTAAGGAGTATTAGAAGTTGAAGGCTAGTTTTGGGGAACTGCTGCAGGTGATTTCTTTGCAGGTATTTTTTCTTTGGTTGTAGCGGCACCTGCACTCCTTTTCTTTGACGTTACCTGAACAGGTTCAAAAGTACTTTTGCTCCTAGTAGTGACCGGGAACGCTTCTTCTTCATTATCGGTATCGGAGTTGGGGAGTATAAAATCCCACATTCCATGACATTCTACTACTTCTTCTTCATCATCAGTCGGTGAGATTGTTTCCTCTTCCTCTTCTTCTTCTTGCTCTGAATCTGCATTAGATATGACATTTGGTGGCTTTGATTCATTTCTCTTATAAGTCCTAAAGGGTCTTTTGGTTGAGGTTTCAGCCACCTGTTTTTTTATTTCAACCATTTCATTTGATAAAGTTTTTAGGACCTTTTGAAAACCTTCCATGTCATATGGGTCTTTTGGGGTTTTCTTTCTTGAGTCATCTTTAAAAGAGACTTTTTTGGCTTTTCTGTCTTCCAGAGCAGCCTTCTTCTCTAGAGCATTAATGTGTTTCTCCACAGCAAGTGCTTCTTTCATGTTTTCGGCTAAGGTAGGTTTCCCAGCCCTATCTACAAAAATGGCTATATTGACAGGTAGGGTGGTTATATACCATTCGCTTCGAATTTGTTCACTTGGTTTGGAGGCCGTCGGGATTTTGTTCAGGAGTTTGTTGAATCGAGCATTAAATTCCTTAATTGGTTCCCGATGCTCTATCCTAAGATTGGAGAGATCGTTTATTAGGGTAGCCAAAGACCTATCATCTCCATATTTGGTAAGAAACTGCTCTTGGAAAGTGTTCCAACTGGTAATGGAACCAGAGGGTAAAGAAAAATACCAAGATCCTGCTGATCCTTGCAAGGTGTAAGGGAAGAGTCTAACAACAACATCTTGTTCTGTTACTCCTTTCAAGTTGACTGCCAACATGAAATTATTAATGTGTTCCTCAGCCTGGGTCCCATCATCTGGATTAAATTTGGGTAGCCATTTTTCAGGAGCACCTGGTAATGGATGCAATGGTGCAGGCATATTGACTGCACCAGGTCTGGTCCATGAATCTGCCATTATAATAGCAGTAGTGGTTGATACTACCGCTGGAATTCCAGATGTCTGGGAAGGAAAGAATGTTGAGGAGTTAACAGGTTGGGATGTTGCAGTACCTAAACCCTGGTGAACAACAATATGTAATGGGGGAGTGGATGGTTGACTTTGCAGGGGGGAAGATGCAATGGAGGATGTGGACGAAAGCCCTTCACTGTCAGATCCTTCAGTATATTTCTTCGCCTTTTTCCTTTTGGGTAAAGGGAATTCAGTGGGTTTAATACCGAGCTTTTCGCTCTGAAGTCTGGTGAGAGGGTGAGGTAAATTGAACTGCGAAGTCGCACTGCTTTGTGATACCTCAAATTTCTGTGGTGAAATCGAGAAGCTCTGAAGTTTGTGGATAAGAGACTGGACTTCAGGTGATTCAAGACTTAATTATTCTGGAGTATGATGGGTTTGAGCAGTGGTAGTTGATTCCTCTTCTTCTTGTTTGGATACTGGAGAACCAGCATGCAAATAAGAAGATTGAGGGGATACGGAGGGAGAATTACTCTTAGAATGGCTTATAGATTTTGGTTTATGTGCCATTCACAGTCGGCCCTCCTTCTAGCGCCAAAAATGTTGAAGCCTCGAAAATCACTGCAACAACATTGGGGATAACCACCCGGTCCGGACCTTAGTACAGCTCCTTTTCCGTTTGGAATAGTGGCTCCGACTGGGGATAATGGGACCAGTTTCCCAAAAGTGTATAAACGGGATGAATGGATGATTTATTAACTAAGCTAGTGATGGGTGAATAACTAAATCTATTAACAAGAATACAAGAACTATTACCTATCCCGAGAACCTATTGAGCTTTAAAGTGTAGCGCTTGATGGTCTGTGTCTACAGATAGGCATATAGATGACTTCATCTAACAGACATAGATATTATTTCATTCAAGATTATTGTGCCTAAATAGTTAAGCAAAGCGATTAAAGTGATATTACTACACTCATCATTTATATCATCGATACATACATGATTAAAAGAAAAGCATACCATAAAACATCCAATAATGGAAGGAATATAGAACTGTTGTTAAAGCACATGCATACAATCAATAATAGCAAGGATAATCAAATAACAATTCACATGAAAGGAATGAATTCAGACATAGATAGAAATACCATATGAGCTGCTTTGACACTCCCAATATCAATCACTACTTGTAATTCTTCCTTCAACGCAAAAACATTTTCCATACAAAGACAATAGTGCACAATTGCATAAAAAGCTTCCTTATCGAATTAAGAACAACTGGTCCAGTTTCATAAAAGAATATGACTGAAGCACAATAGTGCAACTTCAGCCTTTAAGTCAGGTACAAAACTTTACGACCCTTTCCAAAACAATGAAAGGGTCTATAAATACTTAATTAATCTACCTATCTATAAAACAGAAATCCTACTTAATTGGTATCAATATATCTTGATCCTATTTTTCTTCAGCGATCTGGCAGTTGGCGGCATGATTCATCAAGTAGGCTGCTTGCCTTTAAATCTGAGCTGACTTATCGCAAGCATTGGCTCTACTTCAGGTGGTTTGTTGAGGCGTGAGCTGAGCTGGGCGGCATAGGTGGCATCCTGAATATCGGGAATAATATACCCGATTGCATCTGTTAGGCAATTGAGGGCGGCTCTCTGTGTGTGCGGCTTTACCAGGAAGAACCAATATGTGTCCCAGGTTAAACTGTTAATCCCAGTGATTAACCTCCCCTTTTCTTCCAGATCTGGATAACATGATTGCTCCAACGTTTTCATTGTTGTCAACTTTCCTGGTGTGCATTGGGAAATCATGTTTGGTAAGTAGAGAGTGTTATTGACCAATTCAACTAAATTGCTAGAAGTTGATTTACATCTTGAAACCGCCCTCTCTGCTTTCATTAACCGGGACTGCCATTCAATGAAGAGTATATCTTTGTGTGATTCTAAGATCCTGGGTAAATTTGCCGCTTGTCCTTGGTCAGAATCTTGCCAGTCGAGAAATGCAACTATCGTTTCTTCAGCTTGATCCAATTCAGTCCTGGCCTTGTCTACTTGCTTATTTATAGATGCCGTTAATTCACATAGTGGCTCTGCCTGGGCTATTTGTTGACACAGAAGCTTAATTTTGGATATTAATGCAGTATTTATTTGTAATGCTTCTGCTCTAAATTCAGCCACTTGTGGAACGCCCTTTTTTTTCTCGAGCTGTGATGATAATTGAGCAATTTGCTCATCTTTTGTTTTCATCATTTTCTCGTTCACTGCCTTCAATTGTGCCAATGCCTCTGATAATTCTTTCTGATTCTGGATTGCGCTTTGGTCGATCCTTTGTTTTTCTGCTTGCAATTGTTGAGTTAGTTGACTGTTCACTTGCTGTTGCGTCAACAATTGCTGCTCTGCCTGCTCCGCTTTCTGCTTTGTTTCAGCTAACTGCGCCTGTAATGAGAAAATCTCTTGATCCTTGGTTTTCAGTAAAAGGCTTACCTCCGATGCCTTATCTATTGTCACTGCCGAATAAGCTCCCGCATACTGTGACAGTTTTGTCAGGCCATCGGAGGGGTCAAATTCCTCCTTCCAAACCACATTGCCCGTGATAGTTTGCTCTGGAAAAAGGGAAGGTTGATCAGTCCTTCTTCTTTTCCTTTGTCGTTTAACCACCGCTTTATGCCTTGGGCTGTAGAAGACATCCAATGGAGGAATATCTTCTACCTGCAAAATGATTTGGTCAGAGGGGTCCTTTGGTATTACCTCTACCTCTTTAGAAATGGGTGGGCCGCCTGTTATAGACATTTTTGTGCCTTACAGCATTAAGCATGAAATGTCCATAATCTAAAGGGATCCAAAGTCCCTAAACATGTTGTTCCTACCCCTAGAGGAACAAGGCTAACAAACCACAGCAATTCACAGAAGTTCTCCACCAGAAACTGCTCAAAAACAAGTCAATTCAGGATCAATTCAGTGGCTCCACTAGCTGTTTGCGCTGAATGTCAAAGTCAACACTGGCTACCTGCGCTGAATGTCAAAGCCAACACTGGCTACCTGCGCTGAGTGAGAGTGGACATGTGGCAAGTTCATTCCACAAGGTGTCAAAACCCAGGAAGCTTCCAAAATGACACTTGCCTCAGGGAATTCGACTGGTGATGAGTAAGAGGTTCCAAATCTCCAAGTGGAAGCAAGAACCTCCAAGTGGAATCAAGAACTGACAGAGGGAGAGGACACTAGTCAGATCTCAAGCTGACTCATCCTCTCTCCAAACATCTATATATGGATCTCTCCTCCATGAGATCTAGAGGCTTGAATTTTGTTATTGCAAAGAATTGTTGTTGGTTTGAGATTGGAATCATTGGGTGCTTAATGCTTTGAAGGGGGTGAAGATAGGAATTCCATTCACTGGGAAGGAGATGCTGGATTGGATCCCTCTGGGTTGTATCTCTTCCTGAACCTTGTTATTCATCAATAAAGCTATCTTGGTTTCTCCTATATACTGATGTATCTTTAATGTATAATTGCATTAGTATGTTTAGTTTATTTCTAATCCTGAACTAGTTATGAATATGAATCTATGTCTTGTGTAGTGCTCTTCTCTTGTGATCTTGCAGAAACCTCTTGAAGCTGGGCGAGCGAGAAGGCAAGTAGCTGGGAACTCTCACAGAGAAGAGAAACCGGATCGAGGGACAAACGGAAGACACCGGTTAGTCCATCCATCTCTCTTCATTCTTAATTCATAGAGGAAGAATACTAGAATAGTTGTCTTTGTTTGTTGCTAAGGCACTGTCACACCTTAGGTGGATAGGATCGTCCTGCATAGGCATTTTTCCCCACAACACCGCTGGTTCCGCTTAGAACCTGTGGTGAAGTGATTTCCTGTGTATCCGTTACCTTTGAAGTGTCTGTGTCCTTTGAACATTCCAAACCACTGATGATGGAATCAAATTGCTTCCATTCCTGGAGAAATTTAGGGTCAATATGAGTATCTATATTGACATCAATGGTGGTTTGTTTTTCCTTTTCAGCTTGGGTCTCCTTCCGCACTTTTTCCTGCTCTCTCTTCTGCCTTTCCTCCTGCTCTCTCTTCTGCTTTTCCTCTTTCTCTCTTCTCTGCTTTTCCTCTTGTTCTTTCTTCTGCTTTTCCTCTTTCTGTCTTCTCTACTTTTCCTCCTGTTCTTTCTTCCGATTTTCCTCCTGTGGCTTCTCTTGTTCTTTCGTTATAACTGGAGGTTCCTTTGACTGTTGTCGATCAGGCTCGCTTGACGATGTCGCTGGGGTTGTCGCTAGTAAATCTAGAGGTAGAGTTTGCAACTTCTGTTCTCTAAGTTTATTAAATTTAGTCAACCCTTCATCATTATATTTCACTTTGGTGAATGCTTTAACCTGATTTATTGTCTCAGCTGAAGAGAACAGGTCGTCAAACATATCTTCTTTATGATCAAATTTTGTCAATTTGGCCTGTTCTAGTGCAGTATAGGCAACTTTGTTTGGATCAAACTGCCTATTTGGGAGAGTCGCCAGAGTTAATGATTTAATCTTCGTGGCTTCCTTTTCTGCATGTTTGAGATCATGCAGAGTATAGACACCACATCTCAAGGGAAAAGAGGGCCAGCCCTGCTTCTTATTCTTCTTGAGAGTCTGTGTAACACTCTCAGCCATAATCTGGTAAGAGATTTCTCTTGCCAACAGTTTATCTGGTATGTATAAAGGGAGAACATGAGGTTCGGCTTGGCTACCGAAAACTCTTATATAAGTGATTTTTTCCTCTCCAAACCATCTCCCTACCGCTGTTAAATCAATCGCAACTTGGTAGGAAATCTTGGGAATGGGTTTATCAAAAATAGAATAATAAATAGGCACCATAAAGCCATTGCAGACTTGGTATAAATGGTGCTTGTAAGAGGACTTCCATAATTTCTGATGGTATATGTGGATAGCCGTGGGGTCTTGTGGCGTCCACCTCCAGCCGAGCACGGGAAATTCAGAATTGAAACACAATGTATCTAAAATATATGCACTGTAATAGAATGGGGGGATTATCCTTTCAGAGATGCGAGTCTTATTCCTAAACTCAAGAACAGCTTTGGCTAGTTTGTCTGAGAGAATAGTGGCCCAATCCATTATTATACTTTGCATGCAGCTTCCATTAAAGGAACCATTTCTATAGTGAAATTAGAAGAGTCATGCAATCCCCACAATCTACACATCATTATTCCAGCGTAGCAATAAGGAGAAGCCAGGGAATCAACTGAGTACTTACCGGAAGACTCATGTTTGTGCTTTGCCGGATTTTGTCTCCAATCCCGGATGGGTTCGGATTCAACTTCGTTCTCGTTCGAGAATTTTTCCAGGAACGACTTATTGTATATCTTCTCTGGCTCAAGCAAATGATACATTTGCCTCAAATCATCAGCTTTGAACGACCCGAAAATTCTCCTGTCTCTGGTGCTGAAGGTTCTATCCAGGATTGGGATTTCTTCAATTGCCCACCGCACTACATCTGTGTATGGGAGAATTTTTTCTCTAGCTGCTATCCGGTGAAGGAAGGAGTCAGCTAAATCCTTAAGAGTGCCCTCAGATTTCCGAGTAGAATCTGCAGTAGCTTCTACTGTTGTCACTTTAGGTTCTTCGATTTCGATCAAGTTGTAGGTACTCTGCCAAGTAGTTTTGCCAAGACCAGAACATGTTGTATCCGAAATTAATCCTTTCTTTTTGTCAGCGACAGCTTGTCCTGAAGCTGGCGTAGTGGAAGCGCCTGTGGTCTTCTTGGATTTCTTCCCCATTTTGCTTGAGCTTTCTCCTTTGGATGAATTCTGCACAGAGGCGAAAATAAACGTAACACGGAGAAATGGCAATGAAAACTTCAAAGTGATGAGATATATTGACTGATGCGTAATAAGGGATTAGCTTTTAAAATGGGCGCAGATACAATCCATGGGAGGATTTTAGGACTTACGATCACATTAAATGGCCGTTTAAAACTTGCCAATCTTAAATGCCCATTATATCATTAATTGGCCGAATGATTCATTTAAGCGTGCTGTGGATGTTTTTGGCGGTTGCACGCTGGTGAATCATTGTTGGACGGATCAAGCCTTTAATATGAAATAAATCATGATATCCCTTTATTGCAACGGTTTTTTGAAATCTGTGCTTTATCGCAATCGGCGATCGGGGCAAAACTTAAACCTTTTATATTGACATCTTTTGAAAATCCCGATCGCCGATAGCGATATCGCATCGCATCGGGGGTATTGGCATCATATGAGACATATATAATATATCGCCGATCATCGATCGCCGATTGCGCATCGCATCGGGGCCAATGGCATGGGGGCGCTTTAAAATGTGCATCGAGTATTGCCGATAGCCGATAGAGATATCGCATCGGCGGAGACCAATGTGCCACTTATTTATGTATCTTATGTCATTGCGATATGTGATCTTGCGATCGCTTTATCACAATGATAAAAGATTGATTTATTTGCATAAAAATGGGATTTTCTGAAAAGGATTTTATAATGTTTTTATTTGGTTTTCGGACCTTTTTTGAAAAATGTAATATTGATACCAATCAACTCTAAAGGGACCCATTTCATATGATAATTTTGTGAATAAAATGATAAGAAATGGGGGGTTGTTGTAGAGCACAACAGGCCTTAAACGATTTGTTTTGGTGGATAAAAATTTTCCACTTGATTTCTAGCCCTATATATTGTTATACAGTGAAATACCTTTCCAAAGATGCAAGAATCATGTCAATTGAAGTTCATATGCAAAATTTATGCCTTTCAAAAGTTGAACTATTGTGTTTAAACACCATAATTAGAGAGGATGTCATGTCATCTCCCATTATTGATGGAAAATGGGATATCCATTGAATGGGGACTATGAATAAGAATTTGTAATATGTGGGTTGTAATTCATGTTGAGATTTGAATTGAGTCAAATTTGAACCCCTAGTTGGCTATCAAGTGTGTTATAACCAGGCCACTATGAGGAAAAGGGATTCCATTCTATGTGTTTACATTTTGTTTGATAATAGAGACGAGTAGGTGAGTGTGGATATAGATAGAGAATATTATAGGAGGTTTGTGTTCTATAGCATCGCAAAAACCATAGGTCTTAGGAAACTCCATAGAAAATGCCTTCTCCTTTGTACTTGTATAATTTCCATTTTAAAAAAAAGATACTAGAGGTGCCTCACCTTCTAGCTTGATTTTCTATTGAAAGGGTTTCCTAAAGCAATCTTGGTGTTCATTGTGGTTTTTGAGTGATTATATTTACTTGTTCTCTATTTTTCACATATTATCTATTGCATGCATAAAAAACAAAATAATGATAACATATATGGAATCTAAAAGGAATTAGCCCTTTATAATATAGATTTCGATTTACTTTTGCATATTTATTGTGATAGACTAGCTAGTGGAAATCCATGGCACTTTACAAATCATATAGGTATTAGAGAAGGTTTATTTGAGTATTTTATGGGAATTTCTATAGGATCATATCAATTTAGGAAGAAATCCATAAAACCCTAGTCATTTCCAATCAATCAGTCTATGATAACCCTTGAGATTTGAAAGAGGAGAACTTTGTATGCTTGGAAAATTGTAATAAGAACCTCCTCGTTGTGGTCCTAACTGGTGAGATCGAGTTGATCAAATAATATGGGGTCTTCAACTCAAAGGCCATATCAAAGATAAAATCATGTGATAAGGAAGATCGAGAGAAGGAGTCTCTTGACAATGTTAGAACACGCCAACATACAAGGGGCATCACCGATGAAAAGCCCCAATTAGACTTCACACTATTTGGGATAGGAGCCCTTCCAGAATTAAGGTTTGGTTTCCATTATTATTAAATATTTTCCTTGGCTTCAATGGTTAGCACGAGAGAGAAATGCATGTGTACTTTTGAATTAACAAGTGATTATGCCTTGTGAAATGTTCAATTGTAGAATGTGTCAAGGTTGTTCCATCGAAAGGGAAAAATAAAGTGAGTATTTAAGAGAAGAGTAGTAGTAATAATCTAATAAAGACACACAAGAATATGTATGAAAGAATCATTAGATCACTAGTGAAGTAGTTCACATAGAAGCAATGATCGTCAAAACAATTACAACACACATTCAATAGGATATGCACCAAAGCCACCAAAATAGTTAAATTTCTTTAGTACAGAATTACAACAATGTACACCAAAAACATTCAAAGAATAATCTTACAATATTCATGATATACGCATGAAAGTGTGTTGACTCAACGAGCTTCAAATATTAAGTGAAATTTCCAAGATACATCAATACAATGAACGTCACTAGCTCCAATAGTGGAGCATTAGAGCTACCACTTTCTCTCCAAAAATACTATCTTCCTCTCTAATGCCTAGTTGGAGAAGCTAAGGCGAAAGGTCCTTTGCTTGAGCTATGAGGGTGTATATATAACAAATGAGACAACTCTTCACCTCCCTTGTGACTCTTGGACTCCCCTCATGACTCTTTAACTTCCATTTGACCTTTTCAAAATTTCATGAGACTCTTTGACTTCTACATGACTTTTCACATTATATAGGTGACTCTTGGAATTCCACTTTACATTACATTTCTCACATTATATACAATTAAATAATTACATCCACAAATGATGTGGAAATGATGACTCATATGACACCTTGAAAAGACATGATTTGACACTAATGACATGGACTTGATGATGGTGTGGCAAGGTTAAGCCACTCTTATTGTTGTTATCCTTGTGTCTTCTTGAGAGACGGTTCATGTTACTTCTCTGCCTCCTCTATAAGGATTTAAGATGAGGGATCTTCATAGCAACCTTGATCTTCTATCTTTTGTCACAATCTAGTTTCCCTTCATCTTTTTTTCAATGATCAATATGTTCTTACAGCCTCATAAGTTTCTTATAACATCATCTCTTTATCCTCCTCTTCGATCATCATCCCTCCATGTCAAGATATGTTAGGCCCCTATACTACTAGTGTAACCCCTTATTGTTATTAGTATAACCCACTTATTATATTGATGTACCCATGTAGTGCCCATATTGTTACTATTGTGCCCCATAGAAGCCCACTATTGTTATTATTGTGCCCTTACATTATTATTGTTACGTTGGCTCTGATTATGTTATAACCCCTTAGACTCCTATATATAGAAAGGAGGTCTTTTCATTTGTATCATCCAAGAATTGTTCATTTATGTAATGTAAAGGAGGTTGCCCCCTCGAAGAGGCTGAATTCTAGGGCGTTGATCTATCTTTTCTATCTTTTCTTGAGCGGGTTTCATAACATTTGGTATCAGAGCTTTGGATTCTAGGGTTTCACTGCTCCAAACAGGCCATCGTGGCATTTTCGCTATAAATTTTTTCTGTGACGTTTCAGAAGTCGCAAAAAAAACCCATTTGAGAAGAAATCGTGCTAAACCTTGGGTCTGAATTTCATAGCTTTTCACGCGATATTTGCCGAGATATGGTCTGAGGAAGTTGGTCTTTTTGCAGACTCCTGAATTACATTCAAAACAGGTGACCTGGGGAAAATCATCATAACTTTCTCTCTGGGGATCGGATTGAAATTTCGTAAGAAGGTACTGAAAGAGGACGGATTGTAGTTTCTTGTATGTGTGTTTCAGATTTAAAGGTTGAAACAGTGACTCGTGGCACGTCATACAAGTTCTCTCTACTGAACTAGTCTAAAAGCGAGTCACTGTGGGACATTTCACATAACTCTTCCTTGGAGAATCCAATTTGGGTAGGACTTATGGCATTGGAAAGAGGACGCAGAAGGCTACTACAAGTCACAATTTCAGAACTTAAAGATCTGAAAGTACAGAGTTACAGTCGTTTCAAGGTCGAGCTCCTAAAATCAAGAAAAAGCAAGATGAGGAAGTTTGATGGCAAGGATCCGGTAAATTGGATACTTCAGATGGAGCAATATTTTGATCTACATGGTGTACAACTGTTACAAAAGGTATTTATTGCATCTTCATATTTAGAACCAGATCAATTTTTATGGTACAAAGGGCTTTGTTCTCGTAAACAACTTGTTACATGGTCAATTTTCACGGAGGAAATGATAGCACATTATGAGGATACAAAGAGCAACACCACAACAATTGGAAAGAGTAAAAGGGCTTTGTGACATAGTGGAAAGCAAAATTAAGGAAACCAGGAAGCGTACTCCTCACAACTATAAAGATGAAAGTGTTGTTTCTCCTAGCCTTCCACAACCTACAAGGGTTACACCACAACAATTGGAAAAAAAAAAGAGAAAAAGGGCTTTATTACAATTATGATAGCAAATGCACTAAAGGTCATAAGTGTGTTGAGAAGAAGTTATTTTACATAGAATATGAAGAGGAGGAAGAAAAGGATCAAGAAACATCAAAAGAAGAAGATATACGCCAAGACCCCACCCCAGAGAAAGAAGAAATGAATCAGACCATATCTTGTAAAGCATTGGCAAGAATTACCACTCCTCAAACTCTCAAGATAGAAGGACATATCAAGAAGAAAAAGGTGCAAGAAGTGAAAGATCACATCAAGAAAGAAGAAATGAATCCAACCATATCTTGTAATTCAATGGACGAAATTACCACTCCTCAAACTATCAAGATAGAAGGACACATCAAGAAGAAAAATGTTCAAGAAGTGAAAGATCACATCGAGCATTAAGAAATGAATCCGATCATATCTTGTAAAGTACTGGAAGAAATTACCACCCCTCAAACGATAGAAGGACATATCAAGAAGAAAAAGGTTCAAGCAGAGAAAGATCACATCGAGCATCAACAACAAGTTCTCCAACTTTTAAATGATAACGCCACTTCGGTGCAAAATCAAACGAAACAACAGGTAGATCAACATCGTAGTGAAAAATGTTTTGATGTAGGTGATTGGGTATTTTTACTGCTACATCTCAAGCAAGCTATTTATGAGAAGGAAATGTTGGCAATACTACATGCACTTAAAAAATGGCGACCTTACCAAATGGGAAGACTCTTCAAGGATGAGGATGTGGAAGCATTGTTTTGTGCTATTTATATTATCCAACCAGATTGGATAAACGAAGCAAGGGATGAATGGAAGAAGGACGAAGAAGTATGGCCACTTATTCAAAAGTTGCAAAAGATCCTAATTCAATCAATATTGCCAGAAATTGAAGAGGAAGGAAAAATCATATTGGAACCTGGAGCAGTCACAGAAACAAAAATCCGACAGCTATGAAATCGATCAATCTCAGAGTATCTCATCAAGTGGAAGAACTTACCAGCTGAATATTCCACATGGGAGGAAAAGAATTTTATACAGAAGCATCAAGAACTACTCAAGCGTTGAGGACAACGCTTTTTGAAGGAGAGGGGCATGTTAGGCCCCTATACTACTAGTGTAACCCCTTATTGTTATTAGTATAACCCACTTATTTTATTGATGTACCCATGTAGTGCCCATATTGTTACTATTGTGCCCCATAGAAGCCCACTATTGTTATTATTGTGCCCTTACATTATTATTGTTACGTCGGCTCTGATTATTTTATAACCCCTTAGACTCCTATATATAGAAAGGAGGTCTTTTCATTTGTATCATCAAAGAATTGTTCATTTATGTAATGTAAAGGAGGTTGCCCCCTCGAAGAGGCTGAATTCTAAGGCGTTGATCTATATTTTCTATCTTTTCTTGAGCTGGTTTCATAACAAGATACCATATCTGCAACTGAAAATCACTCACGACATGATTCCATCAGTCAGTACATATCCTAGTCTAGCTTGCTTCTTGAAAATTCTTGATTGAGCTAGAACTAGATGCTGGACTAAGAGACAAGCTCAGGGATTACATAATGCATTGTTCCAAAGGCCAGGAGTGAGGGAATGAAGCTTGAGATTGTGTAATGTGCAGTTTTAGAGGCTTGGGTAGGAAGACTATGCAGTTGGGAAGCTCAATGAGGTAGGTTTGAGCCTTGATATTGTGTAGTGTGCAGTTCAGGAGAGAGAGAGGAGCAGTGAATTATGTAATTGTGCATCTTAGGAAGGTAGGGAGATAGCTTGTTTCTTGCCACTTCATAATGCGCAGAAGGATATTGCTTGTAGGGAAAAAATTCCCAATTATGGAGGTAAAGAGGCTATCCTTGAACACTGTGACTACATAATGTGTAGTTCTTTGAGGTATGAATTGTACATTGTGCAGTTCCAGGAGGTAAGGGATCACCTTGATTCTTGCAACTGTGTAATGCATAGTTCAAGGAGGCTGAGTGAGGTCAAGTTAGTAGAGCATGAAGATTTTTGGAATTTGGATAAGTGTGGGATTAATGAGGTAGAAGAGAAACCAGGATAAGGCTTATGCATGATCACACACTCAAAATAATCAATGACACAACATTGAACACTCAGTACATAAGAATATCATGATCCCCTTAATGCAATGGAAAAATAACAACCTCCCCAAAGTGCGACACATAAGATATACTTTGCGACAATAGTGATGAAAAAAGTGAAATAGTGCATGAAACTTTGGGAATGAGTCTAATACATGTCTGTATGATAAATAGGACTCATTGGCACCAAATTTTCCCCTTGAAACAAACCATAACTCTAGATTTTGTAATACACGACACTTCCTATTCCAAAATAAGACACTTGAAGGGACTAGAAAACTTAGAAGATATGCATGGAATGCCTATTACTACTAGAGACAACAACTTGCAAAGTCAAAGTAGGCTCCAAAATTTGGGTATAGGACCAAATTTTGGAGGGTGTTGTAGCAACAACAACACTTGGTGAAACACTGGAAGAACTCCAACTTCTCTGCCTCGGTACAACTTTTATGCAGGGTCTAGTTTCTTTAAAAGTATTGATTCACCATGTAGATTACTCTAGCTTTCCCACTTAACCTGGTTATATATATAGTCCCCTTCATTCCTTTATCTGTCAAACACATTTAGAAACTATCTATATCACAATTTTTTGATTCAAGAGAAGGGTAATATATTTGTGAGCTTAATGATCAGAGTCTTAGTTTTCATCTCTAGCGTTGCTCTGCTGCCAGTAGGCATAGACAATATCTTGATGGGGTTACTATAGGAACACAAGCATTGCTTCACTTCCAGCAAGCCTGAGTAGTACCCCGACAAAGTTGCTTGCTTCACCTCTATGTGCAAGGAGCCTTTCTTTTCTTCCACCCTTTATTTACTTTATTTATAGGAATGTGATTCAACACTTATTATATCATGGGGTGGAAGAGGGATCCTAAATTATTGAGAGAAAAAGAGGTTGTTCCTTTAGAGAAGGATATCTATATATATATATATATATATATATATATACCTCTGATATTAACATGCTCATTATAATTTTTCTGCTTTCCCTTCTCTATGCAATTGGATTATCATGCAAAAAACTGAATCATAAGAACCGAGCTTAAAAATGAGGTTCCTAGAAAATATATGAGTGTCATGGTTCTACGCAAATATTTCCTTACGAGTGGATTGTATTTTCCATCAAAACATCATCGAACAAAAGGTTATACACCAAGACAAAGTAGGACTAAGGGTTAACCAAATGTTGCAGTGTCACAAGGCCCTTCTTTATTTTTCCACATAGGTTGGAACCAAAACAAACACTTTCACACAAGGTTTTATGCACAAAATAAAACAAAATGATGAATAGGATGGGACAAAACAAGAAACCAAACTAACAACAAGGAAAGGAATATTTACAAGGGTAGATACAACCCTAAACAACTATTGCAAATATTTTTTAAGATCTTGGCCATTGAGAGGAAGTGAATCCATCTTCCCATCCAAAGATTGAAGACGATAAGTATGGTGGCCAATCTTGTCATGAACTGGATAGGGTCTAATCCATAGGGATTGGAACTTATTGTGTTTCCCCTTCTCTTCATGGGATTTATCCCAATTTATGCTAGGTCTCCCACACTAAATTCCTTCTTCCCCGCAAATTTCTTGTTAAACCATCTCTTGATACAATTTTGATGAAGAAAAAATATTTCTTTTTATTTCTTCCTTTCTTCCTATAGTTTCAAAAGAGTATCCTAATCTGAATCGAAAGACAATGATTACCCTAAGATTCTTGCGAAAGTTGAAGCGCAGGAAAGTAAATGTTCGGAGGTAGGATGGCTCATTAGAGAAATTTTGAGGTCTAAAATGGGCCTCCTAAGGAATATTATAAATTAATAGTGGAAATAATATAATAATATTTGATTACATCATCAAATTTTAGAGGGAAATAAGAAAAAACTACTTTTCAACTCATATTTTCAACTTATCTCCCTACGACATTACTCAAATTTTGAGCAAGAGCACTTTTTAAATACATAATTAATTCCTCATCCAAGGAGTACCCATGGTGCATACTTTAAATGGACATTTCTACAAGAAAAATGGGAAATACATGAAAAACATTATTCCAATCACATTTTTCATGTATTTCTCATTTTTCGTGTAACATGGTCCATAAAAAGTATGCAACATGGACACTGTTACATGTCATTTTGTCACCATGACACTTGACTGTTAAAATGGATCTCTTCTCATCCATAAACATGTTCCATTACACTCCCTTAGAAGTCAAACAATAAAAAAACCTTGAAGAAGAGATGAATTTTAGGTAAAATGGATTTATGAATTGTTAAGTGTGACTTGCACGCTCTTCCTAGTAAGTTTCTACGCATTTGTAGTCTCTATCCCTGATAATTGCGCAGAACTATGCTCTGTCTTCCACTATAGACCGCATAGGTAAATCAAAGAAAAGTAAAAATAAAAAGTGAATTCCAGAAGCATTGTTGGTTTAATATATCCCAACTGAAAGCTTCTAGGTCATATCTATTCAAACCATACCCCTCAGATCATGGAGCTAATTCACATTCATCAAGGAACCCTAATCCCCCAATTATAGGATCTCATCCTTCTCTTTTGGATATGAAACTTCTTCCTCTTAGCCTATAAATTGACTAGAGGATAGAGGGATTAGGAGGCTCAGAAAAGATACACTTATGCTATTGGATTTAGATTGGAAGGCTTATCAACTAAGGAGAGGTTTAGAGGCATTTGGGAGGAACCTCATGACATCAAGGCAAAGGTTGTAAGAATCTTCTTTATCCTTGAATTAATACAAATGAATCATTTTTCCCATTGTATTGTCTTATTGAAATGATGAATGGTTTATGATTCTTTTGATATTCAGTAAGATAATCTCAATTTCTAATCTCCTTGATCATTAGATTAAGCTTGTTTGAATTGTTATGATGGCATATGCCTTTGATCTCTTTTATGTCTGTGATTGTAGGTCTTTTTGAACATTTGGAAGCTTCATCAAGACAGAGCAGGGATCTTCATCAATAATTTTGCAAATAGGTAAGAGGCCATTCTCCTACTCTTGTATTTACAATTCAAATAGAATAAGATTAGGAAAGAGTCATTCAATTGTATGTTTGTTTCTAGCTTCCTTTAGGATCTAGGGAGATCACTCTTGTCAACAAGATGGATTTATCTGTCGTAACAAATTGACGACTCCACTTGGGACATTACTATTATTTTCTCTTTATTTTCTTTTACATTTCGATCTTTGTTGTTTAGATAGACCTGAGTCTTGGTAAATTTATGTTCTTTCAGATATTGTAGGTTGATTGCTTTATTTTTTATTTTTTCTTGGACTTCCCAGACCTGCGTGGTTTCTGTTCACCCACAGAGTGTAGATCTGCACAATTTTTGCATTAAGCAACTTGCACATGCGTGCTAGTTTACATTGCTGACCTGCGCCGTTCCTAGAAATTTTTGAAAAATTAGGTTTTCTCTTAGACAAAGTCTGAATTTTGTTTTTTGAAAGTGTCATCATATTTGTTTTAACTGTCCAATACCTTTTCCGAACTTGTTTGAGTGCTTTGTGAGGTATTTTTGGGAATTAATCCTTTCTGCAAAATTGGTTAAAGTTTTGTGTGGCTTGTTTGCTGAATGATAAAAAAGAGATAAGTTGTCTTCAATATCATTGTATTACTATATTTTTCTATCAAATATACAAGATCCATTATCAATATTGCTTTTTTTGAGGCGAAATTCTTTGTTTAAATGCAAATTAGTGTTTCTCATAAATTGTTATGTTTTGTGAAGAATTGCTTTCATTACCGCATGATGAAAGGAAATCATTTCTTTTCAGTTTTGAAATATTTCATAATTACATTCTGACGTCATTAGCTTAAACAATCCATTAGGGAAATTGCATTTTTTTCCAAAATCTTCTTGATTTATGTGTGTTTTAAAATTTTGAGTGATAAATTATTTAATTTTTTTTTTTGATCTCTTAGGACAATTTGAAATCTTAGTTTATTTATGCTTTTGGATTGCATCAAAGTGAAATTGGTTGTCTTATGAAAAGAATTTTGGTGAAATTGTGAGTTTTGCATTTTTCTTAAATAAAATCAATGAAACTCTTACTTTCCCTTAATTAGGATTTCATTGAATGATAGATTACAAATTTCATGTTCGATTGCATTAAAATTTTGCCTTCGAGTCATAATATCATAAGTTTCACTCTCATTACCTATTGAGTAAATAACAACTTAATAACACAACGTTAATTAAAATCAATTAGAATTTTATATTTTTAGGGCTCTTACCACATACAATAGCTGAAGTATAGGCTTTTGGAATAGGAAAGTGAGTAAAACTTTCCAAAGCTACAGGAAAACAATAGAATCTTGCATTAAGGTGAGAAATCCAATTATTTTAGTTTTGCTTAGGGAAGCTCTTCTTATACATGAGTTAAGCACGAGATCATGTCAGATCTGGTGAAGTGATTGTACCCAATTCATTGGTTATGATAGAGCTATTTGAATGTATTACAATAGTGCCGAAAGGTACTTTGGGTCACTTGAAAGTAAACCTCCAATTAACTATGTTGAGGAGATTTCAAGGGGATCGAGCTTTGTTACTCTGCCCTTGGGTGTATGTATGATTTACGGCTGTCCCCCCAAGTAGGGTTGTTGTAGTTGGTAAACTTAGTGACCATAATCCTAGGGCGCTACCTAAGGTGACGACAAAGGGAAGGTCTTTTTGTACTTGGAACAAATGTTGGCTAGACTCACTTGGAATTTTTGGAGGGTAATCTTTGCTTGAGATGGCATAAGTGAAGTTACTTTCCCCATATTGTTTCATTAAGCAGGTTGTCAGTGTAACTGGTTCCAAATGCTCATATCTGTAAAAAAATTCACCTTGATCTCTACAACATTGGATTTCATCACCAACTAGTAATTATTGATCTCTATGATAAGTTAGTTTGTATGGTTTGAATTCCTATATTTATTAGCGTGTGTTACTTTGTTTGATTTTTACTTTTTAGAGGCTTCAGGTGTGATTTTGATATTGTGTGAATAACTAATTTTGAAAAGGAAAAAGATTTCATCGTGGCTGAATTACCGAGACAATCACGTAGAATGCTAGGCCAACCCCCAGAATATACACCAAGTTAGTTAGAAAAAATTAAAACTGAAAAATCAAAGTTAAAAGGATCCAAGACTACAAATGAATCTAAAACTTATGATGTAAGAGGAACTAAAGTAAATCAACTAGAAACTTCTGCTATTATAGAACCTGAAGTAACAAAACCTAAATTTGATCAACCTCAAACACTAGAATTATACTCAGAAGTAACGATTAAAAAATCACTGAACTTATTCAAATAAAATCAGATACTAGAGAGATTTCAGATTAACAATTAACCAAACCAGATATCGAAGAACCTGAGTCTAATGTTTCTAAACCTGAGTCACCTTCAGCTGATTTAGCCCCTACTCCTCCACGTTCACCATGAGTAAAACTCCTTATTCTAACAGTCTACCTCCTGGTCTTATTAGTATCAAAGAACTTACGTATGACGAAGAGGAAGAATCATCAAGTACAACAGTTTCTACCAGTGATCAAGCAAATACTCTAGAACTTCTTTTTTCTACTTTTTGACCTGGCCCTTGGTATTTTACACCCTTGAAGTTTTTAGGTCAAGTCCTTCCACGATACGCTACTTCTTATTATATTGTACCAGGCTTTGATATGTCTACAATAACTTATGGGGAAATGTCATCAGATACTTCTATGTTTTTTACTTCTCTAGAATCGCTTTTATATGGTGGCCCATCAGTCCCTCCTGGATATCACTATCTTACAAGAAATTATTCAAGAGCCTCTCCTTAAAGTCAACCGTCAACTATGTCAATTGGTTTAATTAATTCTACTGTCTAAGGCTTGACATATTATCAATATATAAATATGATTTCTTGCAATGTAGGCAATCCTCAAGTTAACCAATAGGTGGTTATTACCCACCTAGGGGGAAACCATCGTATCCTCTTCCTAGGGGACAACCTTTATTTGAACCTTACCCTACGGTTGGAGGGAAACCTCCTCCCAGAAATTATCTAGGTTATGGTCAAATACCTCAAGACGATTTAGGTCAACCTATCATATCTCAACCCATTGTCGGTACTCTGTATCCCAGGATGAACACAATCTGGAATCCTTCATATAATCAAAAACCAATGTCAGTTTCTCCTCAAGTGCCAATTTATCAACCTGTTGGAAAAAATGTTCAAGGTATTCCTATTCAAGTCCAACAAATTTTCCAGGGTAATCCATAAAATCCTGTTCAGCAACCACTCTAGCAACCTGTCCCAAGTACTCCATAAAATCTAGTTCAGTCTGTTGTGCAAATGTTTGTTTAAAATCTAGTTCTGAGTTCACCTTCAACTCCCATCTCATGAGTATCACATGTAATTATTCCAATTACTTCTCAAGTAACGGTGCAACCAAATACTTAGACTATTCCTTAGGCACATGTTTATCAAACTGTTCCTACAGTGTAGTCTATACCCTAAATACATGTCGTACAACCTAGTATACCATATGTGCAAACACCGTTCCAATGATAATATTTTCAAGGTCAACCCCATAGTCAATTTTTTGAATGCCAACCTTTTCAAAATAAATTCTTCTAAGGTCAACCTTTGCAGATTCAACCCTTTCAAGGATACTTTATCCAATGTCAAATGGATCAGGGTCCTCCTTTCTAGAACCAATCGTAACCCGATCATACTTTTCAAGTGCCCTTTCAAATGCAATTTAGTATGGCTCATCTAGGATATCCTGGGTATCCTCTACTAGGAACAGGACCTGTCCCTCAGAGTTATCAATACCCACAACAAGATCCTAACTGTCAATTACCATTTATTTCAACTTTGGATTTACTGGATCTATCTTGGTTAACAAATGATCCCATTTTCTATTTAATCACATCATGGGAGGTAAACCAGGAGAGGATCCATCTAATCAAATCATGACTTATCATCATTGGTGCGCCTCGAACTCATTAGCCGATGATTCCATTAGATTATGACTTTTCCAACGAACCTTAACTGGTTTGGAAACCAAGTGGTATGTTGAATTACCGCAAGCTTCTTTCAATACTTTCAATACCATAGCCACTGCTTTCTTAACACATTTTCAACTACCCGTCCGATACGATAATGGTACTGAACTTTTAACTTCATAAAAAGAGTCAACATCCACTTATATTTCAGATAATATTCATGAAAATGGAGACGAAGAAGTCGTTTAGTTAAATTTTATATCCCAGATCAGATCTTAGCTAAATGGTTTATAAAATCACTTTTGCCAGTAATTATTGAAGATGTTGCCAAAGGTGGCATTGTAACTCAAGAGAAAGTTATCGCTCGTGCCCAATACTTAGATCTTGTTTATACTCAGTCTGGCACTTTGTATGAAAAAATTCTAGATTTTCCTTGTCTAGGTCAAACCAACCCAACTCTTACAGGATCACATGTGCTGATGGTGTGATTGGTTATGTTAGCCAAAAATCTAAGACTAAAAAGAAAAAATTCTAAAAGGACTCAGATTTTGGCCTTAGCAGATTCACCCGAAGAAGATCGTTCTCCCAAAATTTATTTTGAAATAAATGTTGTAGATTCATCTACTGGAAAAAACAAGCAATCTGAAGGTAAAAATAAAGGAAAAGGAAAATCTAAACAATAGACTAATCCCAAGGAGAAACCAAACAAGAATGAACCATCTAACGAAAATAATAAACCTTTCTATCCTTGTTTAATCTGTGATGATGATCATTACACCAAGGAATGCCCTCATCGTGCTGAAGTTTCTAAATTTGTTAAGGGTTCACCTACTACCATTGTTTTTAAGGATCTATTTCCTTCTCAAGATAGTAAGATGGTTTCCCATAACCCATCTTCCTCTTCCACATCAACGTACATAATGATTATTTCTGCGCAAGTTATGGTAGCTACGAGGTCCAAAGACTATGGATCTAAAAGTCCTAGTGTAGATGGAAATGATTTTGGTTCACCTAATCATTCTTCCACATAAACTCATCCTCTTTTTGAACCTTTACAAATTGAAAAACCTAATCCTGATATGGTAATATGACCGCCTCCTAAAGGTGTTCATTGAAAGCCAACTTTTTATCCTCATGCTAGAGCTGCTCATAATTACAATATTGTTGAAGATCTAGCTATGTCACCTTCAATAATGTCAACTCTCGAAGTGCTGCATACTTATCTAGCACAAAGGAAATTACTATTATTAGATATAGGAGCACTTGATCCCCAAGACTCTAATATAATTGTATTTGATCTCGAAAATCATGTACCCAGGCTCCCACATCAACTGGCCTTCCATATACTAGTTTTTCTCAAGGAAAAACATGTTTTTCAAACGGTAATTGATGGAGCATCTACATGTATTATGTCTATTCCTTTTTGGAGAGCTTTAGGTTCTCCAACTATCAATCAGACTCCCACAACTTTGAAAGCATTTGATGGAAGAGGTTTTCAACCTTATGGAATTTTGAATGATATGCCTGTAAAATTAGAAGGTAAAATGGTTGCAATTGAAGTTTAAGTCATTGACGCTCAAAATGATTATAACCTATTAATCAACCAAAGTTGGACTTACACCATGTCTTCTGTGGTCTCATAGTTTTTTCTAATGATTAGGTTTCTTCATAAAGGAAAAATTATGAAGATAGACCAACTATCCTATTACACTTCGGAACCTAACTCTACTAGTAGTGTTCCCTTTCTTGGAAAATTGATTACTACATATGAGGATGTTGGTATTGGTCTTCTTAAAGACTAATCTCTTATGAGAACTTTTGTGTTCCCTCCACCAAATCTTCCTCATAACATTGCCCAGGTCAATATGATTACATCAAGCACTTTTGAATCTTTTGATCCTTGGAAAGTGCCTTCAGAGTCAAAATTAGCCTTGTATGGCGATCAAATGCCTCTTAGTACTTTTTAATTGGATTATGAGGCAGTTCAATCCTTTTCCAACCCATCACCATCTGAAAATGATCGAGTGAATACGATCATCGATGATTATTCTCATTTGTCACGTTTAGAACCGATATTGATACCTGATCCTTTTGATAGAGAGTTTATAACTGATGAAGGTATTATGCAGGTAATGACTTTAGATGAAATTCATTGGGATGGTTACCATCATGGCGCATATTTCTTACCCTGCCTTGACAAAGTGATGGGCCTCTAAATTAGACATAAATTAAGGCCCATGCCTCTAATTTAAAACATAAATTAATGCCTATGACCATCCTTCAGCACATTAAACCTCTCTTTTTGCATTAGATAATTTATTTTTAACTTTAATATATTCATTAGGAAGGTTTATGAATAATTGAATATTTGTGCCTAATATTATTTATTTTTTGTGGAATATTATGAGAATATTGGGCAGATTATGAAGAGTTGGAGGAGGAGATAATTTAGGGACTTGTTCCCTACTATTGGAGGATAAATAATAAATAATATGTCAACAGATATTATGGAATTATGACACAAATTTTGGAACTCCAATGATTGAGAAAATCTAGGAATGTGTTCCACTAATCAAGGGAGCAAATCCACCAATCAAGGGAGCAGATCCACTAATCAAGGGATTTCGGTGGGGAAATATTCCTCCATCCATGGGGAATGATTCTTAATAATTTTTTATAAGTACCAAGTTGAATTTGCCTCTAGGGAATGATTGAGAAAATCTAGGAATGTGTTCCTTGCCATTTAATGCAAATTCCTAGTATTGGGGATTAGATCCACTAATCAAGGGATTTTGGTGGGGAAAGCTTCCTCCATTCATGGGGAATGATTCCTAATCATTTTTTATAAGTACCAAGTCGAATTTTCCTCTAGGGATAGATTTTCATTAGTGTTATTGTGGAGAGAGCTTGCACTTTTGTAGCTCCATTGTATTTCCTTGCAGGGATGTAATTCTATTAATGAAAATAATGAAGATTGGTGTCATGTCAACTTCTAAAGCTTGTTCTCCTCCATAGGTCTACGATTTTCCTTGGGCTTGGCCATCCCACGAGCCTCAGAGCCCTTTTGTATCATTTTTTTCCTTCTTTTCATTGCTTATTCACATGCATCTCTAGTTTTTATTTCTTTCTACTTCTGCATTTAGTATTAATGATTTTTTGTTGTAGGATTGAGTTAAATGGTTAATGAAATTTATTTTTCAGGATAACAAGCATTATTTCATCCTTGGAAAAGTTTTGGAAGTTCATAGTAATCATTGAGCTGCTTGGATTAGTCTTCTTATTCCCAAATCTAGATTGTTGGACCTCATTTTTAGTAAAGAACAGTAAAATTATGATATTTTTAGAGCATCATAATGAGCTTCAATCGAATTGATTCCACTTGAATTAGATCACAAAAACATTCTAGTTCATAACAAAAATTACCCCATTTCATTTTCACTTGATTTGGTTAGGAATTTCTTAGAGTTACTAGCTCACTAGCTATCAAATTTCTAGATTTTCGACTATTAATGTTTTTTTTATTTTTTTTAGAATGGGTTAACAGAGGTCCTTTTGAGTGATTCCACTTGGAAGAGGGACCTAAAAAATCATAGTTAATAAAAAAAATTGTCCCATCCAATTTTGATTTGATTTTATTGGTCATTAAACCCTCACCAATTTCATCATTTCACAAGGAAACTTCTCCAAGCTTTTTGAGTGAATCCATCCATCTCCTGACTTTCGTTTGAGTTTTGAGTGATCCTAGGAATTTTCCCACTCCATTCCACCCATAACACACATTTCCTAAGCCTCCCATCACCTCCAACACCTCACATTTTTCTCTCGGATGTATCTTGTAGGTTTCTTGTAATTCCTATAAGATCATCCTGTAGGTTTCTAGTACATCCTGTAGGTTTTCTTGAAACGACCTGTTTTGAGGCCGAATTGATGGAAAACCTCTAGGAAGTCACCAAAATCCTCCCAAGGGTCTCTCACACCATCCAACCATATCCTAACGCTTCCATCCAACCTTCAACATCCTTAAATTCACTTGCCATATCACCAAAGGAAATTAGTTTGCATACTTGATTTTGCATGAAAAGACAAAAAGACAAAAACAGATTTATTTCAGTCCCTTTACTTGCACATTAGTGATGTTTTATGCTTCTTACTTCCATGCTTAGATAGTATCATTTGGTTCATGATAATTTAGCATTATTGCAAAGCATAGATTCTTGGGAGTTTGTTAGAAAATGGTGTGTTTTAGCATTTGATTTCTTTCTTGCAATAGGTTAAGGTTCCATTTCGAACATTTCCTTTCCTGCAATTAGTTTAGGATTTGACTGCAGTACATGCACTCAATTACATCATGACAGCAAAGGAAGGACACATTGTATGCTGCACATATAATGCTGATACCTCTTAAGTTTGTACGAAGGGTTGATAATTAAAGTCGGTAGCCTCGGGAGTTGCAACATTCTTGTTGAAATACCGAGGCTCATCACTTTTTAGCATCGTTGCCGGGGAGGTGTCAAAGTATGCATTGTTTTCTTCCCTAGTTGATTCAATTCCTTTTACTTTTCGAAAAAACAAAAAAATATTTTCATTAGGCACATTTCATTTAAAAGATAGAAAATTGCATTCATTCAATCATAAAAACGAAAACAAAATAATTCTCCAACACCAACCCACGCCCCCCCCCCCCCATTTGATCACATGGTGCGGTAAGATCCATATCACCATCCACTTTTGCAGGTAGAAGAAGAAGAAGAGATGGCAAAGAATGTAGAAGAAATGGATGGAGAAGATGACAATGAGGAAGATCCTCTCGAATATCCCATTCAAGATATGGATATCAATGTGCACATGAAGAACATCCCTCCATCTTTTCTTCCAAAATTTCATGGTCTAAGGTCAGAGGATCCAAAAACCTCTCTCTTTGAATTTGAAATTGTTTGTAGA